>OX381712.1:24088350-24541812 GCA_947462335.1 Harmothoe impar | reverse complement strand
TGGATCTGTGCGGTTTGTGAGAGGAAGGGTGCTGGTCCCCTAATCCTCTGAGTCAGAGCAGCTTATAATTAATCATGTGCACTTTAAGAGTAACAGGTGGGGGGGGGGGGGTGATGATGGGAGGATGAGGTATAAAGGCTTAACAATATAGCAGCACAGAGGTTAGGGGTTATGCCGACCAGACAGCTCTAGGTACAGGTAGGGACATGTGGTGGGCATTGTCTGTATAGGGCTCGTAGATTGTGCCTGATTGTATGGATTAAGTGAGATGACGGTTAATCATCTATTGCATCTATTGTTGGCTGTTAAGCCTTTAGATGTCCTCGTCACTAATCCTTGAACGATTCAGTGACATTAATTCAGTTAAAACCATGTTATGCAATTGTCAATGGGTTTGGTCTCTCCAGTTGGTTATCCTACATTACATTCAGTGGAGTAATAGCAATGCATTTTCATATCATGAGGACTTGTAGCAAACATCGTATGAATGAATTCAAGCCGGCAACTTCGAATTCAGAATATTCAAAACATCAAAACATTTTTCTTAACATTGCTATGAACTATCCATTAAAGGTCGCTGACCTCAATATTAGCCTTTAAATAGGCTAAGATGCGACCCGTCTTTTGATAAAGCCATATGATAAAAATGTACAATAATTTAAAATGTTTATTCAGCAATAAAGACAAATTCAAACTCAATGTATATTGGGAAATGTTTGCAACTTATATCTATTGTGATATCTTTACATCAACCTGTTGAAGACTGCAGGGAATATGCAAATTTCTCATAATATTCAAACTATCTGTATCCAAGGCCTCAGGCAGCCAATAATTCCAACAGCCAGTAATAGTACAGACGTACTATTTATGTGCCTGCATTTTTAAAGACTTTAGGCCAATCATTGGAGTTTATGATTGATTTAAAAATCAATTTAATTATGGTATGGATATAGACTGCAGTTTGAAACCACGGTCTAACGCTATATAGCAACGACCAACAACATTAGGTGGCTTAAAACCTACCAACTGAGCCTGTTTAATCATAATCAGGGACTGAAAGAAATGTGCTGACCCGGGACAATGGGATATCCAGACAGCAATAAGCTTGATACTAGTATACAACTCCTTTTGTGGGCATTGTAGGGCAGGAACATTATTTCACAGGTCCAATGCCGTACACTATCAGGTCTAAAGTCTGTGTTGATATAATTCCTCTGGACCAACTTATGAAACTGAATAGGTGCAATTGTACATTTGTAGTGAGAAATGATATCATGATAATATTATCATGATAAGAGTTTAATTGACATCAATCAGAGATAAGCACTACACTTGTCCAATATTGAACGATTTCTACCATTGCTGTTGTCTCTTAAATGTGATTCAGTTAAGAACAACATAGAGAGAACTATAAAGTTGTAAACTGCGATAAGCAAGCAATGAGAAGTCCATGGGACAAAGAGTTGGTTCCTCTTCCATACAGCAGTGGATAAAGCTACAGGTGGTGGGTGGAGACAACAGTTGGTGTGTCCCCTGTGCAGGGGTGGGAGGCTGAATTATAAATGATGTGGTCTGGTCCATACAGGATGGGGGGGGGGGGTGAGTGGTGAGAGGGGGACAAAGGCAGGCAGAGGTGGGGGTGGGGTCAGATTGACTTGTGGGTGCTGGTTGTCGGGGTCGTCATGACTCATGGTGCAGCTACAGGTACCGTCCTACAGGGTGGAGTTAGTCATTGGTGTCTGGGTGTCTCTGTCACATGGACATACACTGTTCATATACACTGATAAGGTTTTATACTGACAGGTGATAATATACCTCGAGCAGTGTATATATCATTGCCTATAGTCAAAAATCACGCCGTGTCTAACCTATAAAATGACCACCGAGGGAATCCATCTTTTTAATATCAATAGTGACAAATAGGTATGCCTACATGCTTTTTTAACTACAAGCAATCACAAAGTTTAATGTGTGACGCCTTATACATAAAATAACGACCATCACACATCTCTTATCTTCGTTATCACCCGTCACAAATGTGTGACTGCTTGCAGACAAAAACAACCATTACCATCCCCATTACCATCGTGCTCTGCTCGCCACTGCCACTGCCACTGCCACATACTCGCTCAATTAAACGTTCCCAGACCCAACCCCATCGGTATCCATTTAGTATAGGGTTTCAGCAATAACAATTATTTCCCCTTATCGTGCCACCAATGTGCATGTTTAATAGTTTATTTGTGGCCATTGGGTTCATAAAAAGGGACAGCTGTAACAGAGGTTATAAAATGTTGATGGTATTTCCATTTGTTAATTTGTGTCAGTTACAATCAGGCTAAATATGGGCCTTTATCACACTACAGACAGACAAGTGTCACTTGTATTGTTGTATTATGTACCTTGTAAATGACTGATGTATAATACACCTGGTCCATACACAAGTAATGATAGCTTCTGTAATAAAATATGATTGGCTTAGAAGAGGTGTTCCTTTATTGTACACAAACTATATTTGGATTACAAATTATAATACTATTATGAACTCATACTTTATAATCTGTATAATTTTGGAAACGGATTTCAAGTACATTGTGTACCTCCCAACTCCCTGCCTCCACACTATATAACAATACTTCTCAGGCAAAAAATATATTATAGAAATGTGTAATACGATGTTTATCCCCTTCCTTGCACTCTATTTTGAGTCTTGGATGTCCCATGATCCCCTAGTATAAGAGGAGACGTTGACCGTGCCCCAAGTATCCAATACAGTGAGTGGGTGTATACTGTATACTCTTCCCCTTCCTAGACCCCCCCTCCCCATCACTGCTGTCCACTACCTACTCCTCTCACTAACAAAGCCTATTCATACCCCCCCCCCCAACTCCATCCCCCTTCCCAGCTGGCTCTATAAGACCAGTGCTTAAACGATCATCTAAGCCCATTACGTGCTCACCAGTCCCGCCTTGCCTATCACTAATCCAAACACCCCCAAACAGGCACTGATCACACTACCCACCCCGGCCCGGACAGCATCGATCCCCCCTGCCCGGGGTGGGGGGTGTAAACACGGCCTACTGCCGGTAACAGCCGCTATTGACGGCCAGCGGCACCGGGAGGGGGGTTGGGGAGGAGGGGGTCCAAATTGGCGGAAGCATTGATAGCCAGCCGATGACCACATCAATGGTCATTAACATAGGTCAATACCCCACCCCTCAGCCGCCCCGGTACCCCAGGCCTTGTGCTGAGGGGGTGGGGGTGAGGGCCGACAGTGAGCAGCTCTGATATACTCGCGTGATGCTCGGAGCAGGTTGTTGGGGGTGTTGTTTATTCCACAGATGGAGGGTCGTTAGCATGTATGGGTCTTCCGATCGGCAGCTTCAAATCCTCGTGCCACCAGCCCGGCTAGTTTCCTGCCCCTAATACAATTCTGATCAAAGGTGTAATCAAGCGCCACCTTACTAACACTGTGCTTATGTCATGTGGGGGGAATACATGCCCATTCCTTAGCTGCTTTGTAAAGGTTTAGCTGTTTATCTGCCCTCGGACGCCATGGAAGCGATCAGCTTCATTGCTCTTCATATACTATCAACTGTTAACTATGATATTATGGTTAAATAGCAATACAATCAACATCTCCATCGACCTCAAATGTAAGGATTTTGCCTTCCACGAAAGGCAGAGGTGTGGGACTCCCGTTTTCCTGCATTTACAGATTTCAGCAATCAAATATTATAACTCTGCTAATACTGCATGTCTTCGTCATATGATCGCTTTTTCTTATTATGCCTTTCCTCACTCATAGCACTTAATACAATATTTTCCTACGTATTGATTGAATAATGTACATAGTGTATGTATAAGAGAGTGCTAGCTTCTAGATATAGTTATCTCAATGCTATTGGTGCTATTGCCATGTGTGGCCGGTGTATGGGGCGGGGTGACGGGAGGGCACGCTGGGAGTTTAAGAACTGACCCCCTCTCTATCCATCACCAGGCCCCGGATGCCGGGACCGCCAATCTGCCATCAGTTACTGGAAGCTGACACGTAGTGTAGGAGCCTCTTTCTCTTTCTCTCTCTCTGTCTTTCTCTGTCTCTATGTCCCTCTTCACGTCTCCCTTTGCCTCTCGCGTTATATCTCTCTTTACCCTTCTCTATCTATGTCTGTCTCTGCTATGCTTATTTTTCTTCCCCTGGCTCTGTCTCAATCCCTCTATCTTCTCTCTTTCTTTCATTATCTCCAATGTTCAATATGAAATTCCCTGTAGTTTATTGTTCCCCTGATGATAATGGACATTTTCACATACTACTCACAATACAGGCAGGACTTCTGGGGTTTCTATGTTTCTATTGGGATTGTGCTCATTTTCACATAATTTGGGAGATGCTTTAGAACGTGGTATTTATTATAATCCCAGCTATACAGTTCATGATCAGGAGTTGTCTCAGTACATTACATATAATATTGAACACCAATGCCCCACACTGTAGGCAGCATGATACATCATTATAAACACCCCCCTCTGCAATTTACTATCAAATACCCGTATAGGAACATAAACAGACATGGTATGGTGCGTGTTGAACCCTGTCTCACTGCATGCCATCTGTCATGGGCTGTGTTAGTGGTCATGCAAACTGGTTCCTGTCTACCAGTACTGTGTTATAGAGATATACTATATTGTGCTTCTCAGTATAGGCACATCTACATGTGGCTGCTTACTATAGACTCAGCTTATGTTACATTGTTGTGGTTCAGTATTTATATGTGATTGACTTGAGTGTATACATGTAATGTATTCCTCCTGCACCTTGAGCTATTGAGCTTTGATTAGTTCCGTATTTCTATAACAACCAAGCTCAACCAATAGCCTCATTGCATTACGCCAATTAGCATTAAAAACCCCTATTCCAAGCCCTCATTTCCTACCAAACCTGTATAGAACGCCACTCCCATCCTAATCACTCAACAGCTAACCCCTCGATACAACCTCCCAATAGTATCTCACAATACCCTATAGTCCATTCCCAGCCTCACCCAGCCACATATGCCTGCACCCCTCCTGTCTGTCATAGTCAATACCAGGTACCTGGAGGAACGGCCAGGGTGCGGTGACGGACTGAAGGGGGGGGGGGGGGGTTGTGGTAGAAGGGGGTAGTGGGTGGTCTATTATAGTGCATCTATTATAGACTACCAGTCAATAGTTCACTGGACTGTGATGTATTTGCCCTACGACTTCACGGCACGACGTGACCACACTACAAAGGGACGCCTTAACGGGGATGGGAGTTGGGGGAGGGGAGTGGCTGTACTATAAGGGTATGGGTAGTGTGGGTGGGGTGTACTGGAGAGGTGGTGTATAATAAAATCCCCAACATCACAAATTTGAAAGTCCTTCTGTGGCGGTCGGTGTTTGTCATTTCCCGATTGACGCCGCTTCCATCCCTCCATTTTCCCCACCCTCTACCCCTACCACCCTCTGTCCGCCTCTCATTTTAGGAAGTTCCTTCCTCCATTCCTGATCCCCTACCCCCCACCCGTGACAAACTTCCTTCTTTAACTACCTCTTATCACCGACTCTCTGTCTGCTCCTTCTCCATTTGGAGTCCTCTTTTCTATATCACCGTATAATCTGATAATGCATGCCCCCTCCCCTGAGCATACCCAACATTCTCACTTGTTTTGCCACTTCTATGGTCATTGTAAGTTCACCTGTCCTGGCTTATCCCTTGCTATCTTGCTGTCTGTGTTGTTATTCTGCCTGTATTCACTCCTTCCCTGCTCTCTTATATTATGTGTCTTCCGTTCTAGTTATTTTTCTTTCATACCCCCCTTACACACACACCACATGCTGATCACTCCCCCACATATCACACAGCCCCCTCACAGACACAAACAGTTGATCTCCTTCACTTACAGCTCAATGGGCCGTCACACAAAGACAGCCACACCAGTCACAGGTGGTGGGCGGACTGCAGGAGACTAGGAGGGTTGTGCTGTGTTCATACGGACATCACCAGGCCAGCAGGAGGAGGGGAAGAGGCTGTGTTCATACAGACACCACCAGGCCAGCAGGAGGAAGGGAGATGAGGCTGTGTTCATACAGACACCACCAGGCCAGTAGGAGGCTGGGGATGAGGCTGTGTTCATACAGACATCACCAGGCCAGCAGGAGGAAGGGGGATGAGGCTGTGTTCATACAGACACTACCAGGCTGGCGGGAGGCTGGGGGATGAGGCTGTGTTCATACAGACACTACCAGGCTGGCGGGAGGCTGGGGGATGAGGCTGTGTTCATACAGACACTACCAGGCTGGCGGGAGGCTGGGGGATGAGGCTGTGTTCATACAGACACTACCAGGCCAGCAGGAGGAAGGGGGGTGAGGCTGTGTTCATACTACTCGGTCCACCCAAGTAAAGGGGTGCATTTACAGATAGAGTTGCAGCACCGATCATGAGTTGAGTTTGAGTTTTATCATTTTTATTTGGCATAAATTACATTTACAAGTAAAGTCTTTCAAAAATACACCAAGTATGGTGAAATGGTTCCTAAAAAACAATGTTTTTTTTCAGCCTAGTTCTTCTGCAACAACTAAATGCACAACTTCCGTTTATCAGAATGTCCCCTGTTATCCTCACTTTAACATGATAACGTCGATATCGATATAACCAAGGGAAGTCAAAGGCTACATGTAGAATGAGGAAGACAAAATGGTATATCTTGAACGTGCTTAATATACCCTTCTCCAGTTTTATTGTGAATGGGCTCCCGTGTCCATGCACTCTAGCACGGACAATATGAAAGCAGTGTCACTAGACCCGTTCAGTAGGCACTCCACATCGCTGTGTGGACCCGAGTAAGGACAATCTGAAGACGGCATAAGGCGGTTTTAATGTGTGATCTGTTATAACGACATTGAGAGGAAACCTGACCTAACTGTCCGTCACCGGAGAGGGCAGGGGCTGTGTGTATACAGGCTGATTGAGGCTCCTCCAGGGGGTTGAGGATAAGGGTGATGGGTGGATGGGGTAAGGCTGTTAGGGTGGAATAGGATGGCTAGGGTGTTTGGGATGGGGTGGTTAGAGGGTTCTATATCAGCGTTATTGTGTACACGGGGGGCACGCAGGCGGTTAGAGTAACCTAAGGGTATTGTTCCTACCCTGGAGGGGGAAGGGAAGAAGGCTGAGGGATTGGCGGATGGAAGGTCTGAAGTTGGTGGACCACTTGTCTGATAGCGTTTGGCTGTGTGTGGTGACGATCAGTGATGCATTAAGTAATAATTTTAAGGATATTTTGAAGCAGGTTTAATATTGTTGTTTAGGCTGCTATTCAGGACGATGGTAGAATTTAATGGAGGAAATAAGGACCATTGGTGAGGCACAGGCTAATGGGAAAGGGGAGTGAATAATAGCCCAGAGGGAACTATCCATAGGAGGCTCTTATACACCAATGGCATTTGCTGTAAGTAGTATATGAAAAGTTGACATTGCCAGTGGCAACCAAAACGGTGAATGTAACAATCAGGGGGAAGGGTATTCTGGTATCGAGCCAATTTGGATGCGATATGGTTCAGTGCAAAAAGCTACCGTTCAGGCCTTCTGGCCAGTCTTACAAAGAGAGTATATGTTTTAACGAAAAGATTTGTGGGCAGAGAGAAGGAGTTGGAGTTGGCATAGAGTGTAAGTAGTATACAGAGAATCAACATTGCTGGAGGCGTCTCTGAGTGACGGTGACTGGTATAGAGTGCTGTGCAACTGAATATCACTGTAGAAGTCCGTCACTTTTAGATAAGTCTATAAGTGCACAACAAGCATTTCCTAAGTGGAAATATAATCTCCCATGTAGTGTGAGGGGGAGTGTTATTTTTGCAGGCGGTGCCAATCTGGTGTGGTGCCCGGGCAGCTGTGGACATGGGGCCGAGGCACGTCATGGTGTGTTGATGGGGCAGCCCGGGGGTTGGGGTGGGGGTGGGTGGCTGAGGACTGGGGGGTGGCCATGGCAAGGACAGGGAGATCTAATCCACTGTAACCAGTCACCCTGTGTTCGCCGCCATGTTGTCCCCCCGAACTCGAACCTCATTCCTGTTACTCGGAGTAGCGCTATATATCTATCTGCGGAAACCCGAGCTCATGAGCATGGTTTTCTTCTAAGTATCCTATATAGAGCTTCTGGGAATAACATGCAGATTGCCTTCTGCCTTACCCAGTTATAAATATCAATGACAACGGGCGCTTAAGAATATCATTCAGGTCTACGCTGAGATGGCGACCGACACTTGAGCGCAGTTTGCAGGAGGACTGTAGTGGTCCGTGTAGCTAGGCCGAAACTAGCATTGTCACCCATTACACGTTAGTCCCTTTGTCTGCCGCTACATATTGTCAGCATGGCGCTGCAGTCGTCCGTTACGGCGCTATAGCAGCATGGTGTCACGGTACGACAGTTCTCCCTCGTCACGCTACACTGAGTACAGCACCGTGGGAGACCGGCAGCCGCACCACTACTGGGGGTGGGGGAGTCATTGGAGTGTGTGTGTGTGTGTGGGCGGGGGGTGGGGGGGGGGGGGGTACATATAAAGGGGGTAAATGGAGGGGGACGACATGAGGTCAGAGAGGAGAGAGTGGCTGACACAGATTTCAATAGGCGTCATTCATTCTGCTATCTAGTCCTACCATCCCTGCAATCAACACTACCATGTAATGATAAGCACTGATCAGTGGGAGTTGGTGTGCATGGGGGAAGGGGAGGTGATATGGGGAATGGACAGGGGAGGGGGGGGGGGGAGAAGGAATGAGGGGGGGGGGGGGGTCGTGGCCAATCTCACAATCAACAGTTCAGTCACGGTGTGTATGATAGAGGCAGGATAGGGAATGGATGACAACAGCGATTCTTTAGAAAACACATGCACACTCTCCATTTTCACATGCACCTAAGAATAGTCTCCACATATAGTAAATATAGGACGAGGAAACTACATTACATTAATAACGAAAACGGGATGGCGACGCCTCAGAAAGGCAGAGTGAGTAACACAGATTTGAGCAGTCCCCCTCCCCACCAACCACCTCCCACGTCCACAACGCACCCTACACGTTACTGCCGACGTTAATACAAACACCTCTACGTGCCTACCGCCCGGAGCCCGCCCTTATAGAGGGACGCAGCGGCAGGGAATACAGATGAGGACTAGGAGCTAATTGGGGCTATTTGTCAGAATAAAGCCTTTACAGGCAGCACTACAGACCTCTGGTTAGAGTGACGTGTGACGCGCCTTCCACGTAATAGTGACAGGTCGGGCTTCAATATGATCATCAGCTCAGATGACGAAACACCTAAGCTGCTTTTACAACACGCCCCGATACTATTACTCATGTCCCCCTTTCCCCTTATTCATAACCCCTTTTTATAACTACCCCAGTGCCCTCCACGTGTTGCCTTCCATACTAACCCTACTGGAGGAAGTATTGTAGTATGGGATCCCAACATCTTTATAATACAGAACAGAAACATCACTCATAGTAATCCAAACACAGCGATTTACCACGCCCCATTAAAAACATTGAATACAAATATATTGCTACATATCCACCCCAATGTCCCTTGTTCCTCCCTATTTCCCACAATAACACTGATACAGGTTGGCATGACCTGCGTGTACCTACCGTTGGCTAGTCGGACGGCCAGGGGCTGCAGTGCCGGGGTGTAGGGGGTGAGAGCCGTCGTCACAGGGCTGGGAGACGCCGCACGCACCAACCTGCTACCATAGCTACCACTGTAGCCATGGTAACCCAGGTAGCCATGGTCACTCACGTCATCATCGTCGTCGTCATTGTCGTCACAGAAGAAGGTCTTGTCGACCTTGACCCTCTCGGCCTTCTTCACCAGGAAGGAGCGAGGCATGATGGGTAACTGACTGCCAGTCTATAACAACAGCAGGGTCCCTGGTGGTACCTATAGAGGGGGTTTGGTGTTAGTAGTATAGGCAGTTGTCAAGGTTATACAGGAGACTGGGTTGCCACTACTACCCTGAGTGGTGGCTGTCGTAGTGGCTGGTAGTGGTTCAATGGTAGTGGTAGTAGTGTGGAGGGTTGAGAGGGGGTGACTGAGTCTGCTGCTACCACCACTCACTTGTTGACTACCACCTCAGGAGGCACCGCTCTGCAGCGCTACCCCCGCACTCCTGCTTCCTGACCGTCGCTGGTAGAGTCCTCCAGGGCGTCACAGAACCTGCTCCTCCAGTGTCATACACAGATTTAATATAGAGAGGGTAGCGCTATATTCTCTACCCCGTCCTGTAATGTCAGTTCCTGTTCAGCCTTCCCTCTCTTGCCACTGTCCTTATACAATAACAATGTCCAGGGGCACTTGTGGATTGCCCCAGTCTACTCTCCTATGTTGACCTCAGCTCCTGTCCTCCTCCCTACGCCTCAATACAGTGGTGGTGACCAGGGCACTTGTAGCTTCCCCCTCTCTCTGTCTCTCTATGTCACCACCATCTCCCCCTCCGACTCCTGCAGCTAGCTGTGACGGCTGACTCCTGTCTCCTTCCCACAGCCTCCCCCTCCTGCCGCCTCCTGCTGACTGCTACCACCAGCCGCCTGCTGGTGTCCTCCTGTTGCTGGTTGCCCGCCTCTACCCTACTGGTCCTATGGCTGTTGCTGTCGGGCCGCGCGGTACCAGTGTCAGCGTGCTGGAGCTGGTTGCTGCAGTGCTGGTGCTGCTGGTGGGTACCAGTGGCTGCTGGTGTCGGGGTGTGTTGGTGAGGGGGGTTAGTTCTAGTACTTCTACCCCCTGTGACTGCTGGTATCCCTCTATATACCCATACAGGGATGACACTCCTGTGCCCTCCTGTTGCCGCTTAATGCGCCCCCTGTTGCTGCTGCTTGTGTACCCTGCCCCTTGCTGCTGCAGCTACTGGTGCTGCCCCTGGTGGTTGTGAGGTGGTACTAACCTCGTGATACCCCCGTATAGTTGTGTGTATATGAGACCGAGAGGTGGGTGACAGGTGGCCGGGTGTTGCTGCACCGTGCCCCGCCTGGCTCCTTCTGCCGTCCCGCTCCCCACCCGGCCTTGTCATTCCACCCTAAGCCCCCTCTACCCCCTCCCCCTCCCCTCCCCTCCCCTCCCCTAACTCCAGCACCCCCAGCCAGCATTGTCACATTGTGTCCAACGGGTCATCCAATCAACAGACGCGTCTCAGCCGGGCGCGGCCTGCCGACCAATTGGAGCGTGGTTTACAGCGGCGCACGGTAGCAGGCGATCGATGAGGCTTTGGTTGAGGCAGGGAGAAAGGGTGTGTGTGTGTGGATGGGGGGGGTATCAATAGGGAAAACCCCGGTAGGCCGGCCCCAGTAGGAGAGGACCCAGTGAAGGTGGTTGGTAGGTGAGGTGGGAGAAAGGTGTAAGACGTGTGTGGTTTGATAAGGTGATAAGGGATGGACCTAAAGGTAAAGGTGGGAGATACTGATGGCTGATGGTAGGTAGAGATAGTGGTGGAAGAATATGTACGGAATGGTTAGGTACATATGTGGTTAAATGTGTAATCTAACGTGGAAAAGAAGTATAGTGGGTGAGCACAAGTGCCATACTTACAATGGTCCTTGAGTGTTGATCTACTCATATAGGCGAGGAGATGGCGGTGGGATATAAAGGGATGGAGTCTGTGAGTAACATAGTGAAGGGTAGCGTGTCATGAATGATGGCAGGCAGGTGACTTACTAGTGTGAGTCAAAGTGCTAGTGGCAGATAGATATGGAGCTAAACACAACCAGCACAGAGTAGAACTTTCAATTGCAAATCATTCCATCCCTACTCCCGCCTCTACACCCATCTACATAGCAGAATTGTAATTAATGAAAAACAAAATGGCACGAAAATCAATGATGTAGATCTACAGCATAAATAGCTGGTGGCCATCAAAGGTTTAAATGTCGACGTGTCACCTATCGATTAAGGGGTGAATTCGAACGTGAGAATATGAATAAGGTCTTTTCAATCGGCGAGAAAAAGTTGTAAAAAGGGTGGGACAGGCCACAAAAACTGGCACCTGCCACCGTTCACAAGTCGTGGTCATTGATCCATGCACATGTCTTTTGTCAGCTCTAACAAGTATTGTTGATCTAGAAGTTGGCTTTCACTAGAATCCATATGAATAGAACCAGTCAATCTAAGGTTTAAGGGATATCGTCAGCATTATAGATGGGGAAAGCTAGACCAATGCTTTCCCCATTATCTATGCCTATAGATGACTGAGGAAGATAGCAATGTTATGACCTATTTGTGAACTTAGGCCTATAACCAGACAATGAGAGGCGGCCACTATTGTCCCTCCCGACTCTCTCCGCACTACACATTAGCCTGGAACTAGGTGCCATTGTCGTATACTACTAGCTCTAGCCTGACACAAGTTACCATTGTCGTATACTACTAACTCTCGCCTGACACTAGTTACCTTTGCCATTATACTACTAGCTCTAGCGAGAGGTGCTGGTATGGTGTTCCTTGTTAGTTTTCACAGTGCAATGTAGACTTTACAAGCAACATATATAAGAAATCGACTGATATACCATATATGTATTTGCTCTACTCTCTGTATCACCTCTCTGCTGAACGCACGCATTAGCCGTGACTTGTTGCAGTATAACTAAATACTGCAGTGAGTGCATGATGATGCGTGTTTATCTTGGAAATCAAGCAGGGAAAGTTAAACCATACGCCATTGTCATATATACATATACATAATAGCTGTAGGCCTAGTATGTCTGCTTTACAGTGTTACTATAATTATCAGATCTGGTTACAACCGATTATTTACATTGTTATAATTGGTTGCCATACTAGCGTAAGTAGTATATATGGAATAAGGCACTGAAGAAGGCGATATGATAATGGGACGTTTTGGATAACAAAGCAGAGATAGAGAGCCAGAGATCGAGAGAGAGAGACACACACACACAGAAGCAGAGTGAGAAAGAGACTTGGAGAGAGAGAGACAGAGGAGGGAGAACGGAAGAGATCTGCGATAAAGGAAAAGCGACAGGGATATGGTGATGGAATGTAAGAGGTACACGAGGATGGGGTATAAGGCATGGTGGGATAAGGGCATGGACGGCTATGCACTGAGCCCCTATCACCACCTATCTACCACCCAACCCACTGCTACTCACTCAGTGCCCGACCCTGCCGTGATTTGTAGCAGTATTAACTCACCCTGACCCCCTCCCCCCCCCCACCTACCCCAGTCTCCGCCCCCAGCACGGCATGTGGGACACCCATGTGATATGATACCTCAGTGGTCCGTAGAGGACGTCACAAGGTCAGGCACTGACGCCAATGTTATCATAAATGTTTAATTTCTATCCCCATGAAGTCATGCATGGCTAATGTCCAGTGGAAAAGTAAGCAGTATTAAGGGGGTTAGTAAATACTCCCAGTACCCCATTCCATAAGATAATTGATATGAAAAAGAGAGTATGATTACTAAAAGTCTGTTGCACATGATCATCAGTATGTACATCCCTCCTCTCATAAGACCAATTGGTAATAGCTGCATGGACTTTCAGTTGATGTTTCTTTAGAATTATCATGGACATTAAACCAGTATGTGGGTCAGTAGCAACACTTGAAGTCGGCAAAGTATAATATCACCATTGTACAACATTGATAGTAGGTCAATGACGTTGCAACATTGATAGCAGGTCAAAACAACAACATTGCAACATTGATAGCAGGTCAAAACAACAACATTGTAACATTGATAGCAGGTCAGTTCAAGATGATCGCATTTGCTGCTACTGCAGATGATGCTAATTGCAATAAAGCCCCCCTTCCCTGAGTGCTGACACTAATGGCGTGTCCGAATTGGCATGGAGGATATAGTGAATCCAATGTCAAGCTATCCAAATAACCGATAAATATACTTATAATTCTTAAAACCGTTACATAGTTATCATCACTTTGTATCTGTAAGTGTTTTGTAAGTGGGCTGCTGACAGGAACACTTAGTAAATGTACTTGTTCTCATCCATATCGTTACAGAATGCTATATACACTGATGATGCTAATTACAGTGGAACGGAGGCCGGCGGGGGGGGGGGGGGGGCTGGGCACTGTGTACATGTACCATGGCCTAGTGTATCACACTCTGAATCAGTGCAGCACCATACCGACAACAACAATACTAGTTGCTGATAACAGATAATAGATAACAATAGGGCCCCTGATAGCGATCTTGAACACATTGATATGGTCATCATTCTCAGGACACATTTGTCATTGTTGGGTATGTGATAACATGATTGCTGATATTTGGTTAGTGATATCTACTCAATCTGCCGCCAGTCCTATTGCTGAGCATTCCACCTACTATCATATCTATTTTCAACTCATATAATATCACATTATAGTTTAATGTGTATGAATGTATAGATTATAGATTAATGTATATGTATTTTGAATTCAATTAAGACATGAATTGTACCAATATTAATTTATCGGGAAGGGTGGAGGACTTAAGCACTATAACTCATTCTGTGCAGCATCACACTGAGAATCAGTGCAGTTTGCAGTGCTCTACACGTTGACAATAACAATACCAGTTGTGGGGCAGAGATAACAGTGTCAGACCCCCCCCCCCCCCCCCCCGGTAGTGGTGACGATGAACATGTTGATACGCCATCAGTACGATGACAACATGGCGGCCTGATCACGCCGATTATGAAGACAAACCCCAGACCTGCCGCCATGACAGTACCACTCCAGTTTAGCCGCCAGGGGGACATGGGTCGGACAATAACACGTATAGGGGTGGAACAGGTCGGACCAATCCCAACACCACCTTGCTCCATGACCATAATCATTATGTATAGATACATTGTAGTCACAAGTATGGTTATAACTGACGGAGAGTGCTGTAACTCCCATGAACCCACCCAGTCACTACAGCCTAACAGTGCATCATAAGTACAATAAAAGTACAATAAAGTACATGTAAATCTCTTACAGCTTGACTCATGCCTTTATGGGCTTCAGCCCTATGTAAAGACTTTTGGGGCCCTCCTTTAAGAGAGCCTTAACTTGAATCTTTACGAACTGCGTAAATCCCAGGTTTCATGCAACATAATGGCTGCGGATGCAGTGTTATCCGTTAAAGTGCTATAAACCAGTGCAGCACGGCGGCGCCCCCTGTGACAGAGTACATTATCACCCCCTACCCGGTACTGCGTAGTACGGTAGGGACAGCCCCCACGGCCCCCGGGGGAACCCTCACCAAAACCAATATTCACACAAGTAGCTCTCTCATCCACCCCAAATCCCTATCACCATGTTTCTATGGGTCCTCAATAATATCTTTAAGTTAACTGCCGAGCAGCTTATGACTATGTTTTTTTTTCTAAGTTTGGAAAGACCGTAGTTGTCAGTCACATGCTATTAAAGAGGTTAATAAGATGTGGTATATATCTCCCATTCTGTTATCATAATATAGAAAACTAGTATTCCCACTAGAGACTACCAGTATAACCAACCATAAGCCTCATAGGAGGAGCATAGAGACACAGACACCTCATTGAGGGAGGCTCTCCACATACAGGGCTGTATGGTAAAGGGATACAGATACCAAGGACCGCCTATACACCCCTGTCCCATGTGAGATCACAGCCCACGTTATCTTCACGCCTCCTGCAACAGGCGACTAGAGGTGGGACGTACCACCCGTATATATACCCTGTCTCAATGCTCCTGGTATAGGGGCTTGTAAAATGATATGTCATGCAATAGATACTCTATAGGCATCAGTCTTTTAAGATAGATTAATGACTATTGCCTATATCACTGTTTGTGTGAGCATGGATTCTCTGGTTCATTAGCCATCGACCAGGGTATACTTGGTGGTGTCTGCTGTCTCAGAATGGTAAATAGTGAGAACATACAGGTAACATCGTAACCCTGACCTAGAAAAGGAAATCTCAACCCTCAAATTAGAAAATCAATCATTATTTCACTACCTTACGAAGTCATGTGACAGGTCCTTTCAGTTATCTCTCCACACACAGGGTTGTTCAATGGCAGTGTACGCTAGGAGACTTGTCAATCAAGGACCTAGAAATATGATGACATCATGGACACTTATACATTATTTAAAATGCTGTATTAATGAACATGGTTACGAAGAGGCAAAAATGTATGGGTGCTGAAGGTGCCACTGACTGACGATAGGGCCTCGGCATTGTTGCCGTACCCACATCCAGTTACCCCTAATATTTGGGAGCCTTTGTGTGCACTGAAAACCTATGGGCAGTGAGAAGTTGTCAGCGCAGATGCCATACCTAATAATGCACCTTAATACTCCCAATCGCATCCTTGTACCACTGCACCCTCACCCCTCCTAACACCTCAACTCTCTTATATCACACAGCACCCATTACGGTTTACTTGCACACTGGCAGCATCCCCTGCCAGCATCCCATTCTAAAGTGACCTGTTACTCTGTCTCCTCGTTCATTCAGAAAATGCCTTTCCTCTTGGGGTATATGTCATGAGAAAATTGCCAAAATAATTGCCCAAATGTGCATTTGTATATGTATTGGCCAAAACCCCTAAATAGTTGGTGGTATCCTCTGACTTTTGCTGAAACCAATCATCAATAGTGTGTATGCCACTGTTTTTCTCCATAGCGACAATGTATCATACCCTTGTCCTCCTAATATCCAACAGTCTTTTGTCATATATTTCTAGCTGTTTTAAGCAATGCAAAGTATAACATTTTCAGTTGTTTCCTTTATGACCCATTGTTGGTGCTTGGTCACCCACAGGTCACTACACTATGTGCGACCCTCCTCCCCCTCCCCCTCCTCCTGCTCCTGCAGCCTCCTCACGTTAAGTTATCGCCCACCCCCTGCCGGGTACCCAGTGTTGTACCCCTGGGTGTCTTTATTGGCTGGTCCCTGAGGAGACACACTTACCGCCTGTTTACTGCTACTACTACCTCTGTGTACACAACTAACCACCTCTGCTACCCAGCCTCGTGTTTCATGCTGCCACGTCTCACGGCCCTCTGTACTACTACACATATTGGCCCTCATGGCGTCTGGGGCTCTAAGCCCTCTGCACTGACAACCTTTAGGGTTGTCCAATTGACAATACCAAAGTCTACAACATTGTGACGACCATATGTGGGCATTGTGTCCTCAAGCTGACTACCCCTGCCCAAGAAGTTGCCAGTGTAATTACTTTAGGGTTGTCTTGATGACGACTTATTGTTCTAGATTTCGATGTTGTCAGTTTGACGACCTGAAAGATTATTTGAGCAATTCTTTACATGACACATACCCAAAAAGGCAAGGCATTTATTGAATGCACAAGAAGACAAAGTAACAGGTCACTTTAGAATGGGATGCTGCGGGGGATGCTGTCAGTGCGCAAGTAAACAGTAATGGGTGCTGTGTGATATAAGAGAGTTGAGGTGTTAGGTGGGGTGAGGGTGCAGTGGTACAAGGAGTCAACTGGAAGTAGTAAGGTGCATTATTGGGTATGGCAGTTCAGTACTACAATATAGCTGTTGTTGTTATTGTTATTACGGCACTAGTGAAGATAGCTGTGGCAGCAGTGTTTGTGCTGCATGTTGCGGGCATCGCAGGGACATACAGGAGTATCAGTAGTACATGGAAAAAAGACATTTGGCATGCTATCATTTGTATCAGTGGCAGTAGTACTCAGTGGTAGTAGCTGCCGAGGCTGAAGTAGTTGCTGTAGTACAAGAGGAAGTATTGGTAGTTAAATAAGAAGCAGCTGTAGTGCCAGTGTTACATGTACCGATAGTGTAATTACACTGTAAACAGGTGCGTCTAGTTGATATAATCTAATGTTGTATTACTGCTTATTTAGGTATATAGTAAGATCTACTCTAGATGTACAGTTCTACTGTAGAACTACAGTAGATTATACTGCTTACCTACACTAACAATTTACAGTGTAGTAGTAGTTATAGTAGTGGTAGTAGTAGCCGCTACTACCCTCTGGAAGCCCTGGTAGTAGAGGCAGCAGTCGTGGTATGTTAGGACGACCAATAGGCAGCTAGTAGTAGGTGGGAGACGGCCTTAGAGTCAGGCTATTCCTGTGTCGTCTTACGTCAAAGGCAGTCGGACAGGAGGATCCATGGGGATTGTCCTCCATACTGAGGGCTGATCCATGTGGAAGAGATTGGCAGAGGACCAGTCCACCTTATAGCACTGTGTCTTCTAGACCCTTCACTCCTGGAGAGGGGTTGCTGCTAACCACTAGACAATAGCACCGTTCTGTCTTATCTAATTGATTCAATCACTTTCACCGCCTTTGACATCTTCCAGCACATCATTGGAATCATGCATAGAGAAATATGCATTAAGGCGTCCTTGTCAGCAGTGGGAGAGTGTGGTATTCAACCGCCCATAACATTAATGCTTTCCAGGCATCTTGGTGTCACATAATTTATTAATAGAAGGTCCATGCTGTCATGGCTAATACCTCTTTCAGTCCTTGTGGAAATCCTACCCTGTTGCTGGTTCGGTTAGTAGGTGGTCATTATTGAACAAGTGGAGGTGGGGTTGATGGGAGGGGGTAAAATGAAAATGCTCCACTCTAAATGGGAGATGAATTTGACCCTTTTTTTTTTTTTTAAAGCAAAATGCAAATGAGTTCCAAAAGTTCAATCGGGGGGGGGGGGGGCTCTCACAACCTGCCCACCTGTTGTTACATAATGACCACTCCATTATATCAGCTCATTCATCTCTCCCTTCCTCAATACCATGATCCTGAATCTACAAGTCTTTTAGTGTGAAATATTTCAGAGGGAATGGTGTTAATTTACATTTTTGTTCCCTGTATTTCTATCCCTAGTAGTATTTTCTGCTGGCTAGTCTTATACTTGACACCTTATCAATCATGCATGGTATCACCATTAAATTAGGCTGATTTAAATGTGAAATATTACACTATTGTACGACTTAGATTTAGAAAAAGCCTTCCCTTTAAAGCTGTGTAACAGGCAAGCGTGAAACCCCCAAGAACGCTGTGACCCTCACATGGGGACTTTCAGAAAGTGCTCATTCATCATTGGTCATAAAAAACGGCCTGGCGTATATTCACCATGTTTCAGGCTATTAAAACGACTATTTCGGACCAGCGGGGGTCGGTCCGTGCCGTGCATTAACACACCGGCACTACTTGATGGAGCGTGTCATTAAGGATCACTCCGCACCCCTCAGACAAAAGAAATCCCTGCACCTCAGCCGCCATTTTGGCAAATTTACCCCAAAATGTGGGTAGGAAGTTGGAGTTGACAGCTCAGTGATTGTAGGCCTTTAGACATTGTCCTGCCACTAAGGACAATGTCCCACCCACTGCCCCAATGACCCTGATTTGATGGGGGAGCGCAGACAGGCTTTTTATTCCAGCGCCTCTCAAGAAACCCTTCGTCATTTACTCCCCTGCCGTAAATCACGCGGACCTGATGCCGTCTGACAAGTCCCGATCAGTTGTCGTCTGCCAAATTTATCAACCTCCATGTGAGTCTTTCATGGCCACAGCGCGGCCTGGGAACCTGGTTAAATAATTAGCGACGAAAGACCCTCTCATTCTCCGGCTCCACCCCCCCCCCCACCACCACCACCACATCACCAATACAGACTTACTCCCGCCTCCAACCTCTTTCCCTTCCAATTGAACAACAAAAGCAGACGATAAGTAGTGACTCACGGCACAGATCTCACCCTTCCCGCCCTTTCCCGTGATTCCCGCCTTTTTCCGGGCACCTTGGCGCCAAGCAGGAGAACTGTCGTCTGAGTTTGGAATGGACGTACCAGGAGAATAGAAACGTGTCTGTGGAGGTAGATTAGGGGGAGGATAAAGGGGTAAATCAATGTGGCATTGGGATTGAGAAAGAGGTATACAGAGACATGTCTATGATATGTCTAAATTTATTTTCTTCTTCCTGCCTAATATATAATCTGCAATGCATTCTGGAAGATTCAGCGAACATTTCTTTCATAAACATATATTCAGTTGTATAGGCCTATATAATTGTATTTTGGTGGTCAGATGCGTAAACACAGATTCCTATCTGTCTTTACAGTTAACCCATGCCCTTTGCGACCTCTGCCTCATGTCTTCCCCATTTGTATAATTTCGCTCTTGATCTCCCCTTTCTTTATATCATTGTTATAAAACTGCCGAGCATTCTATTTATTTCTCTATTACCAATACGTCTACATTTAAAACAATGCCAGGTTTGCCACTATGGTCGACTATACATTCAACAAGTGAAAGCCTATTTGGTGCTCTTTATATTTCAAATGATGCGCACCAGTCACCGCTAGCTCTTTACAATAGACTAAATATTAAATAAGCCCATATTAGCTGATATAGCTGTATGGTGGAACACTACACAGCTTGATAACCCCCCCCTCCCTCCATCCCACAGGGCTCAACCACAACACATGACATGGCATGGTTGGCCTGTGGGAGCGTCTAGTTTATTCAATCAGTGTCAGCTCAGTTCTCCTCCTGCTGACGGCTCAGCTCCCTGGGACTGTCTGTGCTTTACGACGTACCCCCTACTGTCAGCTGACAGGGGCAGGAGGGGGGAGGGGTCTTTGTTCTCTCCCTGCCTGTCTGTTTGAAACATGTTCCTGTCCATGTGAAGCATGTGTCAGGTGGGCCACCTCTTGTGCTAGTGGGTTGCATGCTGATATTTGAGTTGGCCGGTTGCTAGTTTTCCTGTAGTTTTGGTGTTAGTTTCTTCAGGTCCCGACCATGACCTTTCTCATTATTGCGACTGGGGGTAGGCCTAAATATGCTAACTGACATATTTGAAACAGGATTCTTTTTAATTGAAGTTTCTCTTAAGTGAAGCGTGTCATGTTTGTATATTTGTCAAAGATATGGTTCTATCAAGGAAGGATGTTTCTGCTCTCCCGATCTGAATAATCGTAGGTTTGAGTGGTCATGCTCACTGCACTACTACCATTTGGGCAGAGACACAACGTGAGAGAGGCCACTTTGTCTACTATAGGCAGATATCTTAAATCAGATATGCCAATATACTCTAACTGTATGGCTATATGTCATATACTACTGACGTACATGACTTGCACAAGTATACATACGTAAGTAGTATATGGAAACTAGCCATTGCTGGAGGCGACATTCACCGGTTCCACCTCAACGCGAATGAAGGTTCAGAAGAAAATACGAATATCTGCACGTCAGAAACATTTTAGGCGACAAGCTAGTCCCCTCTACAGGAGAAGATCCTACATACATACCCCAATACCGCGATACATTCATATCACATTTTACAATCCTTGTACATAGATGGCGACAAACTCCAATCAAATATTGGTTTTGATTTTGGTTTGAGTTGCCTACGTGGCTGTTCTTTCTTGATACAACTTTGGATTTCAATTGTGTTACATGTATTTGGTATCCATTCTTGCATGATACTCGTCATATAGGGTTTAGATATGAATATAAAATGATAATAGGAATAGGAATATCCTGCATGTTGCACTCCACTATAAGGCGCCCCCTAGGCAGCTAGGTGAGTATTAATGAGTTATGATGGTTTACAAATTAGCAGGGTGGTTATCAGCCTAACGAGCCGCGCGCAGTCTACATAATGATGCTCGTTCGGGGCCCCCGTAACCTGACACTTGCACACACAGAGTCCGGGCCCGCCGCCAATTGTTTATCCATCTTGCAGGGCCTTGATAACGCACGGTGCACACGACAGGACCGGGGTGAATGCCTCCCTCAAAGCTGGCTGGCTATGATAACCATTAGGCCACGCCAGGCTAATTGTCCGCTTCCATGGCAACTTGCAGCATCCATTTTGCTGCCAGGGTGGATCAACATGTTTATATAGGGGGTGAGCTGGAAGGGGTGGGGATGGGTGGCCATTGTGGTGCTCTAGACAAAGACTGAGGCAATGATTATTGTACCATATGATGCTCAAAATCCTTTATACCATTTAGGGTAGTAGAGATTTAAAGTTATAAATAACATAGAAAGAGTGCTTCATCTCGTCTATTTGCAATTTGAAAATGGTTAATATCATTAGTAGCTATGTCATAAATACATAGCAACTTCTAGATTGCACCCACAGTATTACAAATAACCAATTTATAACATCCTTCCAATATCCCTCCATTATTTCTCGAATATCTCAAGTATTTTATTTCCCCATTGATTTTCCTCTAGGGCCTATATCCAAATATAGACAGAGGTTTTACAGTGTAAAAAGTTTAAACACAGCAGGCTGGAGTTGTGGCCTGAGAGGCCGGTCACCCCTGGTGTGGGCCCCGTGCCGTGTTGGGTGCAGTCAGTCCCCCTGCCAACCACAGCACCACACCCTCTCACTCCTAACCCTCTAAGGGCCGCATAGCGCTTTGCTGCAATATGTCCTGTGGGCGTATGATGCATAAATACATGGGCCAACTTGCTAGGTCTGCATCTATGCATCATACCAATCTTTCCGGTGGAACAATCCCGTAGTTGGTATAATGATCAAATCCAGCCCTGGCGAGCTACTCACCAGGGCTACATTCAAGCACCATGATGATAGAAGACATACTGCATTAAAACAGCATGCGGCCTTTAAATGACTAGCAGCACCTAGCTACCAACAGTCAGGGGTTGGGAGGGGGGCAAGGTAGAGGAGGGCAAGCTGGAAACAGACAACGTAGAGATGGCCCATGCCATGTTAGGAAGAGGACATAGACCGCACTTTAACCCTTTAAGGACAGCATGCTGCTTTATGTCATGTGTCCTCTGTTGGCATGCATGGGGCATGCAGTACAATCATGTAGTCAGTGAAGTGAGTGTAAAGCAGGCTCTAAAGGGGGAGGAGGGTACAGGAATTGAGACAGGGCAAGGATGCCACAGACGCCGAGCATCTACAGTTGGGTATATTATAGCAACAAGGGAGGGATGGTGTTTTCAGCAACGGATGGAATGGTGAATCCTGGGATGAAAGCGATGGTAGTATATATAGTAGTAGAGAGGCAAGCATGACTGTCAGATAGTATAGGACTGCTATACGGGGTAGAGTCTGGGAAACCCCATGCCAAGCAAGACAAGACCAGCTCTTCAAAGAATACCAGGAGAAGACCGTACGGGGAAGAGTAGACGGTATTTCTGTCGAGAATATGAAGTGGAAGGATTCGGGAGATGGTTGGGGGGGGGGGGGGGTACACAGAACAGCTCTGGATGACACAGGTTGTTGCCAAGGTCAGCCAGCCTCCCCCTGCTGTATACCAGGGGGTACAATGGTGGTAATCACAGCCCGTGTTACCATGACAACACGGGTCACAGGTCAACTGGGGGTATCTATATACACAGACAGAATACTGCCACAAACACAGCCAGAGAGGGGCATGGAGGGAGCAGTGACTACTTGCAGAGATTAGAATGGGCAAGAAAGCTGGGCGGGGAAAGTGGAGTACTTACTTTGCATATTCCAGAGGTACTGTAGGTGAAGCGGAAAGGGAATTATGTATGTTTTAGTAGTAAAATTACTGATGTCATATTGGTCCACATGTATATTCAACGCTTAAATAGGGGATGGGGGGGAGATGAATAAATTTCAGTATGGGGTTCACATAGGAAATGGGCAGTAGACATATACGCAATGACAAGGTATTAACCGTATTTAAAGGGATTGGGTATTTAGGGGGAATCCAATGTGAAAAGTTCCTGAGAATATGTTGTATGCATGACTACTAATATAGAGGCAGGTTAGCCCACATTACAGATTTAAAGTGGCATTCTCACCAAGCGTATCCCACTCACCATTCTAGTACTGTTCTAGTCTGCTATGTGGTTAAGTGTGAGTGGTGAGAATGCCCCTTTAAAACACAGTTGAATGCAGTAAGCGTAACTTTGAAAAAAAACACACGAAAGAAACTTAAAGGGATGTGGTGACTGTAAGAGACTTAATCGACAAGATAAAACAAACTAATAATACAAATTTATGACATTTATAAATATGCATTTCCATTATACCTCTGCAAAGAGCCTCTCAGTGATTCCACATATCCAGTACATGTAATATCAAAGGAGAAAGGGATGTATGCAACCTTCACATGTACAATACAAGAGTTCCAAACAGGTCTACATGCGGTTTCAATTCAGCCAGATTGTATTGATACTACGCTGGCACCCTGCCTGGTGGTCACCTGTGGTGAAGTGGCTGGTTATTTGCTCAGCTGCTCTTTACCCACCATGCCCCGCGGTGAGTAGGTCAGCTACAATTGGCCGAGTACAAGTGGATTTGCTCACCCAATTGATTGATCTATTTATTTGTCTCCTTTCCGCTCTGTGTGGAGGCTCATTGGTTCCCAATGGGACAGAGAGAAACCAAGGCTGACAACTCGATATCCCTATATACCCGATCCCTATAGCGATCTCCCTTTTGATGCTTCCAGAATCGTTTGTTTATCCTTTCTCTATACATGGGCACCGACCTTCTCTCATAATCTAACATTTCCTATTTGTGAGTACTGGTATCTTGTGTGTCTATATTTATACCAGGTCTCTTGTCTCTCAGCCTCTCAGTCCTTCTTGAGTTTGAGTTTGAGTTTGAATTTGTCTTTATTTCATTTCAATATCACAGTTACATTTGCATTGTTATCTTTTGAATTAACCAGTAAGACAGGTCGCTTCTCAGCCCGTTAGGGCTAATATTAAAGTCAGTGACCTTTACTATTTTATTTAACACATTGATATTTCTTTTGGCAAGCTAGTAATAAATCAAATGATTGCTTTTTGTAAGGTGTGTGCCATGTAATAAGAACAATACTATAATATATGACAGACTCATGATTGTTTTCAGTAAAACTTTACAAACAATATTTACCACTGTAGTCACAAGACTCGACTACATAACCATTATTTACCGGATATACATTTTCCAAAACGCTTTGAACAGTAACTTTATGTATTCTTAAGTACTAAAAGTAGGGTCAATAGAAGTTGTTCACCCATGTACTGATCTCTCATAACTAATTCATACAAGTGTTTGTAACCTATATAGTTTCTAATACACTTTTATCTTTGGGCATTTTACAGACATAGTTGCATTATACAAACTTACTTTCTCTCTTTCTTTCTTGTCTCTCTCTGTGTCTCTCCCTATCCCCCCCTTGTCTCTCTGTCTCTGGCTGTCTCTTTGTCTCTCTCCTAGAAGTATTGATACATATGTCTAAATTACTCTTAATTTGGGCATATGTTTATTGATGTTCTTTTCCAGAAACCTTTATCTGACCATATGACTACAGTTAAATGACTGACCATCATTTAACATGGACTTTACCATCTGTCCTATCAAATGGAAACAACATCCTCCATGTGGTAATAACATCACCACCATTACAATATTGAATAAACTAACATCTGTCTCTATTATACTAAGTCATGGCTCTAAGCCTATGCCTACCCTTTACACTTCTCTTTTTCTCTTTATTATATGTGCCTTTTGTATCGTATTGTGCAGTCAGATATTGTTCAATCGACTGGATCTCAAGTAGGATGCCTGTAGAGGAAGACCTCCTCAGATGGCCCCTACCCCCGCCTTCTCAGAGACCACCATTCTATAGCTTAATCTAGTTGGATCCTGCAGCCATCCTCTGTGTACACACCATAATTAGTGTGATTAACGCGGATACACGGGATGAGCCCACACGTCCAAACAAGGGCCACCTCCACAGCCACCGTCTCCCGCCCCTTGGCCTCTCTCGCCCGCCCACCCCCAGATTTATCTGCCCCTGTGTATAGCCCTATGGGTCACTCATGATGTACATGATTTTGCTTTTCCCAAAATGGCGGCGGTGTCTGTGAGGAGGAGGCTAACACGGCCTCTCTGATTGCATACATGATGGATAAGGTACATTAATAACGGCCCGGGGATACAGCACGGGCATGGGGCAAGGGGCTAAGGGGGTAATAGGATTGGACGAGAGAGACATGGATATATAGCAAGAGGCCATATTTACTAGTTCCACTGCAAAGATAGGAGGAAAAACAGGGAGAGATAGAACAAACAAGAGAGAGAATGGGATAGGGGAACGAAAGAGAGGAAGGGGAAATACTTTTGGTTCAACAGGCTAGCAGAATCGGGGCATCTAGAGAAAGAAAAAGAAACAGAGATTTAGAAACAGTGCTGTAGATACAGTGGAAGTGAGGTCGCTATAGGTAGAGAGTAAAGCGGAAGACAGATATCGAGGTGTCAGCCTCGGTTTCTCTATGTCCCATCTATACACGACTACAACTGACGCATGCGCAGTAGCCAGAGTGGTTTCCCGTGCTGCCGGTCACATCTCGGTACCACCCCACTGACCTTACTGCGCATGTGCGGCGTGGTGAACGCTGGGAAGGCACCTGTTACCTGTCGGTACCTGTTACACAGCGCGTCCATCATGTAGGGAGGGGGTAAGTGGGGGGGGGGGGGGGGTACACCATCCCCCACTTCCAGCAAGCCTCTCTGTTGGTCGTCACTGAAGCATGACCCTGTCGGAGACTGATGGACTATATTTCTACATAGACATGTGTATGCACTGACGCTATGCTCTGTACCCGTCCACAGGGCTGGCCATCCTTAAGTTCAATAATGAAAATGTTCTCAAACTATGACGTATGAGGCACTTAGGATTAGATTGATGTACTAGACTGATGACTTACTTAGGGAAATCATCTCAAACTTACAAAATTATATCATGTTCTTCACTTTTAGGAGATGTGCTTACCAGTATCCGGGGATTGTGATGATCTGGGGGACTTCTCCACAGCTTTTCATAGAAACATCAAGCAAGCAGAATCTTCTGGAGGATTTCTTCACAGTTTCTTAACTTCATGTCCAAAGGTACATCGATTTTGAGAACAGAATATTCCATTTATCACTGTATGTGAGCCATGTGTATAAAGGTATATACATTTGGACATTTGTCTTCTTGATTTATCGTGAGTGACAGCCTAATAATATGAAGCAAAATACTAATGATTTGGTTGATAAGCTGGTTATTTCAACGATGCATTGAACGAGAATATTGTTACAAAGAAAACTTACACTGGTGGCCTAAGCTGTTCCTCTGTGCAGTGGTATTCACTTATATTTGACTTTTAGGTAAGGTTTCTAGGGAACCTCCACTGCAGCACCGACAAAGCGACAGGTCAAAATCCAAGCTACCTTCAGCGAGATTCTTCAACGTTAAACTAAACATTTCACTCCATGACCACTAAATCTAAGGTACATCATCAGTGGCAACATCAATTTGCCCAACACATGTACATATAATTACATAATGCATGAATAGATCTTTTTTCATTTCTCACTGAATAAGATGGATAATGTATGCTAGTGGTATTAGCGACTTGAGTTAGCAGACGACTATTAACATTCTTATGTCTCAAACCTCTATAGGCCATGTTCTCCATTTTCAGGTGAGAGTGTTAGGGCAGGTTTCCAGGGGCTCAATTCATAACAATGTACCACTGGTGAGTAATGTAACGACTGAGAATTCCATTTCCCATACACATAAAGAGGTGCAGTACATTTTCATAGGGGGAAACAAACAATATGTTCCTTTCCCAGTTGTATCATAATTTCTACTGCATTTCACAATGCTATCGTGTCAGCAAGTTGCTCAAAATAAGGGCGAAGGTTGGTCGTAAAGCTGTTTATTCTCATTGCACAATGGATGGCTGAGACAGGGTCAAAACTCATCTCAGCCAATGTAATTTCAGCTTTATCAATGTTTGGAGCTTGGAACCGAGGCCAAAGTAATAAATGAAGAACATGTCATAAAGATATTATAATAGAAAAATCAAGCTTTAATCAGGTTTATTTAATACAAATAAAACAGTGGTTGTTATAAGAAATCATTATAGAGTAGCATTGACCCATTGCCCTCTCATCAAATCTCCTTGCATTTAACGACACCTATAGCTGACCTGTCGTTTGTATAAAGTTTTGACCTATATAATGACTTTAACAATCCCATGCTTCTGTTAGGGGAATAGTATGCTGCTCTTCTTTTGAACAACTAGGTTGTAAGCCCTAATATCACCCAAATATGTGGATTCTATGGGTGACATTTGGAAAAAACTTTTAAAGACTAGGTGGGAACTCCTTCCCAGTTGGAAAACCCCCAAATATTGCAATAAATATTGCAATAAATATTGCAATAAATACCTATTAGCCACTTTATACAACAGGGAGATTTATGACTTGACAAATACTTGATGACTGCATATATTTCCAATCTTAACTCAATTCACTTCAAGCTGTTGTTAAGCAATATACGACTACCTCTTGTGAAATGGGTCAGCAATCATATTTTCAGACTATAGTTGGTTGGCTGTTGATTGTGATAACATGGGTAAGAGAGTCGTATAAACTTATGAATCGGGACCAAGGGCAGGTCCACTAGCAGGTACCAGATCTCCATACAGTAAAGATAAATCGTTCAGGCAAAAACTGTATGTTAAGGTAGCCATCAGTGCAAATGCCTGTGCAACGTTAAACACACACTAAGGTATTACTTTTTGGTCTCAGTTATTTTTGTTCTACCAGCAGAAAGTTGTGATATGTATTTGTTTGCTACTATCCTGAGGTCACCTACGTTAATTTTTTTTATCCACACAGCTAGAGAAGTGAAATCTATCCCCATGCATGTCGAGTGTGCGTCCACATGCTGTATACTCAGTAGAAGGGGCGGAGGCAGCAGGAGGTGTGAATTGGGGCTGCGGTATGGTATGGAGGTGAGAGGGGTGGGAAAACTCCAAGTGGCAGCAGCAGTGTTACGGCAGGACCGGGGTGGGACGAGAACCTGTTGGAGTAGCCCTGACTTATATATGTGCCAGACAATGATTGGTATAGTAACATTCGTTATGGAAGTAGCCCCCAGGTCTACCAGGAACCTGCCATACCTTAAAATACATGTACATAACGTGATCTAGCTCTCCTTGCTTTAGCCTCTCTATTGTGCCTTATCTGATAATGTCCCATGCATTAAAATAACATATCTTTGCCATGTCATCTGCTGCAATGTTCTCACCGTCCTATGTCTGCAGGGTAGAGGGGAAAGCATGCCACTGCCCTGCCCCATTCCCATTCCCATTCCCTGTAGTGCTATGCTGTCCATGTCCTTTCCCTTCTCCCGTTTCCTGCCCTACCCTGTCCTGTATTGCACTGCCTAGGTTTGTCCCACCCAAAATTGCCCTGCCCTCAGACACACACACCCACCCTGCTTGTGGTTCCCAGTAATTGGTAGACTAGTATCATCCTACCTACAACAACATATCACCCTGTCTCCACACGCAATGTCTCGTTGAACTGTGCTAGATCTCGCTGAGCCTGGCACACCGCCTCCTGCCATCAACAGAATATCCATCAGGAAGTTCATTATGCTTATGTGCAACTATCCTGGGCAACATCTGTTATTCAATCTACATATGGCAGAATGGTTTATAATATCCTAATCAATTCTTACTAATTACTCTAAAATATAACTCTATATAAAAAATTGTCAGCTAGCCACATGGGTAATTTAAACTGATGTTGTAGTGAAAATGTGTTCGGTTGACCCTAGTTAATGCTGTTTCAAACATACATATTACAATGCATGTATGATATAAAACAGAGCCACCTAAACCTCTCTATACCCCAGCGCCACCTACTGCCTATCCAGCGCAGTGACATTACACATGCCTGTAATATCGCTTATCTGGTTTGTATCTACCTTTGCTATGTCACCCTCCCTAACAGGGAGGGGGGGGGGGTCAGGGATAAGCGCTTGTTATCATGTAAACCCATATGTTAACTATGCAGCGAATTAATTTGTGACCTTGTGATCATGTTTGTTAGATAGGTCAAGATTGAACCCTCTTTCAAATAGTACCACTTAGAGTACAATCTGTGCTCTGACTATCACCCCATTTGCATTTTGGATATGGAGTCTAAATCCGAAAAGGGACAGTATTTAACCCATGCAATTCTCAATTATATATCACAGGGCATACATCACACAAAAACAATATTGTTAAACTATCAAATAGTGTTAAAAGGACCAGCAATGTTAATGTCACTACTTATGCTACTGAAGTAAGAATTGATTGATCTCCTCATCAATACTATTTCAATTTATAGATGTCAATATATTCCTTTACAGCCAATGGAATACAATTGTAATGCAGAGACATTGGTATTGTGATTATTCATTAACTCCCTCTTCATGATTTTATTGAAATTAACCTCAACCTCTCAGCTCCATGCATTCATGCTCCTCTCCATCTATTTGTCCTTTCTCCTTGTCCTCTCTTCGTGCACTTCTGGCTTTTCCTTACATCCCCTCCCCACTCCCACCTCTACTCATGCCTTAGTTCACCGCCTACCACCGGTCGAAGCATACCACCACCATCACCCAGCAATCACCATACACAGCCATACCCATCAGAAGGCTGCTTATCTAAATTAAATACACCAGAATCAATTCTCCCCTTTCCCCATAACCCCCTAGACCCACCCCAGTCATCCCAGGGTAGGGGATCAATGGAACAATTGGTCATGTGATCCGTCCCGTCGTGCCTCAGTGACCACAGGGCTCTCTATCCGCCATTACGGAATTGAATCAATCAAGTCCCCAGTCGCCTCCCCACCTCCCCGTCTCTACAGGTTTTTATTCCCTAATTTCTATGACAATAGGAGGCTTTCTGCCTGCTCCTCCGCCTTTTGTCTGTCTTAGTAATCAGCTCAGTTCTCCTTGAGTGGCTCCCAGTCATGGTTGGCTGAGTCTGAAGACACAGCGACTTGAAGCTCATCGAGTATTGTCCTCGTCTTCCGTTATGGCCTCACTCATAAGGTGTCACTATAGTAGTAGTAGATGTGTGGAAAGGGTATTCTGTACACCGCCGTGCATTCTCAGTAGTCTCTTGTGGACATTATTCCCACTTCATAAGATTCAACCATGTCCTTTTAACATTGGTATTGATATATACATTATATACTTGTACAATCAGATATGCCCCAGAAATTAATAAAATGGTAACAGGAGCAGGAGACCACAACAATCAACAAGTTTGTTTATTTTTTCCATTCAACGACTAGAAAGCACACCCAGAAATGGCAATCTTTAAAATATAATGCATGCCATATCAATGCTTAAACATAATGATAACTTCTATAATGGGAACGTATATATTACACCATTAGTAGCTGGATCTTTTTCAAATTGATATGCAGTGGTCATTATGCTCTTTAAGCAAGGAGCATATGATAGGTATATATAAAGTCAAGATAATATTATGCAGCATAACGGCCACCTTTCAGTAAATGCTGTGGTACAAATATTACGGCACATCCCTACTTGGAGGTGTATGGTGTGTATTATAATCATGGTCTGGTATATGTATGGTGTGTGTCTGAGTGTGGGCAGCGATAGCGGCTGATGAGGCCGTGATTTGGATTAGTATATTAATAGGGAAATATTGATCCACCTGCCCCCCCCCCCCCCCACCCCACACAACACACACACCACATAGGCTGACAGTTGAGATGGGTGGTGGGGTGGTTCACTAGAGCAGTCCAACACACACAGGTGGTAGTCATACAACATGAGGGAAATATTATTTAAACACCTGATGTATCCCGATATTTGCATTGAATGCATTAAATGTGCCTAAATATCCACATTTAATCCTGTCTAAAACAAAGACATAGAGAAGGGAAACGCAGGGGCGTTAAGTGTGCAACAGAGAGGAAGAGGATAGAGAATGACTAACATAGAGAGGCAGGGAGAGAAGTAAGGACCGATCGAGAGGTATGGAGAAGGTAATATCTGATATGGAACTGGAAGTAAGGGCAGCGGAAGGTTGAGAGATGTCTAGGGACATGGACATGTATGGGGAAAGGTAAGGGCAGATCGAAATAGGCAGGAACGAGGGTATAGGGACAGAGCGAAGGAGGCAAGAAGAAGGAGGTAAGGAGAGAGAGGGGCAGAAAGTAATGATGGAACTGTAGAAGGGAAAGACAAGAGAGAGGCAGGAATAATGGATAGTACAAGGGCAGAGGGAGGTAAAGACAAAGAGAGGCAGAGGGCAAGGTAAATGCAAAGAGTTAGCGGGGTAAGAACAAGAAGACAGATGAGGGGATGGGAAGAGTGACTGGGGTAAATGAAACAATGTGTGTACAGATGAAGCAGCATTTATTGGGTCGCTGTTTCTTCCTGTCTGTGAAGTTTACCATTCTAGTCCTGCTGCTGGGGATAAAGTCACTGGATAAAAACCAAGACAAATGCCTCCCCCCTCAACCCCTCATCCCGTTTTACTGTGACATTGTCCCCGCTCTACCACCTCGCCCTCTACCGGGCCCTCCTCGTATCGATCCCACCCCTGATCCCAGTCTGCGCGCACCCCAATCACCCCCGCCCCCTTGCGGCGGCGTCCCGTACCAGCAGCAACAGTTGCCGCATTAATAACTCTCCGCCGTCCGCCATGTTGGATCCGACAGCCGGCGGAAGCGGAAATCACCCACATAGCAGCCCAGCACTTCATGTATTACAGCGCATTGATTGGCTGAGCCGGATTTTCTGCAGCAGTCTTGTGCTGGCGGAGAGAGCCTCCCGCCTCCTGGGGAAGGGGAACAGAGAAGGAGGGGAGAAATGAAAGGGTAAAAAAGGAGACTGGAGTCAATATCGTCTTGACATTGCCGATCAGCGGGGCAGGCTGGGGACGCCGCGCGGCAATATCATCAGACCGCGCGACGCAGCGACGCCTGGCGGTGACCCCTGGAGGCAGCAGGGTCAGTGGGGTCACGTGGGCAACCCTGAGAGTGGGTGGGGGAGGAGGGGTGGGGTTGGGGGAGGGTTGCTGGAGGTTAGGATCAATGGGTGGCGGTAAAGCCAGTCTGCGGCCCTGCAGCAATAGAACGGGGACGGAGACAAATTAATAGGTACAAGTAGCTGGGGCTGGTGGGCATGGGGAGGAGGAGGAGGCGGAGTGGTAGTGGTAGGGGAAGGTAGTCTGTTCCAGCTGCCGGTGTGAGGTGGTTGTACTAGCAGTTAGCAGTGGTAGAAGCAGCTAATGAACACTGGTGTCTGAGACTATATGTATCAGATGTACATGTATAGTCAATCCTCACTCGTCTAAAGGCTTAGATCTGGGTATTTGAAGTAGTAAACACTCGAAATAATGAGGTCTGCTGATAAGACTCAATATTCTCCATCCACAGCCTGACGCCAAAAATGATTCATCTGCTCAATCACTCACTCCTCCATTCACTCACCCACTCACTCACTCCTTCATTCACTCACTCACTCACTCACTCACTCACTCACTCACTCACTCACTCACTCACTCACTAACTAACTAATCAACTCACTAACTCACTCGCTCACTCACTCCCCCACTCGCTCGCTCCTTCCCCCTCACTCACTCATGCAATCCCTCACTCACTCATGCAAGCCCACACTCACTCATTCGCCCACCCATTCCTTCACTCATATGTTCACTTCTGCACTCAGTCACTCACTCCACCCTCCCTTCACTCTTCCCACCACCTCCAGCACCCTCGATACCTTCATTCCTCAGACTCTTATCATTTCCTCCCCTAATGGAAGCTAATTATCAGGAGTGGCATTTTAATTAGATCACGAGGAAATGAAGTGTGACACGGGTTTATATTATACAGCGACAGGCGGAGATACAAGAGAATGTAGCTGTCCCCGTCATAGTACTGGGTCCTATAGGGAGCCTATAGTGGGTGCAGAATGCAATATAGAAAGATATATAGATAGATAGATATGTAGATATACGCATCTAAGAATTATTTGGTAAGAATTATTTGATTCTTGTATTTCTGAAATAAAAAGGAAGCGTGTATGAAGGATTTATTTGGTGTTTTCTATGTCCATATACTGAATATTATGTCCACATGCTAGAATACTTACTCAATATAATAAACAATTAAACTAGATAGATAGATAGATAGATAGATCAAGGACAGAATCAACCAAGAATCAACCAGCGAAGCAGTCACAACCATATTTCATACTTTGAATAAGCCATATATTGTATCTATTAGACAAATCAATGCATTTGAATACCAAATGTGCACTTATTAAACATGTGTCTTAGAGAATAGAAATATTATCCATATAGATGGATTTGCATTGCAAGTATCATTTTTATTCATACAAGTCATAAAATACTTCAAATAAGCAATAAATCAGATGACATTTCCAATACAGATACAGCAGTTCATTAGTACCATATGAATGGTTTCCATCATGTAGCCCCATGTATACTGGTGGTGTCTCTAGGCTTGTCAAGGTCCCACTCTTTAATATAAGACGCCTTTTCACTGTGAGGGTAGTGTTTTATATCTCATTACACTTTTATTGCTCATTAATTTGAGTAGACATAAAGTAACGTCTCCTTTTTGCTATCTTGAGACCACACGAGACACACAGAACATAGCCTTAGATATGGTTACTGTGAACAGCTAGTACCACAGTGTACATGGTCCCTTTTGGCTTACATCTGTTCAGATGGCATGGCATCAGACTTAAGGTATATATATATATATATATATATATATATATATATATATATATATATATATATATATATATATATATATATGGATTAACTGACTAGTGTATTGCTGCGCATGTACTTCTCCCACAGCTTATGATTATCCATTCTACGATAAATATGGAAACACTATCAAACGAATGACCAGAGAATACACCACCACCAACATCTCTACAGTCATGTTACCATTAGTTAGAGAACTCGTTGTGAAAATATAGTATATTATTATGACCATAGAAACTTAGGTACAATCTATTAGACACCACCATTCAATGTATGGATTATTCAACGTATGGATTATCATACATGGTCGTTAGAGCACACATTACACTGGCCCCTTTTGGATATATACATTGTACCTAGATACCTTCCATGGTCTGTTGGCTTTTATTTCTCGATCTGACCATCAGGACCAACAAGGAAAAGTGCTTCTTTCAGGGGTTCCCGACTTGTTACCATGACCAAGACTGATTATATGACGGCTAGCAAATTCTCGTCGTAACATGATACATAATTCCAACCCCACAACGTAATATTGACTCATAACCACCACCGTAGCTACCCATCACTACTATTACCTGGACCACCATCAAGACACCCTTAGAAACACTCGTTAATAGGCGATGGAACTACTCGTCCAAAGAAACCTTGTCCACGCCCGTCGGCAGTGGCCACCTGTGTCTTCCTACTTTAATGATTTACTACTATTTGGATCACTCCCCTACCCCCCGTCCACCTCCAGCTCACCCACCCACACACCCACAGGGGTGTCAGGGATGGGGGCAACTTCCAAGCCAATTAGTAAAGAGGGGTGCTCTGGGCTCAGCGGGGTGGATGGCCATGACTTGTAGGTATTGATTACTTACAAGTATTGGTACTTGGCACCGGCCGCCATCAAAGTGAGTAAGGCAGGTGTGCGCCAGGTGTCACACAGGTGTACGGCCTACCCCGCTAAGGGCCGGACAGTGCTATAATGTACTATGCCCTTGGTTGTCATGATGCATGAATGCAGCCCTGGTGAGTCTACTCGCTAGGGATGTGTGGTTGCATCATGCCGACCCAATGTGGGTGTATCAACCTCGTAGGCTCGGCGTGATGCTTGAATGCAACTCCTACAAGGTACTCGCCAGGGCTGAATTCATGCATCATGACGACAAAGGACATAGGACGTCAGTGCACTATACGTCCTTTAGATGGTTAGACGTACGGCACGTGTCGTATAGAGCTTTGATACAGGTGGGCTTTGGTGGAGCTTATAGCAAGTTGTTGAATCAGGATAACCAAATCTGAGCTGTAAGTACATATATTAGTTCTGCCTACTAATATGATTATGTCGATGATGTTAGTCATATTATCATTTTTATGCTAGTCTAATATTGTAGTGAGGAAATATTATAGTGGGGATATCTGACCCAAATCTCAGGAAATCAGACGCTAAATATTAATTACTTTTTGCATACAAACGGATTGTAAAGTTTGAAATTTTTTCTTATAACAATTCTATGACGATATTTAGTATGCTTCATAAGCCTTGTGTACTAAATCAAAACTGTCCAATTGGTGTGATACTATAAACTTAACAACTGTTGCTGGGTTAAGTCTATGCATAAATAATACAGCAAATATTTATAATATGACTATATTGCAACTAAGTGCAGTTTACTGAGTATGGATTGGAACCCAATGGGTACATCGGTACATATGTAAAGTTACATCGTACTTCAACAGAAGGTTACATAAACAGGGGTCAAAGGCCGATATTATGGAATATGAGGTTGAGTGTAAAAGAAATACCATTTACCTGCCAAGGTTATGAGCACCTGCTAAACCTAGGTAATGTAGAGATGTAAACCTGTGCGGTGATGGTGATGTTTCTTTTTGTCAGCGAGTGGAAGGGGGAGGGGACTTGGCTGGGTACATGACAGAAGGGCCACAACGTAGAGGGTAGGAAGTATTCCAGCCTGGGGCTAGATCAGATTCCCGGGATCAGATCATTACGACAACATATCATTCATCTCAATCAGGCTTGGTGTTTTTATAGTTCATACACTTATATTTATATATATATATATAAGTAGAGAGTGTCTATAGACTGTCTCCTATAATCTACAAAGGTTGATATTTTAACATTGCAAATGTGGGCCCTATATTAATGAAGTTATATCTCAATAGTTAATGTACATCTATAGGTAGAAACAAATTAAGGCATTACACTTTTCAGTCAATTGATCTAGCCTAGTGTATTAGTAGAAGAGTTAAATGCGAATCACTTTATCGACACAATTGGATGCAAAATGTGCATAATTTGGAATATTATCACATGTGTTCACCTTGAATTAAACATATTAGCAGTTAGAAATGATTTGAAACTGTCACATTGATAATGTGCCTCATGACTGAATATTGATACAATTTTCACTGGGATCATTATTCATCATAACAGCACTAACCTGAATATATATATATATATATATATATATATATATATATATATATATATATATATATATATATATATATATATATATATATATATATATATATATATGGTACTATATTGACTACTTTTACCATTATGGATTAAAACTCTACATATACACTAATTGTACGACCTAATTCTGCCTTGACAACCCCTCACCTAAACAGCTCTGGAGTATAGATACTGCTGGAGGAGACAAACAAGCTGTTGACACGTATAGTTGAAGGTCCCTGTAAACCCCTATTGATTAGAGCTGTCACTACCTGACCCCAACCCCTGACACATCCATTATACCAGGCCTGACAGCCACAACACTGAAGGACTCCACCACAGAATTATATTGATGGAGATGGAGGTAGGGTATTAGGAACCCAAGGCCAACAAAGAGAAGAATAAGTCAGGGGGTATGGTGGGTCGGGTCTACAGGGAGACGCGAGGGAGAGGGAGCTAGAGAGGATATATATGAGAAGGGATAGGAGACGTGGTAGGAAAGAATGAGAGAAGAACAATTCTGAGAAGGGGGGGGGGAGTGATCTGGGAGAGGAGAGTAAGAGAGAAAGTAAGGGGGGAGGTCAAAATGGTATAGAATCTGCTGTAAGGCTACAGCAGATGCTGTAAAGCTACAATAGATCATGCTGTATACCTATAGAGTGCAGGTATAGAACAGGTATGAAGACAATCAATTAAAATGGAATCAATGAAGAATTGTATGACGTAAACAACCAGTGAACAGCTATTATAACACATTCACATACTGTCTGTATGACAATACATATACATTCAGTGCATAACCAGATATCCTTCCCAGAACCATAAAACCCCTGGTTAACCTAACCATCTCAGTGCACCTCTGAACTTGTTGCTGGTCAATGTCCTCACCCCCCCCCCCCCTCGCACCTCAACCTAGTCCTACCCTGGGCGAACTTGTTGAACCTGGACTCTGTCCCCTCAATATTAACTTGCTGCCCCCACCCCCTCCCTCAGGGTGCCTTTGAAGCTGCAGGGCTGCCCCTAAGGACACATGTAATAGTAAAACGCCGTCACCGGACACCTCTGGCGTGAGACCAACTCCTCCTCCTCCACCCCTCCTCCTACCAGGATGGCTGCTTCTTAGTCTACATGTTTCTGCCTTACACTTAGTGATGAAGGAATATTCCATCACGCCCCTCCTTCCAGGGGCCAGGCGCGAGCTGTTCTGTTGAAGACCCACTTAGCGGAGATGGAGGCCACCAACAAAGAGATTGATGTGTTAGACCGCCTGCATGTCCCGGTTTCTCAGTCCAGGGAATGGCACCTGAAGGTCCAAGCAGCTCTGGATCCGGTTCCGATGACGCTTAGGCGGGTGGCCCAGACTATGGTGACCCGTTTCCGGATAGACTACCGGCGGTGGGCTGACATACCCAAGCGAACGGACTGTGTTTGTGGATGTGAGCAGTTTTCTGCTGTCCACATTCTCACATCCTGTCCAGAGGCAAATTACAGGGCTCTCCTTGGAATGCCGCCAATCACTAGAGCTGACCAGTTCCCATCACTTGATGATTTGGCTTTGGCCACACTGAAGTGGGCTTCTACGGAGGACTACGAACCCCTTGTACGGTTCTGTGCTGACAACAGTGCCCTCCTGTGGTGATATCTGCCGTCTCTTGGGTTTGTTCCCCTACCTGATGGGGAAAGGGTTACAAACACTTTTGTATATATGTATATTCATGTTGGAGCGTGACTCCATTTTTCCAATATAGTTATTTTTTTCTCCTTCTTGTCTTTGGGGCTCTTACCCCCCCATTGAATATATACACCATAAACAAAAACAAACAAAGAAAAAAAAACACAAAAAAAAAACATATAGTAAAAATACCTAGGAGCTACGGCGACCTATTCAGACACTCAGTGTCATCCACATTACATTTTATTCTATTTTCTAGGTTCCTCTAGTGTATTCTCCTTTTTCCCTTTATGACTATGTATATTGTTTTTCTGTTTTCTCTCGTTTTTCTCAGTGTCTTCACCATCATGTGTCTGTCTGTGTTGTCCCTCATCTCATTTAAGTGTTAACCATGGACCCTGTTGTCCCAGGTTCGGTCCGTATGGGCCCTGTGGACCTGCTGACCAGCCTTCGGCTGTGTTGGTTTTAAAACTATATCATCATCATCATCATACACTACAGGGTGGTACCTGCATTTGGTGCAATTGTAGGAGGATCTACGTGGCACTGACGTCATCATGTGGGAGATCCCCAACGGAGGTAATATCAAGGTAAGCTATTGCTCTTCGTCCTTTGTATCCCCTTCACATATTAATTCTGGTATTAGCCTCTGTGGCTACATCATGGCGGTAGAGATGACGACATGGCATTCTCATAACATCTACAGGTGACGTGAGCCCTTATGACAAGAAGAAATATAAATGTGACGGTTTATTTAGAAATAAAATGTTTATTTCGGTCATCCTGAAAACATTTTGTTGTTGTTGGTTGTGTTTATTGATCAATTTATTATTGGTTTAATAAATTTATCTCTATATAAATATAAATAATATTATGCTAACAGGTGACATGGGCTTCTCTCAGACTTGACTGGCGGCCTGGACCACAGTATCAAGGACAGGAAGAAAGGTATTTGCGACATGGCTTTTCTTAAAATGGGTAAGCAGCATAAGCTCCCCACCCCCCATACCCCATACATGCAACCCCCTATCCGTAGTATGTATGTAGTATGTGCGATCGGTATCGAAGGATTGGATGGCTGGAGGTGCTATTCATCAGGACCCTTACCTAGTTATGGCAGGAGTCCAGTTTGGAGCAACTCCTTCCCGTGAAGGTGAGAACGGTACAGGGTGCGTGCGCAGCTTCCGGGCGGTGTGACAGATGATATCCCCATACCGGTGCCAAACCACGTCAATATTTGAGAAGTATGGGGGAGAGGGGCACCCCCGGACCCCCACCCACCACCCACCGATAGGTGTAATTATTATCTACCCAATAAGAAAATTGAAAGTGCTCCGACTTCTCCAGCGTCGCGTGCGTCGTTCCCGGGACTCCCGTGAGAGGGCGCCCCGAGGGCAAGATGGCGGCTGTCACGTGACGTCACAGCTGGCGTCCGTCACTCTCCCAGCGGAGGATTGGGTTGTTGTCATGGGAGGGTCCTGAGAAACACAGCATATTGCTGTTTTTTCTTTCTTTTAAAAACATGGCAATGTTAAATATTTTGTTTGTCATTCTCGATTAATTCGAGAAATCCTTTTTCATTTATTTGAAAACCTCAAGCGTCTTGCAATATTTTGATTCTCCCAGTGGCATAATTACAAGATTATGACTTAGAATGCCATAGGTAAACTCAACTACTTTTCATCATTATGCAGGGGCTAACATTAGTTAAGCTGTCTAAATTTTGAAGCAATACAATTGATTCACAATATAACTTATAGGTAGATAGATATACTCAAGAGTAGGCCTAGTTGATAAATAGTTATATTACTTATGCTTCTTTTATGGCAGTATAGGGATGAGTCCATACAGTTTCTAGTTAGCTCCAAGAATATGCTTGGTGAGTAGCTATAACATGCACCACAAACATGTGTGCACTACCCATGTCATTGTCTTCTCCTGGCACAGCTCTTCAAGCAGAGATCAGGTGTGGGACCTGTTGGCCACTTGCCAAACACTAAGCACCAGCCCCTCATGTATCCTACCCCACACCAGACCCCAGCCCTCTCCTCCCCTCAAAATCCTCAGCACCTTCTAGGCAACCCTTACATATGTCCCTAGATCTACTCTTAAATCTTAAATTCCCTGATTTTGTCACTCCTTTCTATCATTCTTGTCTATCTATGCGGAAAAGCACCCCCCCTCGCATTAGGCTCGATGCACAACTCCCTCGGTGATTTATTCATCATGGTAGAGTTAGACATTACTTTCGGCTGGTTGAGAGTCAGACTATTTCAACAAAAAGTGATACCCAACTTATCTATGTCCCTCCCCCCGATAGTTATATCCCTGATAATCATTTTAAGATGATTAGAGGGAATGCTGATTGATGTTCCTACGTGTGATGTATATTTCTTTGACTCCAAACATTATAATCATGTAGCTCTCTACAAGTACCTCTTCTTTTTCTGGCCACTTTTTACACATTGTGAAGTACTCAATAAACATATTCCAAACCCTCAATACAACTTTCCGGCTTCTGTCCACGACTTTCCACGCATACCTGACCACTTTCCTTCCCGTCTTTCTATATGTTCCCCTCTTTCACCATAGTATTACTCTCATAGTCTCCCCTAACCTATCGTATCCTTCGCCTCTACCCTGTACCTTGTCCCTCCAGCCCCCCCTACCCCATTCCTCCTCCCACCTCCCGGTACATGTATACGGTGCATGGCTCTTCCACAGCATACATCTTGGATGATCCAATCCTACTTAAAACGATCCGTGTGAATCTCAAGTGCCTCTGTGAACACCTCTTTGTGGACTCCTCCCCACCACTTCCCTCTCCCAGGATGACAGTCAGCCTCAAGTGGTGCTTCTGCACTTTGGGTGGTACCTGGGAATCCCCCCACACCACCACCCTCACAAACAAACACTGCACATGGCCTCTGCTATACATGTACTCGGGGAATTGGGACAGATGGGACAAAAATAAGTAGGGGTAAGAAATGTACTGGTAGTTAGATTGAGGCAGATGTAACAGGCAACTTAAGGCACTTCGGAACTTACTCTGGAGAGTGAGCATCTAACGTTGTATATTTTCTTCCAATAAAGTAAATAATACTGTGCCAAAAAATGTTAGTCCATATATCTAGTGAACTAGGTATTAACAATATGCTACTACAGGGTGGTACAGACTACTAAAACTACTCATCATTTTATACGATTTTAAGCCATTCTGTATTGTAATCATGAAGCAGCATTGCAACCAGTCTCTAAATGTTACATTCAGCATTTGCGTAAAAGTAAACTAGTTTTCTGTTAAAGCTGCTGAACTGAATTCAAACAAAATGAAAAGACTTTGAAGATATTTCGGTATTTCATTGAGAAATCCAGCAAATGGCGACACCATACACCTTGCAAATTCACTAACATATATGACTCACTGGTGGTACACGTATTATATTAATATCCTCAGTAAACATTACAGACAAGTATAAATGGTAACTGACAGGCTAATCATGTATATATAAACATGTAGAAAGACATCTAGACATGCCATCCATTGAACTCTGCCACCAATATGAAAGCCTCACCCGCTATCCAATGTGCAACAGGAGATCAATGAACAGGGGTAAAAAGTAGTAGGAACAAAAATGGGGGAAAGGGGAGGGGGTGGTACTTAAAAGTGCAGAGATTGACAAGTTGTACTCATCATGAACGACATTAAAGTGGTGTAGAAATGTGCAGCACACATCACCTCTCACACCTAACCCCCCCCCCCCTGCCATACACACACCCGGCCCCTGGGGCTGTCCACATCCACACCCGCCATGCTTCACACCTGTCAGAGTTCACACCGTGACGTCACACCCATTGTCCCCCTACCGGTAACCAGCGCCGCACGCGAGCATGTCGGGAAGGGTGAGTCGTCAGCTCCCTATTATCGCCCTCCGCTGTCAGGGCCGCTGCCGCTCACTATAATCTATTGTCATTATTAGGGTTGTGTCAGGGGGCCGTGTCTGACACGCAAATTAGTCAATATATCTGTGGGGACAGTTCTCTGTGGTCGTTATGAGGTGGGGACTATACACATTTGTCTCAATCACTAGCTGAGTGGATGATTGTCCTGGTATTCACATGTTGGCATGTTGTGAGATAGATTGCCTTCTAATATTCATTGTTTCTCAACCCAAATGCACCTTTTCCACTATTGGTTCCATTAGTAAGCTCTAACTACCTCCCCTAAACTAAAGTAAAACAAGAGTAGCATTGTAAATGAATCTGCCTGTTGCACCCTCACAATTTGTAATTCGGTTGGTCGAAAATAAATAGTGATAGGACTGCACCATAAATCTCTATTCAGCACTCGCTATAATATAATCAATCTAAACAAGTGTCCGATAGGTGCAATGGCTCTAGAGTAGTATAGTATGTATCGGAACGGGACTATAGTTAAGTACTGTTTATTACTCAATCGACCTGCAGCCAATTAGAGGCCTCCCTTTTGGCGGGAAATTCAAAAGCAGCCAATGAGAGGCCTCCCTTTTGGCGGGAAATTCAAATAGGTCACGTGACCGGAAGTGACCTACTTCCGGTCACGTGACCTTTGGGCGGGAAATTCAAATAGGTCACGTGACCGGAAGTGACCTACTTAAGAGGGTCACGTGACCACCATGTTGGCGGGAAATTCAAATAGGTCACGTGACGGGAAGTGACCTACTTAAGGGGGTCACGTGACTACTAGGTTGGCGCGAATTTCAAAATAAGTCACTTGAGATTTTTATGGATAAATAAATTTAAAAAAAGAAAAAAAAAGCAAGCTGAAAGCTTGCTAAAAAATAATTTAAAAATACGGCTCTTTTTTTCTAGGGGGGGAGGGGCACTCTGGGGGGCACTCTTTAAGATGCATGGGGGGGGGGAGGGGGGGAGGGGGGGAGGGGAAGGGTTTTTTAAGAGTGAGACTCGCTTCTCTGCCCTCTCTAAAAGAGAGGGCAGAGAGGCGAGTCTACTTACAATGAAAGGTATCATGATTGCGTTTATGATGATGTGCATCATGATGTGACTATCTTACAACCCTATGAGAAATAAGCAAGACATGGGCGTACTTACACGGGCTATTTGTAAACTAATTTCTCTTGAATCTATTAACAGCTCACATTTTTTTCTTAGATGACATCTGACAGCTGCTTGCTAGGCTAAGATATTGTTAAATAAACAACTTGGAAAGCTAATTACAGTTTTCTGGCTTGAAATATAGTCTTTCAACAGACTTTTTTTCTCATCTTACACAGAGGCAAATATCAGAGACACCCAATGGCGCTTAAACTGCTCTCAGCCAAGGGTCGGGCACTGCTGGACTATAATAGACGGGTCAAGGACCGTTCTACTGTGGGTCAGGCTAGGTCGGACATTCAATAACGCGACTTTAGCAAAACTTGCTTGAAAGTCTGACCATGCGAGATCCTTATGCCCCAGTCTGTCAATGCTGTCCAGACTTTCAAGCAAGGTTGTCAAAGACCTACCTGTCATTGAATGTCCGACTTAGCCTGCCTGACCCTCAGTAGAACGGTCCTTGACTCATCTATTATAGTCCAGCAGCGCCCGACCCCTGTATGAGAGGGGTATTGACACCATTGGCTGACTCTGATAATTCGCCTGTGTGCACGGGGGGAGGAGAGGGTTTACAGCTTGCGCTTATAGAGCACTACTAGTGGAGGTTTGGATGAGGCGGCTATGACATATGATGTTTGTCTTAAAAAATAGCCATGGCGCATGTCGATGTCGCTTAATTATGCTCATATCTCATGTCGATTTTAAGAATTGCTCATGTCACCTGTCACTGTGTTTTTCAAGCTTCATGTCAAATGTCACTAGGCTTCATCTCGACTTTAGTGGTCCACACCACCGCTGCTGCTGCTGCTGCTTGTGCTGCTCATGCAGCAGCTGCTGGCTGCTTGTGCTGCTGCTGCTGCTGCTGACAGATGCTACTGCTTGTGCTACTGCTCGTGCAGCAGCTGCCAGCAGCTGCTGGCAGCTGCTGGCAGCTGCTGGCTGCTTGTGCTGCTGACAAGGTCATGGGGGCTGCTGCTGACGATGTCACGGATGCTGCTGACAAATGCTACGGCTTGTGCTGCTCGTGCTGCTTGTGCTGCTGAAGTCGCTGCCAGCTGCTTGTGCTGCACGTGCAGCTGCTGCTGAAGCCGCTGCTAGATGCTGCTGCTTGTGCTGCACGAGACTGAGTAGCCGCTATTCGGCGTTTCACTCCTTATGTACCCTGTCCTAGTTAATCCTCTTAAACGGCTGAAAAGGCTCTCTCAGCACAGAGACTCTACTCAATGTAAGAGATCAGTTAAGTAAGTTTTCACATGCCACCTGACTACTGCGGGAGGGTTTAGACTTAAGCAGCTTAGTGCACACATGTGTCTGTTAGAAAAGCTACCTGCACACCTGCCTTCCTTTTTTCACTAGTATTTACCCCCTGCCGACTTATAAGGCACCTATACACGCCTTCTTGCTTCTAGAGCTAAGCTGACTGGCAGCTATTTTAAAAGAGAATACTGGTTACCTGTATAACGGATAAGGGGGTTATGAGATTAGCGTGTGTATACAAAAAAAAACAAAAAAAAAAGCTACAGGGGGCGCGTGTCTGTCTGTGAGGTAGAGTCCATGTGGTAAGCGACTCAAGTGTAAAACAACAGCACCTCCTCTTGTCGCAGTGAGTGGTGTAGACGGCGGCTGGCTAGTTGAATTTAAGCGTCAGCTTGAAAGATAAGGCCAAATAAAAAAAAGGTTTGTTTCAGGTCACCTGACCGACCCTAGCAAAACAGGGTCGACTCTACGTTTTTTTTTAAGCAAGTTTGAAGAAAATTTCATATTTTTATACTTTTTGGGTCATTTTTAGAATTTCCACGGAGGATGGCTAGTGCTTTCATGTTAAAAAAATAAAATAAAATAAAATAAAAATCCGACCTACCGACCCCAGTCTTTCTGCCCATGTTACCTGAAACATTCCTTTTTTTTTTCTTTTTTTTTGGCTTAATCCGTTCACGGGCTGGCGCGTCACACCTGTCGTTAATCACCCCCTGTAGTCTTTGTATACACAGGTGACTCGGCTTTATCTCTTCACCAGCTATAATCCCATATACATGTAGCGCACGTTACACTCGTTAATTCTCTTTTCATGCTGATGGATTAGGGGTGGAAGGGTTCAGGTGAAAAGCGATTTGATTCTCTCTGGAAGAGGGTTGGAGCTCTAGGTGAAAACAAGCTTAGAACATCCAGATTAGCTGCTCTCTCGGCTATATAAAGAGCCTCATTTTTTCTAATCTCTGCCCACTTCGTCTTGTTGTACACTATCAGTCACGAGGCAGACGCTGGAAGTAGCAGATGTTTGCAGTATGGTTTACACAGAGGTTACCTGCTAATAGGATTTTGTCAGAATAGGGTGAGTTGCTATTAAAATGAACATTTTAAATGGTTTGTTAATATGGTATCTGATGTTAATGAGCTAACACCTAACATTGAGGATTATGACCTCCCAGAGGGACGTCTCGCTAAATTCCCCAGTCTTGACTATAGTCTTAACTGTCTAAAGACTGTGGAGCGCGTTAATGGGGGGGCCTCCTTACTAATTTCACTTGACCAGGCCAGCAGGGTCAACTAGGCTAGGTAATTACAACCACAAAGGTGGCTACTCAACATGCAAGTAGACCTACTACTACGAGATTGTCTTTTGACCACTCTGCTGCCGCCTGCTGGTCTGGCCATTACATGCTCTAGTATAGTTCTCCGCTCTTTTCGTCAGATGACGCCACAATAGGGTTTTTGTACATTTCCACGATACTCGCGAACGTTTTAAACGCATAATGACCTATAATAAGCAACAAAGCACACTTCTAATATATTGAATATAAGAAACATGTCAACGCTGTGTATTTCTGATAGAATGAGGCAGATTCTTTGAAATATCAACTAAACTATAGTGAGATTGAAAATACTACACCATATCTAAAGCGATATAAAAGCTATATAAAGTCAGAACCTCTGACGGATCGGTAGGATCACTCAACCATTCGTCCTCAAATGCCACTCAGGGTTCCCGTCCAACAGGACTCTGAGCCTTGTCGCTTTTGAGGAAGGTTTGATCTCATGTTGCTTAACATGTGGTGTAATTAATCAACACCGCGGCCCCTCTTTAGGGGCCACACAATAAACAAAGAATAAAAAGGGTAGACCTTAGGTTTAAAGTGAATCTCCCAGGATTTTGGCGAAGTCGACAAAGGGGTAGATAACAGATTAACCTGCAAGAGACTATACGCAAACCTTGATACTCTCAGAGGGGGAGTCCCATATTGCGGACTTGTGGTCAGATCTATCCCTTCTAGGGGGCAGGTTGCATGTCGTAAATGTCTACTACAGACATTGGGATATATTGTTAATCTTACTCTAGGGTCTCCATAATTAGACCCTGAATCCGTTGTTAAACGGGTGTGAGGGGGTGGTAACTAATACTTATGAGATGTTAGCTTAGTTCATAGTCTCCTTACCAATTTTCACTTGACCAGGCTGGCAGAGCCAACTAGTCTAGGTAATTATAACCACAAGGGCGGCTACTCAACATCTAAGTAGACCTACTACTACGAGATTGTCTTTTTGGTCCTTCTGCTGCTTAGTTATTACATCCTCCAGTCTAGCTCGCCACACCCTTTGAGCAGCACCACCATTGCCTCGGTAAAAGTGTAGGGTGTGTGCTTTCCACCTTCAGGTATCCATAGATTCGATCACTATCACCCCCCTTGAAATGACTTCAGCTGTTAATTAGGGCGTAAAGCCACCAACCAAGTCCCTGTCAAAAGATGTGAATAACGAAACGCGCTAGTATAGTTCTCCGCTCTTTCGTCAGATGGTGCCACAATAGGGGTTTTGTACATTCCTACGATGCTCGCGAACATTTCAACGCATAATGAGCTACATAGGCAACAAAGCGCGCTTCTAATAATTATATTAAAATATAAAAAACAATTCAATATTGTGTATTTCTGATAGAAATGAGGCGGTTTCTTTAAATACCAACTAAACTATAGCGAGATGAAAAATACCACACCATATCTAAGGCTTTATAAAAAACTATAGAAAGTCATAACCTCACACGGATCAGCATTCTGTTTGCAACGGATCACCCCTGACCCACTGGTCCTCGCATGCTACACACGGCTCTGCCGTGTTTGAGCTTTGAGGTATCACCCATCAAGTGATCCATGCCGCCCAACATGAAGCGTAATTAATAGCTGCTGTTGCATAGCACAGTGGCAGCATCTAACTAACTCTAAAGAGTTAGTCGGCCCCTCTTTAGGGGCCACACAATAAACAAAGAATACCCTGAATCTGGGACCTGCGGGCGAGGGCCCCAACTGTGAAGTCATTATTGGCCACATTGGTAATATCAATTAAAACTTTAGACAACACCCACCTTAAGTATCATTAACGGACAATATCAATGAACTCAGCATCAGCCTGGTTACCACATTTAGCACCAATTTTACAACTCACAGGGGCCACACTAGCCTCACCGCGCTTTTTATTGCTCTGCTGATTTCTCCAATCCAAAACATGAGGTATCTAGTCTAGCTGTGAGCTCATTGGGCCAAACAAAAAAATAATCCGTGTTCAGGTAACATGGCCCAAAAAAAAATAGGGTAGGTCGGTCGATTTTTTTTTTAGGATTTTTTTTTTTTAGGGTTTTGAGATGAGTTGTATGAGAGAATCACATTGTATAGAGTTGTTATTTGATAATGTAGGACCAATATCTGTCTAATTAAGCCATTATCAGCACTGTTTTTGTCATAGAAAGGATTTCCTCCCTTCTTATCTTTCAAATGATGACAAATAGGCTAGTTGAAGGTCATTAGGTACTCCTTTCCCCTTTGGTGATAACCTAGATCAGGAAAAGTCTAAAAAAAATAAAAAAATCTAAAAAAAAGATTAGGGTCGGGGCAAAATGATAGGGTCGGTCGGGTTACCTGAACACAACTTTTTTTTTGTTTGGCCTTAGGTAAGTCCTTTGTCGACCTCGCCGGCAAGTCCCGGATTCAGTATAGAAAGACTAAGGGGACGGGGGGTAGGTCTATAGGTTTAGTGCTATCTGTGTCATTAGACCATTTAAGTGACATGTGACACTAGCATTCTTAAAAATCGACATGCGACATGAATAAGAAATTCTCAATTACGGTGCCCCTACATTTTCTCCCTTAGTGACACTATTAGTATTATAGTAGTACCGAGAACTATCCTCTTTTTTTTTTAGAAAACTAAGTAAAAATATCCTTCTTCATGTCCAGTTACATACAATGCCGATCAATTTGACACTGTAGCAGCCTGTCTCCATATCTGTATGCTGCATAAATGCACAATACACGGTTCTGCATGCACTTAAACCAAGGCTAACATGGTTGACCTATATAGATGTGATACTCTCGTTTTCGGGGCTAGTAGAAATTAGGCGTCTAATACGGACGTTCCGGGTTCGAACCCTCACTAAGTTTTAGTCAAGACGTCTAGCCACGTCGCCTAAGGCGACGAAAGCGCGTCAAAGCGTTTACAGGGTTCGAACCCGTGAGCTGCTCCTTGGGGCTGCAAAAAACGCTTAGACACTGAAATCCCATAGGGAAAAAATTTTGGGTTTTTGGACTTTAGGCCTTAATTTGAGGGTGATCCCGGGCTGATAGAAAAATAATTCTTGGACGAGCGGATAGCTCTGGATCTCTTTTATCTAAAACAGCGAAAAATTGATTATGGTTTCGCCGCAATTCATCCGACGGGGGGTAATCAGCCCCCCCCTCTGCCAATCAAGGCAGTGAATCTTGGCGACCGTGCGATCACTCACGGCCACCGCGACGAACCGACAGAAGAGATCGGCATCTTAGTATGATTCGTGTGACCTACTTAGAGGCTCACACGGTGGAGGTGTGTCCGGCGTTCGGCGCGCTGATTGGCTACTGGTGGGAGGCGCTGTGCCGCGTCAAGAACTTCACCTATTTGGGGCGGCTGTTAAAGGCGCACTGAGTTGAGGTGCACCTTTAAGCAAGAGCGCGATCCGGCCTAGTTTTGCGGACCTCTGTTTAGAGAGTGTAGCAAGCGGCTATGTCGCGCTCTCCAACCACAGGCTTAACAGTGGTCGGCAAGACTAGAGTGCAAGACGCGTGCACACACAGACCAAACAGACACACACAGACCCACACACCCACACACTCCTATCAGTGAGACGTCTAGCAGATTCGGGAGAGGCGACCAGGGAGGTACTCTCGGCTAGCGGCCACTAATTGCCTGTTTAGATAAGGCACAGAAACAAGGGTGATGACAGACTACGTGTTCAAGCAGCCAACATGCCCTGACACTTGATAATGGGTGTGGACCGCTAAATTCGATATGGTGACATGACCATTTCTTATAATCGACAAACGACATGAGGTCTAATGACAAGTGACATGAGGCCCAAAAAATCATAGTGACAGGTGACATGAACATTTCTTAAAATCGACATGGGATATGAACATTATTAAGTGACATTGCCATGTGACATGGTCATTTTCTAAGATCGACATTCGACATGGGGACCCCCTATCCAGAGCCCCTTGATAGATGACAGCTGTTGTGTGTAAGAAAAGTGTATGCCTCACAATCAAAAGATGATAAAAGGCTTTATCCCACTCGATGTGGGTTTTGAATCAAATATCAAGGGATCAAATATCAGATCGATATTTGACGTCGTCAAGTGATATCTGACGTTGTCAATCACTTTTACTATGTAGTCAAGGTCGTAAAAACAGAGCCCCCTGATTGGTCAACAGCATGAATGAAAGTTGCATCTCAAACTTTTAATACTCGGTATGGGGCCCCGTGGGGCTGGGACCAATATTTGCAATTTTCGGAAATACTGTCGAGAATTTCTAGATGGAAACACCTTGTCTGGGGTAATTTGACCTCTACTCTTCGATATTCAAGTAATACTCAAGCTATTCTGACTCTAAACATGAGTAAAACGGTCATTTACCAGCGTTATCGGCAGCGCCGACATCAACAACTGCTGATCTCCCTTGGTTACATGACCCAGCTCCGTTTCTAAGGCCTCATGGATCGGGGCCCTGAAAGGGGATCTGCAGAGGCCCTATATCGGGCCCTAGATATGTACATTATATTAATATCTCATAACTTAATTTACTCTAAAATCTTTTGATGGTTCATAACCTTGACCCTTATCTCCTTTTCTCGCGGGATAAAGATAGAATTTGGTTGTTGGCGTGGCCTCTCGTGGATATCTGCTCTTCTCCACGGCACCTCTCGAGCCCCCTGCGGGGCCTCTAGGGGCTGCTAGACGTCTCTCTGCTATGTAGTGTGGGATGTAAAAGAACCCTTGTCTCGGTAAAAGGGCCAATAGATTCGATCACCATCACCGCTCTTGAAATGACCATAGCTGTTAACTAAGGCGTAAAGCAACCCACACACCCACACACCCACACACCCACACATTTTTCTGTATGAGCCTTCAGACCTCAAGCTGCTCAGTGTACGGGACTAGGTTTTGTCATAGGCCCTACGGACGCTACTCAAGGTAAAAATAAGAGAGCTGTCTCACCATGACATTGGGCTGGCTGTAGTTTTTTATGTTTCGGTACCTACAACCAAAACAGCCAGTACCCGCCCCAGGGCTTCATGTCGCACGCGGGAAAAGTATAACGGTGGCGCCAACTGTCGGAATAGCGGGTACACTACGTCAGTAGTTCTTTTGTTCTCCGCTGAGTGACTGGGCGAAATGTAGTCGGTAGCTCTATTTTCTGTGCACTGTTCTGTTCATTTTCTACACTTAACACTTAAATAGACCGCGTGTTTGTACAAGCTAACCGTTTTTATCAGTGCAAAAATTAAATAAGCATCGGATAGAACACTAAAAAAATGAGAAAGTAATCCAGCACTTAGTATAAGGCACCAGTTTTATCATGAGACACCGAAAGTCTGGTTTTTTTAAGGTGGATAAGACAGTCGACTGAGAGCTCCAAACTAACCAAAAACGTACCAGAGGGAGAACGTACCCGACAGGGCAGGGGCCTTCTACACCCCGGCTCTGATTGATGAGCAAGCGACAAGTGCTACAGAGGGTCTATTCCTCTTTTGAGGTGGGCCCGAAATTGAACAAAAGAATAAACTCAAGAAAAAGCCTTAGGCTTAAAAGAGTTGTAGATACTGATTTTAACGAAGAAGTCACATTCATTAGTTTACAAATAGCCCGTGTAAGTACGCCCATGTCTTGCTTATTTCTCATAGGGTTGTAAGATAGTCACATCATGATGCACATCATCATAAACGCAATCATGCAATCATGATACCTTTCATTGTAAGTAGACTCGCCTCTCTGCCCTCTCTTTTAGAGAGGGCAGAGAAGCGAGTCTCACTCTTAAAAAACCCTTCCCCTCCCCCCCTCCCCCCCTCCCCCCCCCCATGCATCTTAAAGAGTGCCCCCCAGAGTGCCCCTCCCCCCCTAGAAAAAAAGAGCCGTATTTTTAAATTATTTTTTAGCAAGCTTTCAGCTTGCTTTTTTTTTCTTTTTTTAAATTTATTTATCCATAAAAATCTCAAGTGACTTATTTTGAAATTCGCGCCAACCTAGTAGTCACGTGACCCCCTTAAGTAGGTCACTTCCCGTCACGTGACCTATTTGAATTTCCCGCCAACATGGTGGTCACGTGACCCTCTTAAGTAGGTCACTTCCGGTCACGTGACCTATTTGAATTTCCCGCCCAAAGGTCACGTGACCGGAAGTAGGTCACTTCCGGTCACGTGACCTATTTGAATTTCCCGCCAAAAGGGAGGCCTCTCATTGGCTGCTTTTGAATTTCCCGCCAAAAGGGAGGCCTCTGATTGGCTGCAGGTCGATTGAGTAATAAACAGTACTTAACTATAGTCCCGTTCCGATACATACTATACTACTCTCTAGCCTATTATATGATGTAAATAAGGTGCCTCGCCCGACCCGTCAATTTCTGTGCAATGATACTTGATTGGCCTATATTCAGCAAAATAATAAATGACAAGCTGTGTTAGGGGAATTTTACTTCTCATGGGTGTACAAAACATGCGAGGTATCTAGGTAATCAGTCGGTTTAAGACAGTATGCGGTTTGTTGAGCGATACGATGGCGAGTATAGAGAAGCAGGGGGTCGACATGCTAAAACTAGGTACTGCGCATAAGCGAGTCATAGCTGCGAAATCGCCGATCCTCAGAGAAAAAATGTCAATCTTTACAAGCCTCCAGAGACAAGGAAAATCAATGCACAGAAATCTCAAACCCCTCAATAGAAAGATATGGATCTGCTAGTTTGAAATATCATTGGTATTAAGTAGATTGTGCTTGCTATACATGTGCAAATGGATCTTCACTGGGGGTCGCTTTGGGTCAAATTACAGGTTTTGTCACCTGTTTTCCTGCTGCTGATTTGACTCTCTGTCCTATAAACTGGATTTCCCATTGCACCATACATTGCACATGAAATATACCAGCACCATTGATTAGGATACACATCAGGCTTCACTGTGGTCTCTGGGACGAACAAAAATTATTAAAAATTATTACTTTTGTAGCATTTAATAGAAAATATTAGGTTAAAAAACATATTATTATTGAAAAAAAATGTTCGTCCCGCCCCTCACACTGAAGTTTAAAATAGTTATTACAACCATGTGAAGAGAGCTAAGCAATCCTATGGATGGTGCAGTGGCAAAATTAAATCATAATTATTTTTCTATACAAATCCTATATAGCATACTGGTAAGCTTAAAAAAATAAAGTTAATTTCCAAAATATTTTATTATGGTATCGATGTTGACATGTCATGGGTAGTATGTGTTTCGAATTACAAGAGGATTGGACTGCTAGTTAACAATCTATGGCACCGTTTGCAGTGTAACATTTGTGACAAACATACAAATTAGTGATCTTGCCATTTTTAAATGAATATGACTCAAAAGATACACATAGGAAATGATCTGAGAAAAATTATTCATGCTCTATGTTACATGTAGATACATTACATGTAATAGCAAAGTCCTCAACTATGTATTCCTTGAACTAGGTATGGGGTCAAAATGGCAGTATGGCCATTTTCAGTGGTAAGGGATTGGTATTTCTGCCATGATAGAGGGTACAATATTTCAATACAAATATGTCTGAACATATTCTGAAGATATTTATGCAATGTCCATATATAGTTGAATGGGAAATATCATTTTTCAACTGCGAATTGTCATCAAAATAAGTGTAATATCACTCTGAAATTGGCCCATTGGCTATTGAAAATGAAAAATGCTAAATGGCCGAAATTTTTATTTTTCGAAAATTCATATAAAATTAACTACTGAACGGATCTTAACATATTTACCATCATTCTTCAGCATTCTTTATCAGCTTCCTAACCAGTATAACGATTTTGTTCAGGGAAGGGTTTCTTCAAACTACCCGTGGTACCTACTAAAACACCTCGAGAAGGCCTCGAGTAGTATAGGAAGAGAACAGTTTGGCCCTGGCTAACCAAATGAAACTACTGTAAGTAGTATACTGAAAGAGGTGTTTCACACAGGTTAATTGCTCAGTTACTATTTACTACAAAAACTGTGAACGAGTAGATCCACTTTAAAGCATGGACAATGTCCCATAAGAGACCGCAGTTTAATGAATGACATAAATATTGGTCGCCTAAATTGATTAAACAACGTAAAAGCTTTTTCTTCTGATGTGTGCAATCCACCACCCCGCCTCTCTGAGAGGGATGACCTGTTGGCCATCTACAAGGAACCCTGGAGCATGTTAGTATGTCAGTAGGTCAAGATTCACCTGTAGGCCGCAGTGATAAAAAAAGGAAAAGGGATGAAAATGGCATTAATGTCGCCTACTCACGAGACAGGCCCACATGTGACCACTGACCACTCTTATCGCGTGACTTGCTAAGCCAGCTGCCTCTCACCCCCTACATCCCACCCCATCATAGGATCACTCCCCCTCCAACACCCCCTCCCCCCACACACACCTTGAGACAAAGCCCCTTGGTGGCCAGTCCGCACACTAAGTGATTCATACCCATTGGATCAAATGGAGGTGGTCAGAACGAGGCTGTCTCGTGTTAGACGACAATTAGCAAGATTTGGCGGGAAACGGCCAGAAGTCGTCTGGTACTGAGGAACAGGGCGGAGCGTAGGGTGGAGGGAGAGGGGGTGCAGAGAAGGTGTGGAGGGGCAGGCAGAAACGAGGAGGAAGAGAAGCTTAAATGTGTTACATGTTGTATCAGTGACATATTTGTTAGATGCGAACAAGTCGTTATATTCTGACGGTGGTATTGGCCAAGCCAAGAGTAAAAGGTGGGTGCGCTGGATACTAAATGGTAACACGCATTGTCTACCATTTGTATTGATACTATGAACATGTTATCCAGCATGTGCCTCATACCAATGTAAAATAAAGAAACTCAACCTAAACTCAAAAGGACCCTGGGACAACAATGACATAAGATACAATGTACGTTGTTTGTACAATGAACAATCAGCCTTATAACAGTGATATTAATAGATAGGACCCTGCTCCGGATCTCATGTGGGGCTCTGGATGGGGGGTCCCCATGTCGATTGTCGATCTTAAAAAATGACCATGTCGCATGTCAATGTCCCTTAATAATGCCCATATCCCATGTCGATTTTAAGAATTGCTCATGTCGCCTGTCACTAAGTTTTTTGTGCCTCATGTCGCATGTCACTAGGCCTCATGTCGAATGTCGATTTTAAGAAACAGCCATGTCGCCATGTCGAATTTGGTGGTCCACACCCATTCATGTCTCCTTACAGAATATATACTGTCTCGTACGATAATGCGTACTGAACTGATACATATGCTGAGACAACTTAAAGTATAGCAGCCTTCCATAGACAACCAGAAGACTCACGTATATCTACTCGTTATCCCCGCAGTCACTGGCCGCACCCCGTCCTCTCCCTGACAGTGACGGCCGCCAGCTGGGCCCCCTAGTGGCCTTTGGGGGAACTAAGGTGATCTGCAGGAGGGCCACCACAGCCCCAGCACACATGTTGATAAGACATCCCCCTCCCCCCTCTACCCTCCTACTACAGGTCCACCACTGTGTCCCCTCCCATACCAGCCCTCTGCTTTCTCTTTCCATCTCGCCCTCCCCTGCCATTCACTCCCCTGCCCTTTATTGTGCCTTCCACCCACTTTCCACACCAGTTTTATCCCATCCCACATCTCCGTTGCTTCTGTTCACTATCTGCTTTCCATTTCCCCTGTCCTGGTGTAGCCTTTTCCATATTCTTCTGCATTCCCTTCTAGTCCAGTCCACCCTTACCCTTTGATTTTACACCCCTCTATGTCTTCGACCATTCTTTTCTTGCCTTGTCCTGCCCTATGTATAAACAAATGATCTACCACATCCCCACATCCTGTTGTCCTTTCCTTCCCTTCCACTCCTGTCGTTGTCCTCTCCCCTCTCCTTGTCTCCTCCTCCTATCTCCACCCCTGCTTGCACCCACCACCAGACCACCACCACTCCCCCGTCAAGCCGTCCTCATCCCTCTCTGGGGACCCGTCGTCTTATCGGCCATCTTGGCGCGGCAGTGGAGGGGGTCGGGGGTCGGGGGTCGGGGAGGGATGGGGCAGGGACAGGGGAGTGGTAAGACCGGGCTGAAGCGGGGGGGGGGGGGGGGGTAGGAGGAGGGGAGGGGGGTTGGAGGGGACACTTGAGGATTTGGAGTCTGGGAGACATTGAATAGGGGGCTTTACTGCCCGTGGTAGCTCTGCCCACAGTGGTCTGTCTGCTAATTGGTTCTCTGTGCTCCCCGTGCTGCAGGAACAGGTTACCAGTGTACCACCCCTGCTACTACCCGCCATGTGACCATGACCTCACATTTAGTCTGTGGCCATGTGTAACAGTCTGTTTTCTGGGACATCCTTTAGAGATCAAAGCTGTTTTATGCCTTTTCTCTCATCTTGGTGCTACCTTCAGCCAAGCACTCAAGGTTGTAAAACATCCTTCAAGGACCGTACACCTTTCCCTCGTAACTATTTACTTGCAAGGTTCTTGGTTATAATGAAACTCCTGTCCTTCAGTGATGTATGAATGAACGCTGGCTTAAGCTTATGGCGATGGTTCTGATATACTTTCCGAGCACATTATTATGAAGAATTTAAAAAAGAGGGGCTGATGCAATTCAGAGTTCGGAGACCATCTGAGGAACTTAACGTAGCATTATTCAGAGAAGATCATACATTTATGGTATACAATAGTTAGGTAAGACTGGATTAAACCAGCATGGTAAATTTTGTACCATGCGTATCCCACTGGTAGCAAGTGAAAAGGACAAAATTACACCTCATCATGGTTAATTGATTCATAGATAGAATATTCACCATAGAACTAAACAGCAGAAGAAATACTATCTATAGTCCTGCGTGTGTCCTTAGTGGATTATCCACACCTTAGGGGGCATTTTTAGACACCGACACCAAAATATGGGCGGGGATAAGGGGAATCAGAACGAGGCAGGTCTTATCTGATTGGCTATCTTTGTGTCATGTGATAAAAGTGTCAGCCTGTAGAATGGGGCATCTTACTGGAGGAGAGGGCGGCATTACCAGCACCCCCTCACCTACCCTGGTTAGGTCTCTGATACAGTGGCCCTGTTCATCTATGCACGGCCTTATACGCCTTTAAATATGGCATGATGTCCCAATGCCTCATATCCATTTGTAGCCCTGATATTCTGAGGCAGCGACAGCGAAATGTTTGATTGGTGCATCTGGCCAACAGTTCATGTATGTATCAAACCGCATGGTTCATATGACACCGGTGAGTGCCGCATTCATGCATTATGACGCCAATATGGCACACACTAAGCTGCCCTTGGAGGATTAAGCAGTATGATACTTTTCTGTCTACTCACTACATGTAGTCAGTACAAATATCATTTGAGATTTGTTAACGAAGTTGATTAAAACCAAGAAAGATCACAAAAATGACATAAACTTCGATGATGATCGCATACTAAATGAGCTCCAAACACCATTGTTCAGACATCCTTGCCACCTAGGGCGTGGTAGCTGTACCATAGTCGCTGTACTAGATGGTCCAGGGCTATCTCTCAGGGACTGGGACTACAAGGATTTATGTCTCTCTTAAATCCATGAAGTTTGCCATAAATTACAGCAGTTTGACCCTTTTACTACAGGCGGACACTTTGTAGGACGCCGCCGGGATCAAAGATAGCAACAGTTTGGTGAGCTGGGTAATGTCAAGGTCAGGGGATGGGGGAGGAGCATTGGTGCTGTTAATCCTTTAAGGACCGCATACTGCTTAAATTTACATTACGCTCTTCATAGTCATGGTGCATGAATGCAACCCTGGCGAGTAACTCCCCAGGGGTGCATTCGAACAGCACGCCGACTCTACCGGATTGATACACTCTAAGAAGTTCGCCATGATGTATTGATGCAGCAGCACTGGCGTATCACTCACCAGGACTGCATTCATACATGGTGACAACAAATGGTACAGCACTTAAAGCACCCTGTGTCCTGTGAATGGTTAAAGCTCTGTAGTGACACTTGTAAGAATAGAGTGCCGGTTTATGACATGGTTATGGCTTAGGAGGCGTCCAATATCAGGATAGGAAAACAATTAATATTCTGTATAAAGGAGGACTGGCGTTGTAATGCAATTAATCTAAGCCGACTTGGATTGTAAAGTCAGCATATACAAAGATTAGGATCCAAATATTAGATACCGGTTTAGCAACAGTCTGGTGATCTGGAGAATATCAAGGGACGCGTTGGGGTGGTGGCAAGATCTTGTGATATTTGCGTGAGGGGGGATACATGTAGTACTGGATGGGTCAAGTCAATTCTCTAGTGTCCGTGGCAAAAACTTGGTACTGGCAAGATAAGCACTGATAACAGCTGTCATGATGGGACAGTTGCACCCTGCAGGAATTTCGCAGTAAATGGATGGGATTATTTCAGTATAGTCTAAAACATATGCCGCTACAAATGTATAGTCCTATTCTACACTGTGAGCTGATTACACTGAAATCTATACATATAAAGCCTCTTGTGACCACCGCTATGGCCATGAGCTTGCATCGTGTTGGGTTTGGACAATCCCTGCTAGCAGCATGGAACCAGTGAACATGAATCAGGGAGCTTCCCAACTATATTTCCTGGTTCTAGCAGCAGTTCCCTTTGCTGGTTCTAAGCTAATATCAGGGATTGCCCAAACCAAGCAACGGTTCAAGTTCAAGTTCAAGGTCAACGTATTCGCCATAATGGCACGTGGAACGAGTGTACTTCATATACTACACACAAGGAACCTCATAGTTATTTAGCTCGTGAAGGCCATTCATGATTCGGGGCAGAAGAATAGAGACTCTGCTTATTATATACGCGAGTGCAATTCTACTCCTGCTTTAAAGGGACATTCTCACCACTTAACCACATAGTAGACTAGAACAGTACCAGTGAGTGGGATACGCTTGGCGATTATGCCACTTTAACCCTTTGATGACAGCATGATGGCTAGAGGCTTCATATCCACACTGTAAAAAATGATGTACAGATTTGCTCTGTTAAATTTAACGCTTATTTACTGTTATTCGGAATACAATGAAGCATCGTAAATATAAGCCATTTCACAGTGGATCCTTGTTAAGTGCTAGCCCGGTTTGGATTACAATGATTTAGTGTAAATTCTTCTCTAATATCAAATCCCAGAGGGAGCCACATATAGACTGTCCTGCCTTAGCTAGGTAGCCTGGTTTGTAAGAAAAAATTTCTGGTGAGTGTGAGCCCTTGAAGTGGAGTATACATGTTGAAATAATGGTAATTTTCAACTAATCTATATGTTTGACAATTTAACAATTCAATCTGGTGATAGGTTTGAAAAATTACCATGATCACTTGATAATATCCATAAGAAAGTAGCTGTATGGATCAATACACCTATTTTGTGGTAACATACTATGCATATATCCCCACCTCTGAAAACTCTGCTTTGTGTCAATCCTATAGAGTAAAACCTCATGTATGGGCTACGGCTAGTATGCAAGTCAGATCGCTAGTGTGGCTTATGAGATCAGGAAAAAGTCAAAGTATGGCTTATCCATAAGTTTTTAGATGTATACTACAGTAACTAAAGCCACCATAACCAGACTCCCTATGACGTTTATAGAATATTCCCAAAGTCTGTAATAGCACTGGCAATAATGCTGAATTTGTATATTTGAATACTCTGAATCTATTAATGGTGATTCTACATAAAATTAACAGTGATTCTACATAAAATAGATGGTGACTGTCACCGTTAAAGAAACGGTGAAAGTTATGTCCCAAAAGTTGCCAGTGATTCACTGTTATTTTGATGACAATATTTTTACAGTACATAGGTCGTCAGAGTGCACAAACGCAGCACATGTGCGTAGCTCGCTAGCACTATATTGATGCACCTTTTGGGATTACATCAGACCTGTTGGGTCAACATGATTCACGAATGCAGCAGTTACTCCCCTGCTTTGTACCAAACATCCTAACGACAACGGAGCATAGCGCATTGCAGTTTGACCCTTTTACTATACATGCGGAAACGTTGTAGGACGCTTTCGGGGTCAAAGATAACAACACTTTTCCTCCACTATTACTTCTATATTTGGAGAAATCATCTGGAACTAAACTTCGCAATAACCAAAGCATAATCACAGATTTAGAAAAAAAAACACATTTTTTCCACCCGTTTGTGCTATGTGAGTGGCATCATGTTGTAAAAGTCCGAGATTCAAAGCTGAGCTAAGCTTGACATTTTCAAACTGATCCTTGCTCTCCGTGAAATGACCCCCCGTTGTGGAAACAGAAGATGATGAAGGGGAATCCCCTCTGTAATGACGTCACAAGGGAATACCCTTATTACAAAACACAGTCTCTCTGATGGCCCATTAATCTCTGTTGTCTAGTGTTACAGCCTCGGAGGTCAGACACAGTCACTCAAGGTCAATCAAGGTCGTCAGTCGCCAAGGTCAGGAATTCAAAGTCATGGCCTAGAATTCATAATATCAGACGATCTCTTCAAGGATAAGGGCGACATGCGGTGATAAATTTTAAAATACAATCAATGTACATTAAAAAGATTTAACATAATATTATTGGTACTTAGTTTTGATTGAACTCACACTTAGTACAAACACATTTCTTTCCTATACTATGCTCCCGCTGCCTACACTGTAGGCCAACAAAAAACCCTGTTACCAGCTGATCAAGTTTGTGTACATCAAATTCACTGTCTTATTGTAGTTGCATATATACATTGTATTGTCATCGAATGATACTGTTTACATATCATAATAATAATTATTATCCGCCTTTATTTAGGGATAGATGATGAGAGAATAGTTCTAATTAAATCTTCAACAGTTATTTAAAGTCACGGCATGTTGGGGTCATGATATGAGGTCATGTGATCAGGGCGGTTGGTGAGAGGCGGCGGGAGGGGGGGTAGGGTTAAAGGAGCTGGGTGGGGGTCAGGGGAGGAAGGGGGGGGGGGGTCGCAGATGGCTGACTGTATTTATTAATAGTTCACCCCTGTCAGTTCACACACTCACTGGTCCCAACATGATTATACCCTCCCCTGTCCATTCCCCTAAATTTGGCCTCCATCTGCTCTGCTATTTTCACCAATTAAACTCCCCTGCCCCCGACCCCAGCCTACCCCGGCTACCCTGAGAGGGGTGGGGACGTCCGATACACCTGCTGACTCTGCGGAAGTTTTAATTTTTGAATCATTAATTACAACTAATTAGGATGGATCTTTTGGATTTAGAACCTGATCATTAAACTTTGTCATAATTATAGCTTCTAAACATGGTGATGACCAACAAGTTCTGTGTAAGATATATACAATAAACGTATAATTTTTATACACATGTAATTGCTTGAACAGGTCACAACTGTCATGTGTGCTAAAATAAATTCTATACAGAATGGGACACAGGTCAAAACATGTAGTGAGTAGTGAGTTCAGTAGGTATGATACTCGGCTACGTGTTAAGTATGATCTAGGCAGTTCGCAGCAGGAACATAGCTAAAGCTGCGAGTAGTATATGGAATTGGCACTTTGAAGCAGGGAAAGGGATGGATACAGGATGTGAGTAGTATATGGACTTGACACTTTGCAATAGGGAAGGATAGATGCAGGAACTGAGTATTATGTATGGACGTGGTACTTTGCATTAAGGAAGAATGGATAGAGGGTGCGAGTAACATATGGACATGACACTTTGCAGCAGGGAAGGGTGGCTTAAGGGGGTGAGTAGTATATGGACATGACACTTTGCAGCAGGGAAGGATGGCTACAGGGTGTGAGTAGTTTATGGACATGACACTTTGCAGCAGGGAAGGATCGATGGATACAGGGTGTGAGTAGTTTATGGATTTAGTATTTGACACTAGGGCCTGGGTGGGTAAGACTTGCTTCCAGATTTAAATCATTCATTATACTGAGTTCATTTCAGGTCTCAAGTACAGACATTATATCATACTGAGTATTTATTAAAAAGAAAGAAGTGTTTAAGTGCACTATTTAAATTGTCTTCCAATAGAGTGCACACGTGTATCAGATACATATACCCTATTAGCCTATACATACTCATGTTTTTTTTCCAGAGGTCTTTGTTTTTCTCAGCGACCATCCTTGATTAGACCTTTAGCATCCCTTCATAAAATGATTAGAGAAACTGGGGAAAGTAACATTTTAATAACAGATTGGCGAGTATGTATGAAAGTAAAAACATATTAAGGGCCTTCTAAAACTATCGGTATTTGATTAAGAAAGAAAAAGACAAAAGGTCTATGAAGTGGAACAGTAGGGGTGTGTCAGAGAGGTGGGCCGTATTAAAGTAATTAAAGCAGGGGTCACCGGGTCAGGTCTGTCTAATGAAAGCCCGTAAAGATGCCTCTCCTCCTCCCGTCACTATCCAGGCACTCACCCACCACTCTCAGCCTCACTCTCACTCACACCTTAATTACTCCCACAATCCTCAGCACTCAATATCCGGTTCCGGTTCCTATTGAATCTAGAAGGAGGCGGTGCCACGTCCCAGTGACGTCACATCCGGCAGTTGGACCCTTTGTTCCGTTGACATGCGCAGTTGTGACGGGCCAAGTGAGGTGCTAAAATTTGGGGGAACTACGGAAATTAATTCGTCTTTCTTTCTATCTTTATACTTTTTCTTTTCCTTTACAAGTAGACGCCTGTTGCGTTAATGAATAATGGGTCTCTACCCTTTGGTTCCAAATGACTCTACTTTACCATTGTGGGGAATGGGGTAATTTTAGTATCGATTTTATTGGTAATAACCTTGGTGTAAAAATAAGTGTAGCGTGAAAGTAATCTGGCAGATAAGAAGCCGTTGTCAAGGCGATGGGGTTATGGCGGACACAGATAGTGGCTGTCAGCATGCCGAGTCACGTGGTGTGCTGGTCAGGTGTCAATAAGGTAAATAATGAAGCACTCATCACACATAGCAACAGTGAGAAGTGACCGGAATAAAACTGTTTATGTGTTCTCTCCTTTGTATACTAGGATATGTGGTTATGTACAGCAGAGCTGCTGTACACATGCATGGACATCTCCGGGAGACAATTAACTTGTGTTGCCTACAAGGCCCTACTCATTGCTGTGTGGAAACATGTAAGCATTGGTTTCGTGCATTTCAAATGATTGTTTAAACATTTCACTACTTCTTTACCTTTGTATGTTGTGTTTTAAATCCGCATGAGGATTTCCTGTTAAAAACATGTGATGAGGCCTAAAACTGAAGAGTTCTGTTTCATAGCCGAAATGCAAAACAGTGCCCTTTCCTCCCAATTAATTTTTGGGGATTTCATTTATTAATTTATGTTATGATTCTGGGTTTTCTTCAGCAACTTAAGGTCAGGAAAATAGGATTCACATATTTCGATAGGCTTACACCGGATTGAGTGCCCTAAATACGTGCCTGACTTAAGGAAATAGGTTTTTAAAGAATTATCCATCCTTTTCCTCGAGATGCCTACCCAGTAAACACCCTACGTAGTTCCAACGTAGCTCAGAGGTTTCTCTAGGTAGATGTCCAACCAAAAGGTTTGAGATTGGTAATTTTAGAAGGTTTGTAGACGTCAAAACATTAAGGTTTATTTACGTTCAACAGATGTAGACGTCTGATTTACGTTGATCTACCTCATTCAGACGTAAAAATTCTACTTAGATGTACGTTAAAAGACGTAACTTTTCAACTTCAATTGGGTAGATGACTTTTCCGTGTCACACTAGGTGGCAGCACTATCAATTATGGAGAGTATATTACAGCTCCTTAACAAATCTACCACATTCAAGCAGTAAATTCTCATTAATTGTGAGTTCAATATCATGCAAATAAACCGCATTCAATAGAATATTTATATATAAAGGACAGGTGATTAAAGTATTGTGCATGAATAGGTGCTTTGAGGCACTTTTCTGTGAGGACACCACATTGGTGGTAATGGAAGAAATACAAAGCCTCTCTGCAGCCAAAACTATTCAACAGATCTCTACTGTCAGGCTGTTCAATTGAACTACAAGAATATACTATGTAGAATGAGATGAGATTGAAAATTATAGTAGTTACTTTGTATGAATATTGTTTGTAAATGTAAATTTGTCTGCAATATATTACAAGTCTTTGTCTGAGTCCCACTATGTAGAATTATATGTAATGTGTTAAACATAGATTTACGTCTTCAGGAGCTACGTAAATCAGACCTGCAGGTTTGAGATTGGTAAATAAACCTTAACGTTTTGACGTTGATAAACCTACTAAAATTACGTAGTTCAGACCAAAATTCAACGTAGATTTACGTCTGACCAACGTCGTTGTGTTTACTGGGTAGTTGCATGAGAAATCAGTGAGTCATTCTGATGAGATGCGAGGTCATTCCTAATACTTTCCAGATAAAATAATTCCCCTTTTTCGGACCATGTTGCCTGAAACAAACACTTATATTTGCCTAAGTTTGTATTGTCTTAAAAGTATGTATAAAATGATGAACACGATGCACCCGATCCCCTCCCACGATACATAATAACCTTAGTAGACAGCCGGATATCTGATATTGTTCCTTTCTATCCTAACACACCTTCCTTCACGGTTGCCTGTTATTAGACATATCTTATGACATGCTTTTAAATGTTTCACGTTCGCTACCTGGTGTCTGATAACCCATTAGATGTATTGAAATAATTAGCTGATGAAAAGATCCCCATAAAAATGAATGAAAAATAAAGAATGCACTCACAATAGGAGTTCAAGCTGTGAGGCCCGGACGTGGGGTGCTAGTACCTAACTTACACATGGTTTAGGTCTTATCATGGTAAATGCTAAATTAGGAGCTGGTCCTTACGGCGACCTGTTGATGGGGTCAGGGTGGGTGCGATACCTAACACATGACACGTCTTTGTGCATGGCATTATACTTGGTGTCGGCGCTCTTGGAGGGAGTGGGTAGCTAAAGCAGGGGTCATACAGGTATCCTCTGGTCAGCAGTAAATGTAGAACCCATTATCTGTAATAAGAGGGAATGCCTGGGGTGAAGATTAAAACAACAAAAACACCGTTTTAACTGCCCCAGCAATGACAAATATCACACCACAGATGTGTGGTGAAGATGATTCGGTGTGACTGCGGAGAAACCTCGCAGCATTCAGTTTGATAGTGCTACTAATGCTAGAGAAAAAGTTTTAAAAAAGTTTAAAAAAGATTTCATGTAAACAATGTGATCTGCGAATGGGCCGTAGTATTTTACCTGTTCCTAATTGCATATCAGTTTACTTGTATGTTTAGGCCAGGTTCAACCATTATGCGGACTGCCAAAATTTCAGAAACAGACTTTATTCATTGCATGTAACCTCAGCCCAGATGTCCCAACCAGCTTACACCCCCTCCCCCTAAGTCCCGCCCCGCCCCCACCACCAGACACCTGCCACTCACCCCCATCAAAGGGCCCGCCACTATTGATGTCTCAATGTTCTCTTTGTGAACGACGCAAGACTAAATATTTAATGGAATTCTGGGTAAAATCCTGTAAGCGCCGAAAGTCGCTGGTAACTTGAGAGCGGCCACCTGTTGTGGTGCCGCAGACTGGGTACAAGCAGAGCCCACATGGACAGGGGTAACCCTGTACGGGCCGCACGGTGCTTTAATACTGTATGCCCTTTGTTAATGATTCAAGCATCATGCTGATCTTATAGGGCTGATACACTCCCGATGCTCGGCATGATGTATAAATGCAGCACTGGCCAGGGCCGCATTTATGCATCCTGACGACAAAGGGCATAGCAGTTTAAAGCCTCATGCAGCCCATACATGGTCAAGTGGAGTATTAGTTCCTTTTAGTTCTTTCATTTTGTAAAGTGGGGTTAATGGGAACAATAGACCGGGGGTACCTGTTGTGATAAATAATTCTCCGGAGCTGCCTAGGCCTTGATCAGATTGTGTAATGTGATAACATTCAGGCCAGCTGGTACCAATATTTAGCACACGTTTACACAGTGATCTGGAAGACTAGGGGAAGGAACTAACTTTACTTATTAAACCGTGTGAGATACCATCCTTGCATTAGCCATTTCAGGGGGGGGGGGGTAGATGGGGGGTCCCCATGTCGCATGTCGATTTTAAGAAATGGCGGTGTCACGTGTCACTAAGGAAAAAGCCATGTCACTAGTGTCACTAAGGGGGAAATCTAGGGGCAACTATGAGGCTCTTGGGGCCGTAGGCCCCTGCAAAATTTTGGAATTTGACTACCCACAAGGACGAAATTTGAAAAAAGATTTGAGTAGGATACTTTACATTAGGCCAAAAAAAAAGAAGGTGTGTTTCAGGCAACATGCTTTTTTTTTAAATGTTGGAGGTACCTTGAATGAGTCGCGGACTGCCATATCGACTCGCGGGTCATTAAGACGACTCACCGATTCTTACTATAACTAGGAATATCATGAAATTATTGGACATTCTTGTTAATAAGCAATTTCCTGAGGCTGGACAGTTAATTAGGCATTGATCTGTTCTTCCTGACCAAAAAATTGCTAAAATTTCCGAAAAATGAATATGAATATTTTGCAAAAAAAAAGAAGAAAAATGCTCCAAAATCTGAAAAAAATGCTAGGGTCGGCCCTTTTTTGAAACTAGGGTCGGGTTGCCTAAAACACACCTTTTTTTTTTTTTGGCCTTAAATGAGAATTTTTTCTATTCATGTCACTAAGCCCCATGTCACATGTCGATTTTAAGAAATGCCATGTCACATGTCACTTAACTGGCCATGTCCCATGTCGATTTTAAGAAATGGCCATGTCACCATGTCGATCTCAAGAAATGGCTATGTCGCCATGTCGATTTTAGGGGTCGATACCCATATTTCATGTATCAAAGTGTTGTTCATAGTTTTGAAATGTTTTGGTAACTGATGTGGGTGTTGATGTGAGAGTGACTGTATACTGATCGGTGTAATTTGTAATCTAAGTTATCATTTTGCAAACTTTAAATCTTTTATCATCTAGTATCTAGGATGACTAATCGGACTTGATTTGCATATCAGCGCCTGAACTGGCTCATTCCAAAATAAATAAAACGACAAGTAGCATGTCAAAGTTCATCGTGCTGGGAGAGGGACGTGAAAGCAACACCTTCCCGAAGTGCAAAACCAGGACAACAAACATTACCCATAACACCCCGGGACACCACATGGCACCCCACGTGACCACCTTATCGTCATGTGACATCCCGTCACGCTGGACACTCCGTGACCTCCCGACCCGGAAATGGTTCCCCGCCTCCCCGGACGCCGCCGGAAGTCATGTATCATCCGGGTACCTGCGGCGGTGTCGCCGCCATGTTGCCCCCGCGATAAGGGAGCCGTCATTAGTCTCACTGCAGGGGAGGGCAGTGGTATGATAGGGAGGGGGCAGTGAGGGGATGAGGAGAGGGAATGGCCACTGTTTATAGGGACCTCATGGTGTTAGGTGCCCAACAGGCATGGCATGTAGGCCTTCACTTATACGTGTATACAAGTAAATTCAAGGGTCTCACGTGGGTGTGCATATTTCTGCCTAAAACATGTTTCTGACAGGTTGCGGCTAAACAATACTAAAATTGAGAACTTCCAGCTCCAATTTTAATACAAATGAGTGAAGAGAGTGTTGAAGATTAATGCCTGGGTTAATTCACTGAATTCACTGTCATCCCAATCTCAGCATGCCAAAGACTACATCGGAGCATGCCTTGGTACAGAGGCGAAATGTGGTCAGCATGGGGTGGGATCCAACTGGTGGCTGTTGATGGAGGGCAGGACCTTCATCCACAGGTGGTGGTACAAATGTATCACTCTAGTTAGTAAAGGTCCCAAAATCTATAAACAAGCAGAGTTACATTACTGCCTTTCACAGCCAGGGCCAGATTTGAGGCTATACTTCCTGAAGGTTGCACTAAAGTTGTAGTTAGAACAGGACGACACTGATCTTCAAATGTCGGAAGTCTACTATAAAATGACAAAATGGGTGTTAATGTGCATGCTCCAAAACTTTTGAGACGTTTTTGAAAACTGCTTCGGGGATTACATTCTTCACCCTCCTACAGCTGCTGTACCATCCTCCTTTAAGGGGCAGACCCAGACATTGGAAAGGGGGTGGGGTCCTCAAACACGAGAATACCAAAATATGGACCTAAATATCATTAGAAAAATCTAATATTTTTCCCAAAAGGGGGGAGGGGGGTCCGGACCCCCAGGACTCCCCCCCTGGATCCGCCCCATCCCCCCCGTTACACGCAGCTATTCCATCCTTTGCTTTCACCCCTTCACACATGACTGCGCACGACCACGTGGGGGGTCAGAGTCACGTGACCACCCACACCGGAAGTGTCTGACCACATGACCCCAGGACTGGTCACGTGAGGGTCACCTTGGGTCAGTAGACATGCGCAGTGGCTGTGACGACCCGTGCAGACCTAAGGGCGGCCCCGTAGACGGCAGGAGAGGGATGAGATGAGGGAGAGGGGTCTGAGGGAAGCTTCATCACCTTGTGAGAGGTGTCTACATTTGACTTATGGGATGTGGGATTAGGGGTAGTATGAGTCTAGGAGTTGACCCTATGCCACCTTCCCCAAACCCCATCGTACCGACCCCCCATCTGTTTCACAGTGTCAGTGACACCGTGCGCTCTCTCAGTTGACAAATAGGGAAACCCCATTCGCACTGCCAACTAGGGTAAAGGCTCCCTGAGTCGGACAGACACCTTGAGTCGGACACCATTGACCTTAAATTACATAATCAATATAACAATTACACCTATCTTATCAACTAATGATAAAATCTAAGGTGTTTTCCCTTCTAAAAAATACAATATAACAAATATTATTCAATTTATACATAGTTCTTTGACTGGCTGAACTTGGGGTGTTTTTGCTATATTTTCAAAATAAAAGTCCAGAGTAAATGGAAAAATAGGTTTCCTTGTTCAATACAGCCTGGCCTTCCCTTTATAGTTAGAGTGTCCCTATGGATAATAATAGCAATATATGCATTTTCTGAGATAGTTTGAGTCAATAAGTACAAATAAATTACCCATAATACTTTGTGAGAGGGGATCCAATCTCAGCACTAAATTGCTCCTAAAGTCGGACACTAATTACACCCAGAGTCGGACACTAAATAACACATCAATATGGAGGTTTAACCTATCATATTTCATATTACATAAAAGATGTTTAGTCTATGATATATTACAATTTTACAGATACTCAGAAAATATTCAAAAAAGGGGGAGGGGGGCAATTTCCCAGACCCTAATGTCACGTTCTCTTTGTATGGCCACTTTATGAAGCTTGAGAGAATTATCAAATGGGCATGTACATTTTCACTCTCAGTAATATCTTTTTACAAAACTTGTACCCCCCCCCCTTCTCCTAAGATGTTTTCCTCAAAATACTGCACATATCAGCAGGTATCTCTGCTGAACCAATGGCAATACATAGTGTCCGACTCTAGGGTCATTTCTGGTATGAAGTGTCCGACTCTAGGTTCAGTTCAATGTTTTGAGATCAACATATTAGATGTAGGTTTTACCATATACAAAGGATGATATTTAATGTAATATCTTTAGGGATATAAGCTGCTATATCTTATGTATCCAATGGTGTACCCTGTAACAAAATCGGCCTCCTTTTAATGAGGTAAAATCATCAGCCAAAGATGGTCACCTATTCATAGTCCAGGAGCGTCCGGAATGGGTGCCTTTACCCTACTTTTAAATATATATTTGCCACTTCCACTTTAAACGATATAACTCTATATTTGTCTTATCAGAGGAATTCTTTGGTAAAATGAATAATTCTATAGGCTTATATAGGCAACACCCATTGTACAAACTGGTGAGAAAATATAAAAAGGGTGTAGCTATATTTTCAAAATAAAAGTATCAGATTCTATACCTACCGGTATATGCAGTGAGGGACTGCCACAGCTCTGTATGGAGCAAGTATACAGGAATAGGAAGGTTACCTCAGAGGTGAGAGAGTGAGTGGCAAATAACGTTTCCCAGTGACCATTGATATAAGACGCAGGCACGGGGTAACGCTAACCGGAGCGAGAATATACAACCTGCTTGTACCCCACACTTCCGGTCTGCGCAGGGAGTGTTTAAAACCGTTAATGGGTGCGCAGGCTGGCGGAACGCCCGCCTTTTGCCACAATTAACCTGTAGACGAACCGCAGCGCCCCCTAGGGTATAATAGACGAATCTCGCCAAGATCTCGTCAGATCCCGTGGGACGGGGTTAAGAGGCCTGTGCTGGTTCCCCTGTGACTGCCCCCTCCGCCGGTAACCAGTGTAATAAGGGGCCCGGTTTCCGGCCGGCCTATTAGCAGTGGCGGCGCGGTGCGGCGGGGCGTGGAACTACTACCTCCAGAGATGAATTACTCTTACTTTTAGGAGAGGGGAGCAAGGCTGTGAGACGGGAGGAGCAGTCCTCCGTTTCTTAATGAGAGTTCTACCACAGCGGTGGGCAGCTGGGCAGGGTGATCCCATTGACGCCTATGTTAACCAAAACGAGGCACTGGGCAGGTGATCTGACAGATCACTGCCCAGTGACTTTTTTTGTTTGGGTGGGACAGAATTTTGTGTCAATATAAGGTTATTTCCAAATTATTATGGTATAAATTATCATAAAATTGCTTTGGTAGAACCCTGATCACCCCCTCAGTGTCGGGTTTGGGCCTAGGATCACTGCCCTCGGCCTACGGCCTCGGGCAGTGATCCCACGGCCCAACCCCTCCACATCGGGAATGATCAGTTAGTCCACTGCTTTGCCCATGGTTCCATTTCAAAAGCATCTATATGCCGTTTATAGATAGATATTCCACACATGATAACACTGCGTTTTACTCATATCCCCACCTAAGTTTGTGTGAATTATATGAATCGGGATCTGCTGAACACAATAAAAAAATAATACAGTCGCTGCGTAAACTGGGGTGCAGTATTTGTGTAGTAGTATAGGAAATGGAACTTGTTTGATGGCAAACCCAAGACAATCAAAATACAGTAATTACGATGGCGGTATACATATTCCTTCCGATGGAGCGACTTCATGACATCACATGTCATTTGAACATCGATATAATATACTGGTAGTTGAAATAATCCAGTTTGATCACGTGGTTCCGCCGGGACTCTCAAACAATAATATGCACCCAATAAACTTCCAGATTACAAATAAGTTTGTGGGAGCCCACGCCCTGTCGACATCTCCTCAGAAAATGCTCTTTTGTTAAACACTAAATGGTAGGATCTGTCCCGACAAAACTGAACCACCAAGTTTGGCGAAAGCCAAAACCGACCTGACCAGATGGTAACAATGTTTCGACTTCAGATTTATTACGACGGATGAGCATTGGGGCAGACTGACATCAAAAATCTAAAAAACGGAAGTTAGAAACATTATATGGTTAGTTAGTAAGTGGAAGAATTCATGAATGTACACACAGACTCCCAATCAACTAGTGTGCTTAGAAGAAGAAAGCCGAGGTATAGAGGGGAAGTGGGGAGGGGTGAAGGGAAGAGGGGGAGGGGAGGTGTGAGGGGTGCAGGTGATTCATCTCCATGTCTGACAACAGGCTTTGTAACAACATACAGCGTTTTACTGACAAAAACACGACACGAGGCACACCAGATATACAGCCAATTACCACCATGGGTCCCCCCCAGCCCCCCCTGCCCCCCCCCCCCCCCCCACAGTACTGCAGCCTGTCACCGCCGACAGACTACAGCACGGCTATTACTCCATCTCCGTATGGAGCTCATGCACTGTAAGTTGTAAATAGAACAATGAGTAAAGATCTGCTCTCAACTAATAGCCCAATAATATAAAACGCATGGATATATATAGTAGCCAAAGAGATCATTATCAGTATCATTATGTATACGTTATGATATAGATATATACTGGTTGTTATACCACGATTCTGGCGTTTCCCGTGCCCAGAGTGGATATTTGCCGTGCGGTTATCTCAGGATATACACACGCTCAGAATTAATTTTTTACACCAAGCCGTCTCTATATATTTTAACAAGGTAATGAAAGTTAGGCATAGCCATTTGGCTACTAAATTCGTCCGGGAATCGAACCCGGGCCGCACACGCCATTGGCGAGCGGCAAACCCCCAGCGCCACGAGGGCTGGACAATATGTGAAGAAGAAACCTTAGATTTCCTTACCATGTCGCCATGATCTCGTTCATCGTCCGATCAATGCGTCTTGAATAACATGAAAACATGGCCATTTGAGGCCATGACAGGGTTAATCCTTCAGTCTTAGACATGTTTAGAGCTCCATGCAGTATTAGCCTTTTAATTGAGTAAAATCCTCATATTTCAACATTTTGCGATCGATACCATCCCAGTTAGAGTTGTAAACACGGGACGCGTCCGATCACGTGACCGATTGACGTAACCAACACAGCGAATTCGAGAGACCAATGGACTAGTAATGACGATCAGCTGATCGAAGCCACCGCAGAAAGTGGGTCAATCGGGCGCATTGGTCACTCGACTTAGCGTGCTGGTTTTACATGCCGTCCCGCTGTGTACAAGTCTAACCGGGCTGGTATCGATCGCAAAATGTAGAAATATGAGGATTTTACGCAATTAAAAGGCTATCTCTGCACGGGAACATCAAGAAGGATATCTATACATGTACTGGATTGAAGGAATAAGCCTGACATGCTCTAATTTTGCCACATTTGGATGTTATTCACTACGTATTTGGTACCGCTGGGAGAATCATGGCGCTCCGCTATGCGCCGAGTCTGCCAGTCGGTGAGACAAAATGGACAATTGAAAAAGGTAGGCCTTATACAACAAGATATTCATATTATTTGAAGAAATAGTGGTATAAACGCATTAATGGCTGATTGGGAAAGCACTTGTGAGGTATATCGCTAGATATTGCACTCCGCCTTCGGCGTCGTGGAATATCTAGCGATATACCTTACGCGTGCTTTCCCAATCAACCGTTATTGCATCAATATATAGAGTAACGGGAAACGCAAACATTATCTACTTGGTGAAAGGACGAGGTAGTGAGTCTCCGCTACTTATCTAAAAACATATCTACTTAATAAGATGCACATTTATCAGATTATGACCTCCCTCAGAACAGATCATTAGGTCCATCGCATCGTCTCGTCCCCCTCCCTCCCGCCCACCCTCGTCCCTCCCTCGGCCCCTGCCCCCAAGACCTCTTGTAGCCTGTTGCTGGGTGCTGATTCCCACCTGACGATGATATCATCCAGCCTTGTCACAGTAGCTGACTCACCCCTCTACTACTCACCCCCAGCCTCACCCCTCCACCCTGCTCCACGAGGGGCTGGAGGCTGCACTGCACTGGGAGCGTGAAGAAACCCGTGCTCATTCAGCAAAACTGCATTTTATCCTAACGTATTTCTCTAAAAGAAGACATGAGAGAAATATCTATAGAGATATTGTGAAGCTCTGTGTACAAATATACCCCTGTGCATCCTCCTCAGTATAGCTTGTATCTTCTCCCACCGCCCCTCCTCCCCATAACCATACGCACGTCTTCACCTTCTATCACACTGTAAAACAAATGAACACTGGGAGAATAAGGATGAGATGGATAAGAAAGTGATCTATGGGCATGGTCATTCCATGAAATTGTACATGGGGTGAGAAAGTGTGCACCATGGTGACCCTTCGAGAGGAGGGAACAGGATACGGCACACACTATAAAGTATAATTAAATACCCTAATGGTACTAAGAAGATTGTATATCGGTTAGTGCATTCCAAGAAACAAATGACATTTGTCTAGCGTTTGAGAGAGACATAATAACTGAAAGAAAAACATGGCTGGAGGATATGCGGCCTCCCCTATCCATCCCCTTGTGGTACAGGGACAGTGTGTAGGGAGGGGTGGGTACAGGACCGGAGGCAGTAATTGGTGCTAATTAGGATCCTAATGAGTGTGGCTAACGAAGGCTGACAGAGGGGGGGGGGGGTGCTACACCATGGCCGGGGTGGGGGTGGGGGGGGGGGGGGGGGGGGGGGTGACGCATCAGGTAAAGCCAACAACCACCTGTAATTTGCCGCTGTTAATTAGAGTCCCTGATTGAGCCGCCAATCAGGGTGATCCACCCACCCCGCCACTCACCCTGCCCCCCGCGCCCCGCTGTGTGTACAGGGCATGTGAGTGATGAGTTTGAGTTTTCAGTTATATTTCTTTACTGCCGCAGGAAAATATTTTACGTGGCTTTTCAGGAACGTGCGAAATATTATATATCTAGCTATATCACTTGGACATCATTCTTGGGAATAGTTTACCTCCGGGGTGGCTATCCCGGAGTCATTTAAGATGTGAACATCACCTGACAATTTGTTTACGTGGAAAAGTTCTGGATCAATATAATTGTGTAAAGGACAACTTGAACCACAGAACCTTTATTACTGATAGGCTTTTATTTCACCATAGAAATAACAACGATCATGAACTGTTCAGTTTGAGGTGATAAATGGTGATTCTGGATAAATATTTCTTAAATCATTAATATTTAGCAACATGATTTCCTGGTCTAAACCCACGATATAATTACCTAGAGGTCAGTTCTCTCACTGTATTGTTCATTCCCTGATATACACACCCCGACTCCATCAACTCTTAGACCATACTTAACCGACTTTATATCATCTCAGCCTAGAGATATTCTTTCATGAAGCCACACTATCAGCAAGTAAAACCCCCGTCTTCTGGAAACCCCCTCACCCTTATGGATGGGGTCTAGAAGGGGCATAACGTCCCCATGTAGCACTGTACCCAGTCCTGTACGTGAAGGGGTGGGGTGGGAGGGAGGGGACTAGGCTCGAGACATTCAGGAAGAGCCAGGCCCTGCAGTTATACAAGTTGGGATCCAATGACGCTATGTCGTGAAATAAACATAAATCTCCAGATGGGAGGATAACAACAGTGAATAAAAGTATGGCATTTACTGTTTACATTAGACATCTGGAGAGGACCTCTTTGGGAAGCCTGGTGGTTTAAAACTTGTATACAAAAGAGAACGTGAACCCACCGTCGACTTGCAAAGCAACCTGCAATGGACAACAAAAGCTGGAGGAGCCGGAAACCACCCAATGATAATCCCAAATTTGCCACTTGGCTACACCCGTCTCACTCAGTAACACACTTTAACAGGGTAGCATGCAGGACTGTTTTGGGTTTATATATAATCAAAAGGCCTGGCAGTGAGAATTCCTAGTCACCTTTCGACATGAGGCCGCTGTCCTTGTCTTTTTACACAGACAATGACGCTGACCGACGCTGAAAGATGGCCAGGGATTCGTCTGTCAGACATTCTGGTATAACGTGAAACAATCGGCAAAAAAGGCCCTTACCCCGGTAGTGCAGGGTGCACTGGGGTGCATTTTCCCAGTACATGCCATAGTCATCAACCAGTCCATAGGACTCCTATTATTTGTCTGCATCCGGGACAGTTTCTGCTAACGGTCCTTTACTTTCATATCAAGACGCACGTCCGGGACTCGTTATGAAATGTACACGTGTTGCAGGCAATTACCTGCCAGCCCATCTAACCACTCCACCCACACACTGTCCCCGTGTACACCTTCCCTCCCTCACTCACCGTCACTCATCCTTACCCATCCTTACCCTCCCAACCATCAACTCGGCCACTTTCACACACACACCCCACCTCCTTAAACTCCAGCCCGCCCCCATCCCCTGGAGCATGTACCACAAAAGCACTGTCCACGGCGCATCCCACACCCAGCCCCTCACGCCTGCTTCCTCTGAGGTCAGCGCTGTCTGTTATCAGACTGCTTTCTCCGAGGTCGGCGCGTTTGGCTGTTAATGAGTCTGTCAAGTACACAGAGTGTGCAGGAGACTGGTGACAAGCGGCAAGACGGTTAGAGCTGTCACAAGGCACACCAGCCACCAGCTACCACCATACCCTCCCCCCCCCCCACACCAGCCCCCCCCCCCCCCCCACACCACCACTATATTGCCTCCTATACATCGTCGCCTCAGTGCTAAATAGTTTGCATCTCAGACTCTGAATACCTACGGTTACAACGTTGCGCACGACAAAGGCAACAATATGTTTTAAACTGAAACGAATAATTAGCTTTCATTTTTGGACACGGTTTGTGAAATGTGAGGCCCCCCAGCCCCCTTTCTTAATATGTTAACTGTACTGTCAGTGTTTTCCATGCTTTACATGATCACGTCCTTCCTTTTAGATCTACCAGTATGCCCTTTTTGATAGCTTGTAGCTTCCCATAGCCCAGAGAGAAAGCCCTTTCCTACCATTCCCTCCCTCCAATACACTCTACTCTTAGTTCCCATGTCCTATACTTGTTCTGCCATTTCCCCTGTGCTATACTCCTTCAATCATGACCATAGCCCCCCTCTCCTTCCCCACCCACTCCCCCACGCCTTCTCCTCCAGTGTTTCTCCGTTCACACCACTTGCCTTATCCAGCTCAACATACTTTCATTTACCCTGCTGTGACCTTCACCTATCCCTTCCCCCAGTACCTAACCCCCCCCCCCCCTCGCTCCCTTCCACGCACCATGCCTCACCAGAAGTACCAACCACTACCCAATATGCCTGCTGTCAACTGGTGAAATAGAAATCGAATTTGCCCCAAAGAAGGCAATTATCTTCCTGTCCCTTCCCTCTTGTTACACGCCTGTTGTTGCAAAATGGGCAACCTGTGAAATATCATACGGAGACAATGCCAATCTGGGAACGCCGTGTGTAGGGGTGGAAGGGAGGTTTTAGGGGAGGAGGGTGGAAGTGAGGGTGGGGGGCAACTGAGTGATGGCTGTGTATTAGATGTGGTTATACACTGTCTTTGTTATACTTTTAGTATTGCATTTGCTGAGTTCTAAGCATGTTCACACAACCAGGTTTACAGTGTAAGCAGTGAAATCAGTGTGTACAACCGTTCTTATACATTAGCCATTGTGGGGTTTGACATGTTTTCCATAGTACTGGATTATACACATACACATGACTGATAGATATTAGTGACCCTCTCCTATCATATTATCTCCCTCAAGCCGGCCATTTGAAGAACTGTCAGGACTGCAATGGAATGGAAACACGGAGGCCGGGTGGTTGTGGATGTGCCTCACCAAGAGTGTCGGGACGGAGTGTAATGTGTGATGTGGGCAATGATTGGAGACTGAGTGGTTGTGGATGTGATAATGAGGTCTGTTCTGTCTCACGTGTTGATGTCCTATGATGTGGGATGTGTAGGGAGGTATGAGGAAGGGGTGGGTGGTGCTGAGGGGGGCAGGTTGACACGGAGGCATACGGCTGGGGCTGGACACTCTGTACTCCCTCTTGTCGACACTAATGGCAGTAGTCTGCCTTTTTGTAACATTCACAGATGTATGTGTTGAAGCTGATTGGTAAGAAGAGGGTTATGAAGTGCATGTATCCAAAGCCATATGTGTACATGATATACAAATACAGATCGGATCTGAGTCAACACTGTAATAGTAGAATCTATTGTAGATCTAGGTTAGAATCTACTGTAGAAAGGGTTTACAGTAGAAACTACTGTAGATTGACAGTAGATTCTACTGTTTACCTACAATAAACTGAACACCTAAAGTAGAATCTACTGTACACCTACAAATTTGGCAACCAACAGTGCAAGCTGGCCCCAACTCGCGCTTGGACAAAGTCCGAGTGACATCGCTGGTATTTAGGAGGCCATGACCGCATCACTTCCCCCGTATATGGGGGAGATTCGTACGCGGTACCCATCTGCACTTTTAATACAACAGCACCAAGCGCACAGGAACTATTTTAAGCAGCAAGCTTTGGTGCCAGCGATGACGCTCGGGAAACGAGGTCGAGGTGGTGCGAGCTTGCCAACAGTGAAGCCATGTCTTCCATTGTCTTCCGAAGGGCAGGACTGATTCAGAGGGTTTGTTTATGTTCCAAGACATGAAGAAAAGTAAGAATACCAGTATGAACATTGATGAAGCGTATGTAGGAATTTGAAAGGTAAGGCAATGTAGGTGATATCGGTATTGGTAAAACCTAGGGATTGTAACTTCAAATCTGAATCTGTGGTGAAATGGAAAAAACTGGAGACAGCTGTGAAGAAGGCTCTAGTTGATGTAGGGTGGGGCAGGGGGTAGGTGATGGGTAGTGATGGGGGTCAGTGTGTCACGTGACCAGCCCCGAGTGCCCTGTTCTCTCACCAGGGGGCGTCCTACAGGTTGTCGAGGCTGATTAAGGTGTCCCTGACTCAGCTTTAAGACACACAGTGGTGAGCTGGTCAGTCCAGATAATTACTGCACCATTGAGGTACAGGAGGCAGCCCATTTGCTTTAAACGGGTTTTTTTTCCCATTCTCTCTCTTTCTATCGTCTTCCTTCTTCTGTATTCACTCAGTGCCTCATCCACTCGCTTCCCAATTTTCCCCATATCACACCTTTTTGTACTTTTGTACTTTGCTACCTTCCTACTTCCCGTCTTCCTAAGCTGCTCTTCCTCTCTTAATTCACTCGCTCACTCGCTCACTCACTCCCGCTCACTCCTCCCATTCTCCTACTCCTCCCACACCCACACGTTACTCTCTTCCCCTTCTCTCCTCTCCCTCATCCTTCTCCCTCTCCCTCTCTCTCTCTCTCTCTCTCCCCCCCCCCTCTCTCTCTCTCTCTCTCTCTCTCTCTCTCTCTCTCTCTCTCTCTCTCTCTTTCTCTTTCTCTCACCCCCTCTCCCTCTGCCGCACACCCTACCCGTCCTGAGTCACCGTCCTGCTGCACCCTCTGACACACTCACACACTCAGCTGTCGTCTGCCTCCTTAAGTGGAGCAGCTCCGGGCTCCTCGTTATTCACCGCCTCTGATTGGACAACAAGTGGTGCACCTGCGCAGTCACCACCTTCACAGGACGCTTACTTTGTACAGTCATTGCATAGGCATCTCCGTCTACATTGACAGGGCTATTAGAACACACATTTGCACACCAGTAATACACAATACACTGAGGTTATTTCGAGTTTTCTTTTCATGCAAATACCATTGTAGATGTATCATTGAACCTAGAAATATGTAGGAGTCATTGAAGGGGATGATGAGATGAAGGGAATGGATATCTTTTATGTAAATACAAAATTAATTGGTGACAGCTCATTCTATTATATATTCGTATCGCCGTGACAGTTCTGTATGAAATATTGGAAGTAGGAAAGCAGGATTATGTTAGAAAATATATAACACATCAAGGCACACACTGTAAAAAGTTGTTGTTCGTGAACAGCAATATGTGCTGTAACTATACAGAACTTTATCTGTAAAAGATGATACAGCAACTTTTGCTGTACACATACAATTCTGTTACTGTAGATGCAGGTTCGAATCCCATAACCAGCAACCAAAGGGAGAGAGAGCAGAGAGGTTGGAGGGAGTACCATACTCCACAGCTCAAATATGACCTGATCTTTTCAAAAGCCCAATGATGCAGGCTACATAGTGACCGCCCCTCTAGCTCAGTCGGTAGAGCCGTGGGAGATGTAGTCTGAGGGTCAGCAGTTCCAGTCCCGGCAGGAAACTCTCACACAAACTACATTTCTCCTGATGCAATTCTAAAGTATAATATATTTTGGTACACTGAAATGTTACTATTGAAAATATGCAGAGGATAAGACCAATGTATCTCAACAATCTGCATGAAAGATAGTAAAATTTACTTTGAAAAACATCTATAGGCCATCAAGATTACACTTCAACTAATGGTAGTTCAGTCCTTATTAGTACATTACTGCAATGGGATAATTTTCATATTATCCCTTAAGACATGAACAGTCTAGTTCTAAAATTTTTCCCAGGGATCCTGTGTTGACCTCATTACTATTCACACATAGGTAGGAGGTGTTTCAATGCACCTGACATGCAGGATTCACTGGCATAGTGGTCATGGTTCAGGACTATGGATTGGAACCTGGGGGTTCAAATCTCCAAGATGTTGAATATGTGAGCCTTTTTAGAACTCAGGTCTGCGTCTACAGTAGATTCTACCGTAGGTCTACAGCAGAATTTACTGGAACCAAAGTTGCCCCCAATACTTGCTGTACAGGAACACTACTTACTTCTAACAGTGCAGGTGCGAGAACTTCTATCGACACAATCAACACACTGGGTGGAAACTTTATATACACATTAAAAGGTCCACTTACCTTATATGTATTTCAGGCTCAGCACTAGTCCTATTAGGGAGTGGTCATTTTTTAACAACGGGGGGGGGGGGGGGTCGGTTGATTTTCGCATGAGCAGGTCGAAAGTGTTTGGTCCCCCCTTTAGAATTGGTCAAAGATTTTAAGGTCCCCCCCCTCAGGCAGGCTGAATTAGAGCATGGCCGACCCCTTGAGCTTTAGTAACGTGCTGGCTTTTTCACTAAAAGGAGGTGCAATCTTTTTGGTTCCCCCATCAAGAGGGGTCCAAATTATTTTTGCCCCCCCCCCAAATCCACCACCCCCTCCTGTCAACAAAAAATTACCACTCCCTCACTTATGGTCAGCCTATAAGTAATAGAGGCATTGATGAGTATTCATTTTTTGTCCAGACTTTGATCGCATTGATAGCTCAACAATGTGTAGGAGACTCAAATCCCATTCGGATCGGTGTTATGTAAGTCGCCGGATTGTATTGGTTCTCGGCCTATATATAGAGGGCGCGAGTGACAGTGAGAGGGCGCTGCGATCGGGATAGGGGTGGATATATAAGGCCGAGTGGCCCAGGTAGTAGACAGACCTGACAGGGTCTTGCACCAAATGGTACCGTATTTAGCTTGACTGTATAGGAACGATAAATAAACCTCTCATTTGCATCCAGAAATTCGAAGAACCTTCCGAGTTGTCTTTTCTGCGACCGAAAACTCTACAAATGTGTACCCCTCCTTGAAGCTGTGATCTCTTCTATAAGAATAGGTTACGAGTTTGGGTGTATGTGTGAGGCGAGGGGGGGGGCTTTTGTTCCTAAATCCAAGTTCACCAATACATCATCATTCAATATATTGGCAACAAGAAATGGGTCCCTTGAGGGTCTACATGGAAACAGGTACCGACCACACCGGCAACCTCCGACCTGGAGCAGGCATGACACAAATCTAATATACCCGCGGTTCATACACTCACCTATCCATCATGTCATGGTTGCTGTACAATAAAATTACAAAAACAAAGCACTGCACCCAGGGGAGGACTTACCCCGTACATAAACCATACACCCACAGGCACACTCTGTCATTAAACTCAGTTACAGGGGTGGAACAGGTCTGGGGTAGCAGCCAATATTCAACCACGTGCCTTACTGCATTTAATCTCCAACCAACACTCTACTCCAACCTATGTTCCAGGCAGCGCGACCCTAGCTGCAAAAAAGGGCCCACTCTAGCATTACCCCCAATATTGATTTAAATTTGATTTAAAAAAAATTAATAAAGATAGTAACATTTTTTGCTCAGGAGACACAAGACTCACACCCAAAACTCAGTTAGTCATCCTGATGAGCCGCAGGTCGATGTGGGGACTTACGAATCATTTCTTGTTCTTTCTACCTATCCTAATTTTCGTACCATGTTGCCTGTACATAACACCAAATTCATTTTGGTCCATTTTGGTCCAAGGTACAAGTATTGTTGGGAGAATAGTTACCCTTCCAGACACAATACACAAAAATTGTGTCTTGGCCTATCTTGAATTTCTACCTTGCAATCACTGTTGAAAAGTCATGAAATTGAAAGTGAGTAATCTCATCTTCATTTGGATATTAATATGGTTCAATCAAAGGGAATTGAAGACAGTTCTGTTCATAATTCAAACAGAATGTGCAATGGATGAAAACTTTCCTTTTGATGTGAACAGGTGAAATGGAACACAGATACAAGAGAACATAAAAAAAATGGGCGCGGTGGTCTCTAGTAGAAGAGTGCAGCATTACCATAGTTGTACAGAAGGGAAGTACAATGTAACTGGTACTTTGCTGGTCCCTTAAGATTACCCTAATGCTCCCGGTAGTCGCAGCAGTGATGTGCAGGCTTGTAGGAACCAGCAACATCTTCTTGTGGAGATGGGGGACAAGATGGCGGCTCCCACAGGATAACCAGCTACAGTCCTATATGCACATCTAAACACACAAACCACCCTGTAACTACCCTCCTACAAGATGACCCCTGACACCGGAAGCGGCGCTGTGAGCGACATGGGCGCTAACCGGACATCCGGTGTGACCACTGGTGGGTAGGTAGGCACATGTTGGGGAGGTGTGGAAACATAGTAACCTAGTTAAGGTTCCCCTGGGTGGGGGAGGAGGCTGGTGAAGTATCGGTTTTGTAGTGGGATAGGGATGTGGATATATGATGGGTGTATGGTGGACAGAGGGGGTTGAGGTGATAATCATGACTTAATGTTTTAAGTATGTCTCTCTATACCTAGTCTACTGAATACCCGGACTGAATACCTTTTTGAAGATCAGCAATTTGGCATAGAGCAGTTGCAATTGGAACTAAACAGAAAGTTTGTAAGACCGGGAGTGCAGGGAAGCACTATGGGCAGTGAGAGTAGTACATTGTGTACATGTGTACATGATGGGATGATGTGTACATGATGTGTACATGATGTGTACATGTGTACATGATGGTGAGTAGTTTATGGGAAGCGGGAGTAGTATAGGGTAAGTGGAAGAAGTATATGGGAAGTGAGAGTAGTATATGGGAAGTATGAGTAGTATATGGAAAACGGGAGTAGTTTTAAGTAAGTGGACGCTGTATATGGGAAGAGTGAGTGGTGCGTAAGGAGATGGTGAGTAGTATATGGAAAGTACGAGTAGTAAAGGGTAAGTGGAAGTAGTATATGGGAAGTGGGAGTAGTATATGGGAAGTGGGAGTAGTATATAATTGGAAGTAGTATACAAAGACATTTGGTGAGTAGTATATATATGGGAATTGAGAGTAATATGTGGGAAGCGTGACTAATTGTACGGAAGGTGGAAGTGCTATATTCAGAGTTTGTTTGAATGTGAAATAGAATTTAGTCCTCCCGGAAATCATATAGGCCTATGTCATGTGGGGGAGTAGTATGTATTAGGGGAGTACTAATCGTATGAAGTATACTCATAGGGTGGAAATATAGTAAATAAATCATAACCGTATTATACAAAGTTGTATATTCGTGTACCCAGTGGCAAGGGGGATTATTTTGTTCCTTTAAAAGGCTTGAAACATCAGGTCTTTTCATAGTTGAAGAACATCACCCTTCCCAGTGGGCACAAAACATTGAATCAACATTGGCAAACGGTTGTCAATGTTGACTCAATGTTGATTCAGCATTGATTCAACGTTGAACTGAATGTTGTGCCCACTGGGTTACTTCAACACTACACCCTTCTCTACATGGTCAGATTTACTTGGCCCTCATAACTATATCTGAAGAACGTCCAGCGTCCAACAAACTAAACACGGCAGACATTGTTATTGACCAGACAGGACGCCGGACGTGTCCCGACTCAGACGCCGAGATCACAACGAGGCTCCGGTCCGCGCATGCGTCAACCCCCATGACACCAAGTGGCGCCCCCTGTTAGCCCTAGCGGACACTAATGAGGACCAGGGGTGCAGGCGGGGGGTCAATACTTGTACAACTGAAGAGTTTGGATGCAAAACGACATATCTCCACCCCAGAATTGAAGCATGTAGTGCTTTTTGGAGACACACCCTGAAGTCAATTATTGTAGGTTGGTAACAGAGTGTATACTAAGTAGGTCCTAATGAGATGAAAAATAATAAATCTTGGAAAAATAGTTTGAGAATTACATTTCACTATCCCTAATCTATATTTTTGTCCAATTTTTGTCCCCATTTTTAAAATGGCGCTTATGTCGTTTTGCATCCAAACTCTTCAACTGGTGGTTGGCTAATAATAAATGAGCTATGGGAGACGTGGAGGGAATCCTTGCTGACAACGGGCACTGCGTATCATGTCAGTCATGTTTGTTCAGGGACAGGAGAGGAGGAGGTCCTGCTGGGGGTTGGGGGACAGGGCACTGGGAGGAAGAGTAAAGCAGGTAGTAAGGGAAGTGATAGAAGTGGGGACATGATTACGTTATGTTAGAGTGGAGGAAAGAAAATTTAATAATGAGAAAGAGGGAAGCATCGAGAGGGAACTTAGATGACAACATCGTTCTTGGTGTAAAGCACAAAGGTACCCCAATTTATGTTCCCCTTCTCCTTCCTTTTCTTCTGTGCGTCTAATTAGTTACCAGCTGTCTGCAAGTTGGTTGGGTGCTACTTCCAGCTGATCTCCTGCTGTTTCCCTCCTTCCTACCTGTGCCCCCACCCCTCCCCCCGACTCTCTGCAGTTATACCTTTTTGTCATTTCTCCTACTTTATGTCATTTCGCCCTCTCTCACTGACTGATAGCACCTATCAGTGCGATCCCCTTATCAGCGAATCCAGAAGGTGACAGAAACACTGGGCAGCCAGGCTAAAATTATACTACCTTGCCTATACACCACTTCTCAGTCTATCTTCTTGACCCCCTCCTGTAGCCTCACCTTCTAATACCCCCACCCCCTCCCCCATGGCTCCCTCCTCCTGTGCCTCCGCTCCCCCTGGTACCTCCAACAGGGCTGTGTTGTGGTGATTATGGCGCGTCTTGTTCTTCCTCCTGTGCAGAGACCTGCAGGTTAAGTGAGATTTATATACATGGGTATAGACCTCTCCTCCTCCGTTGTCGTCTTACTACAGTCCAGAACAACCATGTGGGCAATGGTCTACTTAACCCTTAAAGGGCCGCATAGTACTTTAATTTGCCCTTGGTCGCCATGATTCATGAATGCAGACCAGTGAGTCCACTCACCATGCTGAACCTGGGGCTGAACATGGGGCTGAACCTGGGGCTGAACATGGGGCTGATGCATGACAGAAGAGTCGGCATGTAGCTTGAATGAAGCACTGGTGCACGAGTCACTCGCCAAGGCTGCATTCATGCATCATGACGACAAATGGGCACAGTGCATTAACTCTTTATGTAGACCTAAAAGTGCTAAAGCATTACTGGTTGAATTTATACCCTCCCTGGGCCAGGTCACTTTTCCATCTCGTACAAGTGTTACTTCTATTTGTTTATGGGGTTTCCTGAAACTATTTTGAACACCTCTCATTTTCACCAAATCGAGTTAAAATAACTTTAGCTGACACGGGAAGCGAAGAAACCTACCATGTTATTGTAGACTTAGAAAGAAGGGATGGGGGGATAAGGATCCCCCTCATTGTTTAACAAGGACCACTCCATTATACTAAGACGAATACTCAACAGGCAACATCTAAACATGTAGTATCTTGGCCACCATGACCAAGTGAGGATAATTTCTACTAGGCATTTCCGGTCCTCCCTTTTTGTGTCCCTTCCCTCTAAGCTTCACTCTAACATCTCTTTCTTTGATACGTCCTCTTTGTACCCTCTCTGTGTCTTCCCTTCTGTTTTCCACTGTATTTCCTATGCTGGTGCCCGTTCTCTCCTGTTCTGTTCTACCCTCCCCCCACCCTCTATCCCTCTCTCACCAGTACATGGCACATACCTCTCCTACCACTACCAGACCTGTCACCTCTGCCCTCCGCTGGCCCCGTATGAGGTGTGTGTAGTAGTAGGTAGTCCCCAGGGACACGCCGGGTCCCAGCACACCCCGTCCTCCAGGTGCTAACCGGCCTGCCACCTAGTGGCCGTGTGGGGAAGCTCCCCTGGGACTACTCTATAAAATATGGCGGTATTTGCTGGTACCAGCCTGACACTGTTACTGACAGCCTGCTAACTGTCCACCAGCAAGTAACCAGCGGCACGCGCTACACACCCCCTCTGGTGGTGGCAATGAGCAACATATGCCCCCTCGTGGTACCCGGATGGTACTCCATCATGCGGCTTACAGGGTTAGGCTGTTATGGGGGAGGGGAGGAGGGGAGGAGGGGATGAATGGGAGAAAGGTGGAGGGGGTCTATAGGAAAGTAAGGGATTATGGAAAGGGAAGCAGAGTAGTGGAGGCAAAGAGAGGAAGGTAAAGGGACATGATATATGAAAGGTATTGGGTGGTACAGAAAAAAAGAAGCACAGGAGAGAATTGCAGTGATTTTTTGGATGGGGTTGGGGTTGTTCAGGTAGTGCCAGCGAATGTATTAATTGGTAAGAAGGGCAAAGGAGAGAGGAGCTAGCGGAGGACGAACGATATATGGTAAGCTCATATTTTAGTGATCATGACAAATTTCAAGACCCCTGTACGCCTAGCGTGTACAACTCTAACTGGTGCGGACCTGTTCCCACAACCGTGTGTACTCTGACACAGGCAGTCATTTCCGCTCCCGGTTCTGATCTCGCCATTTAGCTTGTTCCTTGCAGACTATGGTGTGGGGGTATATAGTCACTGCCCATGGCTCACAAGGAACTCCGAGCTCATAACTAAAAAGGCCGCCCATACCCAGAAACCCGAATTCTCACTATAGGGCCTATACAAAACTGGCGCTCCTATGTTCAAAATCCTATCCAAAATCAAAACACCATAGTTACAGTTTCCAATTGTCTTTGCCTTGAGCCAAACAGGCAATGCTCTTGCTCTTCATTGTCTTGCTGTCCTCCAAGAAATGATCAAATTTCACATTCAAGAGATTTTTATGCAGCAAAACGTCTTTCATAATTACAATGAATGATGACATTTCTATTTCGATTGATCATTTTGACTGCCATTCTATAACCGAGGTCAAATTAGTTAAAGATAATATTTGACTAAAACAAAAAGGAAATTAGATCCATGATCAATGGCTTGGCAATTAGCCAGAGGGCTGAAATAATGCTCCTGAAAGCACCCCCTGAGAGTACTTAATGTACCGTCCATAATTACCATGCAATGCTGATATTACCTTGTTTTAGTGAGACTGCCACTGCATACAATAAGACACCCTTAATGTTGTGCACTTTGTGGGCATTTAGATAGTCAGAAAAGAGATTTATATATCAATATACTGTGGAACTACCTTCAGTAATGTTATGTGGAATTGAAGGATGTATTAATACTATGAGTTACAGAGATATTTAACTATGCTTAAAGTCCAGGTTTCAAGAAGTCTGAACCCATCAATAAATATGGCATTTGTGACTGGCCTGACTAGTACTGCTATATATATATATATATATATATATATATATATATATCATATTTATAGAAAGGGCAATAGTTGTGATAATTGCTGAACATTTGTTGAAATATAGGCATTTCATAACAGAAATAGGGCCACAATTAGATGTGACCTACATGGCGATTGCCAATAGAGGTAGACGGGTTGCAGCCCCCCCCCATTGCCCCAACCCCAACGCTCTTTATAGACCCTTCCTAACCATGACCAGCCATAAGCCACCAGATCAATCGTCCTCCAATCACCGCCTCATTTCCCATCCTTCCCGCCGCCTCCCTGTGTTGACACAGCTTTTAACCCCCTACCCTCTTCTGTAGACCCCCAGCAGTGTGTCAGCCACCACAGAAGGCTGCCCTCCCTCTCTGTCTAGGCTCACCCTGCCCTGCCACAGCAGTGTGTCAGCCACCACAGAAGGCTGCCCTCCCTCTCTGTCCGGGCTCACCCTGCCCTGCCACAGCAGTGTGTCAGCCACCACAGAAGGTTGCCCTCCCTCTCTGTCCGGGCTCACCCTGCCCTGTCACAGCAGTGTGTCAGCCACCACAGCAGGCTGCCCTCCTTCTCCGTCCGGGCTCACACTGCCCTGTCACAGCAGTGTGTTAGCCACCACAGCAGGCTGCCCTCCTTCTCCGTCCGGGCTCACCCTGCCCTGTCACAGCCGTGTGTCAGCCACCACAGCAGGCTGCCCTCCCTCTCTGTCCGGGCTTACCCTGCCCTGTCATAGCAGTTTGTAAGCCACCACAGCAGGCTGCCCTCCTTCTCTGTCCGGGCTCACCCTGCCCTGCCACAGCCGTGTGTCAGCCACCACAGAAGGCTGCCCTCCCTCTCTGTCCGGGCTCACCCTGCCCTGTCACAGCAGTGTGTTAGCCACCACAGCAGGCTGCCCTCCCTCTCTGTCCGGGCTCACCCTGCCCTGTCACAGCAGTGTGTTAGCCACCACAGCAGGCTGCCCTCCTTCTCCGTCCGGGCTCACCCTGCCCTGCCACAGCAGTGTGTCAGCCACCACAGAAGGTTGCCCTCCCTCTCCGTCCGGGCTCACCCTGCCCTGCCACAGCAGTGTGTCAGCCACCACAGAAGGCTGCCCTCCCTCTCTGTCCGGGCTCACACTGCCCTGTCACAGCAGTGTGTCAGCCACCACAGCAGGCTGCCCTCCTTCTCTGTCCGGGCTCACCCTGCCCTGTCATAGCAGTTTGTAAGCCACTACAGGCCGTGTCTTATGAGTTTGTAACAATTGAAACGTCTTTGACCGGGTGTCGTCTTTGACCTGTGTCGTCTTTGACCGGTGTAGTCTTTGACCAGCAAGTTTTAAAATGGCTGAAATGGGAGCTATGTACACAGAACCTTCCTGTTACTGATCAGACTGTCAATAGTGGGATATTTCTCTCTTCACAGTTTACCATGCAATGCTGATATTACCGCTTTCACCATTCACACTCGACTCTAGAAACGATTTTGACTTCTAAACCCGATTTTGATTCCAAGGTCGATTTTGACTCCAAGTCGATTTTGAATTCAAGGTTGACTTTGACCCCCATGTTGAGGTTGACTCCAAGGTCGAGTTTGACTCCAAAAACTGTCAATAAGACATAATTTGTCCACTATTGACAGTTTGCAATAGGAACTGTCAATAACAGGAACATTTTTCATGATTGACTATCATTTAGAATACCTCTACCTATACGGTCGACTTATGCACACTTTGCCTATACTACTGACCACTGAGCTCAATCACACTTTGCCTATACTACTGCCAACTGAGCTTAATCACACTTTGCCTATACTACTGCCAACTGAGCTCAATCACACTTTGCCTATACTACTGCCAACTGAGCTTAATCACACTTTACCTATACTACTGCCAACTGAGCTTAATCACACTTTGCCTATACTACTGCCAACTGAGCTTAATCACACTTTGCCTATACTACTGCCAACTGAGCGGAACCACACTTTGCCTATACTACTGCCGACTGAGCCGAACCACACCTTGCCTATACTACTGCCAACTAAGCCGAACCACACTTTGCCTATACTACTGCCAACTCAGCCGAACCACACTTTGCCTATACTACTGCTAACTGAGCCGAACCACACTTTGCCTATACTACTGCCAACTCAGCCGAACCACACTTTGCCTATACTACTGCCAACTCAGCCGAACCACACTTTGCCTATACTACTGCCAACTGAGTCGAACCACACTTTGCCTATACTACTGCCAACTCAGCCGAACCACACTTTGCCTATACTACTGCCAACTCAGCCGAACCACACTTTGCCTATACTACTGCCAACTCAGCCGAACCACACTTTGCCTATACTACTGCCAACTCAGCTTGGAGCTATGTTGTTCCTCAAAATATCCCTTCCCCTACGTTTCACAAAAAACAATGTCTCTCTACTTGCTCTGTTTTTATCCTATTCCATCTCCTTTTTTTACCCATTTTGAAACACCCTTCGCTTAGGTATTAAAACATATTATTGGCTTATAGAACTGTGCTTTGAAAATCTGAGGTCGGAAGGTTAAATCCTTTTTGAAAGAGGTCTGTTGTGCGACCGGAAACAAGAACTTTTTGGTACTGCCTTATTCAACCGCTATTTATTTCTCCTCTCCATATTCCCAGAGAACCCCAACCCAACCACCACCCGAGTTAGTGTGTCAATATCCCGACAGGTGGCGACACAGGGTATGCGTGCGCACCCAGCTGAGACCATGTGACCCGTCACACCGGAAGCCACTGCAACGCACGCGCCACCGGAAATTAGCAGGCGAATGGTACGTCCCGTTCCTGCGGCGGTCAGAGAGGGGAAAATTAGAAAGTGATGCCGACTTATTTGTTGAAGGAACTCGATGAGCGATTTCTGTAACCTGGGATGATGGGTGTGAGTGATAATAGAGGTAGATGTGGTATAACTACAACATTAAGGCTGTTGACGTTGTCTATACAGATGTGAATTATGCAGATTCATTCAGTGCAAATTACGAATGTCTAACCAGTGCAATGGCGGCCATTGTATTATCTGAATATGATCTTGTGGATACCCAGCTGTATTTACAACTCCAAACTGCTAAATCGCATATACTCATCGTTTGTACAAATTCCTCAGAAGGAACAATGCACTCTGTTCAACCCCACATTGTCATATTGTTTTCTGAATTTCTTATCAGATTTATTTATGTTCAGGACCGGCAGCTTTAATTACATTGTTCTGGTATTTTTTCTTTCGTTTGTTTTTTTCTCGCATCGGGAATGCCACAGGAAATATTGACTAGTCCAGTTAAGAATGATCGATATACACATTCAGAGCCCCAAGAAGTGTGAGTGGAAATGGTTAACCAAACCGTGCGTTTGCCCACCTTGTTATCCCATGATGGTTTCTAGTTTTGCTCACTCCATATTGCCCCAGCCTCAATATTAAACAAATGCTATTCATTTTTAATTGTGTTAAAACCAAAACATTTCCTGGGTAGTTTTGAATAAATGATCATTAAATATGTTCCGTTAATGGAATTGCACTGGTATAGGATATCAGCAAAATGCGTCGTAAATTTCTAATATAATAATCTATAGTTAGATTCTTTTGCAAGCATGTTAAAGAAAATAATTAGATATTCAGCATGATTCATCAAACACACTTATACGCGATGTTGGCAATTTTTATGGGGAGTTATGTAGATGGTAAACACGTAGTATGGGAAACAAACACATGCTAAGGGGTGAAACTGCCTTTTTACACATCGACTTACCCTATGTATTCATTAATGTTTTTAGATATTAAGATTAGTAAATAGTAGGATTAGTATTACATATGGGTACGGCAGTGTGTAGCAGGTAGTGCATAGGTTCTACTCGATTCTAGTTAACTGATTAACGTTTAATATGTTAAAAAGATCAACCTAAGGGCACTGGCTAGGCTCACCGATCATACATACCATTACAACGGTCCGATAGGATCAGAGTCAGTCAGCATTGTAGAACTTTATGTAAGACACGACAGACAAATGTTCAACGGAGAACAATTGTGTCACGGCCAATCAAAACTCACACTCGGCACTGCATGTCTAACCCAGGTGGAGCCCCTGACGTCACTTCCGGTGTCACTCTCCTTGGTCACGTGACCTGACACGCCCTCAGGGTGGGAGGTATGTGTGAGTGTGTGTAGGTGGGGGGGTAGTCCTGACTGCGCAGACCCAATCAGTGCCACCTGTAGAACGCCCCTCCCTCCGGCAGCCAATCAGAGGCCTCAAACCCGTCACGTGCCCCCGGGCTGGCCAATCAGCGACAGTGATATGCGTAACTGCCGATGTGAAGTGACACGGGCCATATGCAGGAGGCAGGATGGGGCTGGAGAAGCCTGGGGCGGGGTGAGAGGTAAGGGGCAATGGCTGACAGGTGAGGGGAGGAGGGGATTTGGACAGTTGGAGAGAGGCAGCGGACAGGGCAATGGGAGAAGGGGGCAGGTAGATATGGATGTAGTGAAGTAGATGGCAGGAACTGAGCTATGAGCGAAAGGACAGCAGAAAACATTAACAGAGCGAACAATAATTAACAGGTATGTCCAGATAAGGGGAAGGATGAAAATAAAAACGAGATTGGATCTATGAAAGTGACGCATGTATATAGTGGACGATAACTGCAGACGCGATAAGCGAAGCAGCTAATGGGCATGTTAGGTGGGCTTAACAGTAACATGCCCGCGGGGGGGGGGGGATGGGAGGGGAGAGGAGGGGAGATTCGCCGTGAGCGATAAAAGGTGAAATGGCGGCGGTCACCTGTCCCAGGGAGAGGTGGCCAGTTAGCCTCGTTGTGGTCCGGGGTTAGAGGTCAGGTGGTGTAAGGTCAAGGTCTTTGTTGGGGCAGCTATAGGTGGCACAGCGATGAATCATGAAATAAGAGACCTGCACTGCGGTTCTGGGTTAATTGGGAATTAGACGACTTCATGTAGGTCGTTAGAGTACCAGAGAGGGAAGCAATACTGTCTTGTAAATGAAGCATCCCCATGTCTGTAGAAATGTATAACATATTTTAACCGGTACGTTGTTTTCGGTCATATTTCATATGATCGGTCGGTATATAGACCGACTGAATAACCTTAAGATAACGTCCACTAAGCTACTGTAGAATTGAATTTCCATTGTAAAACCTCTTCTTTGATGCTTTAAGATGTTTCTTCTTTGGATGTTGGTAATGATACCATTGTGACATATGAATACACAGTGGCATTAGAGATATCTGCCATTTACCTGTGTAGCCTGATCCCTACCTGTCCGTATACAGAGTAACCTGCACAGGTACAAACAGGTAGATCCATGCTGTAATACAATAACCCTTTAATGACCGCATAGTACTTTAATCTGTCATCTATGTCCTTAGTCGTCATGACCCATGAATGTATCCCTGGCGAGTCTAATAACCAGGGCTGTATTCATGCATCATGCTGATCCTTGGGGAATGCATCAGTCCCATAGGGTCGTCATGATGCCTGAATGCAGCACTAGCTAGTTAGCTAGGGATGCATTCATAAATGTATCATGACGACAAAGGGCATATCGCATTAAAGCAACACAGTGTTGTCTTTAAAGGGTTATGGAGCAGGTTGTAATACAATAAGGACTCTTCTCAAAGGCAGGACTCACAGGGAAGCCGTTTGAAGTGGTCTTGGTTTCGTATTCTGGATGAAGTCCCTACCCCGCACCAGGGTGCGTCTGTGTTTCAGTCAATTAAGTCAGAGAAATAGGTGTGTATGTCCAACTCCTCTTTCCCTTTTAAAATGCGGGTACTTAACAACATGAAGTACCTGACGTCTCATTTTTCATCTGTGTGCATCTTTGCCCATATAGATCTATTAAATTTTATGTATTCATTTTGTAAATTAGCCCTGCCTCTTAAAATGCAAGTCGATCTTGCATACCACTTATAAATCCAAGTATCCATTGTCCATGTGTGCATCTTTCTATACGTGCGTCTTCTTGTCTTTGATTGTAACATCAGTCAGGTGACTAAACACGTCGTCCATTCACCAGGCCGGCCTTCAAACAGACTTCAGTCATACCTGCCAATTAAGCAGACATCACCCCCACCCTCCCCACCCTCCCCATTAGACGACTGCCCGGACAGGATACCAACCTGTGGGGCAGATGTTGTACCTGTTGACACGCAACACTAGCCTCACCAGAAGACCTTGATCGGTAGTGATACATTAAGTTGTGCCTGATGTAGTAAACTGTCTCTGTTACTTAAATCCACGTTTTATTATTGTTATCAAGTAGTTTTATTAATACAATATATAGACAAAGGCCAACGTTCCCATCCCCACGAGTGAAATACGTCCGATAAGGTATCAATGGCCTTTATCTTTCGGTTTGAATCTATTTGATGAAGTTGAGACAATGTTTCCATTGGATACGGCCGCATCGTATTCAATTGGTCCTATTGAATGCGGCGCTTTTAGTACTTAGGCATGATAAATCTTGGAAACCTGAAGGAAAAAGTTGGTAACCTTATATGTGCTTTATCTAAATCATGTAAATACACAGACATGTGCCCAAATCTGCTCAGAAATGCGATGAGGATGATGCGCATAATTTCCGCCAAAAACCTATTCTTGTTAAGTCCTGATAATATTTACACAAGAGATATTGTTTCCTTCATTACTATAGCAGCACATACAGAAGAGATTTTGGAGATCAGGGTTATTGGTTTGATGACTTTATGTCCCCCTCCCAGCCCATTTTCCTACGTGAATTACCTAGGATATCAGACTCTATTTCAATACCAATAAGTTTTGTTGATCGCACTAACAATACAGTGATATTGCATTCTGAAGTTCAGGATTATTCGCTGATTGTTTTGCAAACGACATAGGAGATATTAGTTTGGTGGACAACAGAAAAGAATGAGGGTGAATCCCATGTCCCCATGCTTGATATCTCGGAGGAGCACCTTGAAGAAGAGAAATATATATTTCCGATGAACTTTTAAAACAAGGGTTCAAGATATTGATCAACGTATCAGAACATGGGAAAATCCATGAATGTTTTAAAGGGTGTTCATGGGGTGTACTATCAGTTTAGAAGAAATGGAACTGTTTTGAACTAATTTTGGATCCCTTGCAATGCTATGTGAGGGCAACATCATCTGAAACCACTGTATATATGAAGAAAACGGCAACGGGAACTAGATGTATACTGTGTATCAATTGCCAATGTAATAAACGATACTTTGTCTCTTTATGATATTGGTAGAGTATCAATTAAAGAACAAAGTCGACACAGTTCGGATCAAGTGTTACAGGTTGCAAATCGGGTTTATTCAGAAAACCTAGACAAGCAGTATCTATGTGTGCGAACTCCCTATAGAGTTCGGAACGGGTCAGTAGGCTAATCAGCCGTATTGATCACAGGGTCTCCTTGCCAGCGTGGCTCAGAGTAACCGACGAGTACCGTCAGATGCTGGGTATATATAGGCAGCCAGCCTGCGCGCGCACACGCAGACCGGAAGCCTATAGCGACCTCTGTCCATACCCCAAGCCCGGGGTAGGTGCTGCCACCTACCGTCGGACTGAAGGGTTCGGACTGAGCTCGCAACACAACATCCAACAGCACTCGTCATATAACATACCCGTATAACCCTAGCCCCTACACTACCCCCTACCAGATAATAACCGGGAGGTAAAAAATTAATTAAGGTTAAAGTCCGAAAACACTTCGGACTGGCATTATCTTATAAATACCACCTTAGGGGTTTATTAAAGTTATACCTTACAAACAATATGACGTATACTGTTGAACACAAAAAGGTATTAATTACACACATTTCTACATATATAGACCGTAATGACAATTACACCCCATTCCCTAGGATAGATGGAGTTAATCTATACATATAGTATACAAACACTTGAAAAAGTACAATATCACAGTAAAAAAATTTCGTCCCTTCAGGACCCCGAGCTAATTAAACTCGTAACGAATAATACTTATAAGTGATAAACAATATCACTTCTTTTAAAGTTTTAAAGACATATTAAAGTATTATTACAAAAAGACATCATACGTGGTTTTGTAGTGAAGATCCGGATCCTCTGTTGATGGTGTTGCATTCCGCCCGGCTTTCAGAACCTACTTCGTTCAGCTCTTACTCACCGGAACGAGAAAGTTCATAGCTCATGCTCGGGAGCTTTTTAGGTGATAAATAGAGAGAAAAAAAAATAGTCCTGCCTCCAGGCGATCTTCGGACTCATAATTAGGAGCACTCGGTCCTGATATCCATAGTTTATATAAACAAAAACATCCTGTATCGGATCCATGTTGGTAAAGTGCTCCAGTCCCGAGTTCAGCGTCCCCTCCGGATCTCCTTGTCCTCCTCCGTCAGTACCACCTGGCAGACTGGATCCTTGCGTAGCCAGCCTGCCGCGTTCCTCTGTCCGGACACTCCTAAACCCTTTCTACGGGTTTTGCTTGTAGGGTTGGTATACTTAGGATACCCCCCCCTTTCTCCTAATCGGCTCCTAGAATAGGATGATCTAGTCCGACTCGTCTCCGGAACCGGGTTGAGCCGGCTCCTCTTCCTCCTCAGAGTCCGACGCCGCTTCCGCCAGAGTCAGCTCCTGGAGCCAGAGCTCGATTTGAGCCCGAGTTCCATCCCACTCGTGCATTTCATGCGCGAAGCAGTCCCGGAACCGACGACGTTCGTGGTCCAGCTTTTCCTCGGCGTTCTTAACTGCCAGCTTCTGCTTCTTCCTTTCGGTTTTAGCAGCACATCGTTCAGTCCGAGCGTTTTCACGCTCTTCCTGTACGGACTCCGTAGCCGCTGCCTTCTGGGTAGCGACCTCCCTCTGATGGAGATGATGCACCGTGTTTAAGGACAACATCGCCACCTCCTGACTCAGGCCAGCAAGCAACCGATGAAAATTGTCTTGCCATTGACCGAAGGCCTCCTGTCCGGCTTAATAGGAAGTGAAGTCGGCGGGAGGGAACGAAGGAGGGCTCTTCAGTCGCAAGACTAGACGCCCCTCCTCTGCGGTCTCGGGTGGGAGATCCGGGGTCTGAACTGGCTTCGGCGTTTTCTTTGCTGGAGCCTTCGTCTTACCGGTCTGGGTTAGAGTCTGCGACTCATCACCCGGAACCATGTCGTTTTCGGGGAACTCCTCTGCGAAGGACCCCATCGTGCTGGAGTTCGGATCCTCCGGAACAGACCGAGGTGGCCTGCCCTGGGGACCCTTCTTCCAGTCAGTCGTGTGAGAGGTGAATGCCGGCCCTTTATAGCCCGGATCCGCCTTCTCCATAACGGATTTCCTTTCATCCGTTTTGGCCTTCTTAGAGTCGGCCTGCTCCGAAGACCCACTAGGTCTCTTCTGAGCGCGCCGCACCTTTCGCGTGCTGGTACGCTTCTGGTACTCCTCGAATTCATCGAAGAGCTCCCCTTCCGGAACCCGGTTGTAGTTGCCGTCCGGGTTTACCTTGTAAAAGACCCGGACCTTTCCTCTCTCGTTGGTGCCAAAATCCACCTCGAGATTCTCATTTCGGCCCACTACTGGAGGGAAGTGGGAGTAGACTTCCTGATGGGCTGTCTGGATGCGTTCCGCTGCGACATCCAGAGCCAACCCGTGCTGCTTAGCAAGATGCCTGATGATATCGGCTCTAGTGTAGAACCAGCCACCATTCGGACAACCCTTGCTCTGCTTTGTACCCACACTCAAGCAGTCATACCGCATGTAGTGACGCAAATGAAAGCGGGTAATATGCCTTGCGTACCGAACCTTGCTAGGCCAAGTTCGGGGCGTTTCCAGTGTCTCGTCGACGTTCAGACAAGGCTCAAAGGGGCACTTGCTAAATGGATGCCATCTAGCCATAGCCCATGCTAACTTAGCTTTCTGGAAAGGCGAATGGTATTTGGTACTACCATTTCGGACCTTGTCCAGAAGCTCAAAGTGGTACAACTGTACCGACTTCTCGAGTGGATCCGTCTTAATCCACTCCTCTTCATCAGAGAGACCGTCAGGACCCACCTCCTCCGGAATGTGTGAGGCCCGCTTGTCCTTGACGCAGTCGTTCACACACATGGGTTTAAAATATTTAAACCCACTTGCAGCATTGGCTCGGAGTGCATTCCGGACCAGAACCTGAAGTTCGTCGTCCGGGAGAGAATTTTCATCCAATCCCTTCAGAACCGCTTCTACCTCCTCGTCGGATCGACCCCCCTTCCGAGAGGTTACCTTGATGGTCTCTCGTAGGTATTGGTCCCTCCGAGTGGCCTTTTCCATTTGACTAGTGTCTGCAGACCTAGCCGCGGCCGTGTTCTGTTGGATCATTTCCTCCTCCAGAGTGGCATCCAGAATGGACTCCTTGGTCTTCTGTTCCATACTCCGAGCCAGCTTCATTGCCGGCGTCAGAAGTCTCCTCTTCTCCCGCCGGCTATGCACGGTCTTGAATTCCGCTGCAGTTTGCAGGTCGTACTCCAAGGCCGCGATAAGTTCGGGACGTCCCTCGGTCTCAGCAACTAAGCGAGCTGTCTCTGACTGTTTGCTAAGATCGTTCATGGCCGCCGTTAGGCGATCTGGGAACCAAGCCGGGAACCTGGCAGACAACTCGTCCAGCCCCCGGAAGGTTCGCATTTGGATCAGATCGAAGGATCTGACCTCTGTGGCGCTCATCTGATCGATGATAGCACCTCGGAGCAGGGATGGGACGTCGGCGTCCTCCTTCTCCCATGCGTCATGCTGATGTGGAGCGAGGATTTGCACCCCCGATCCAGTTGGACCACCCCCTGCAGCCTGGTCCAGTTTCCCGGCTTCCTCCGAAATATCCATGGTATTGGATGGTTCCAGAGCAGGCTCGGTAGACTGTGGAGGAGTATCCACTCGGACGGGTACCTCTTTTGGAGGAGGTAACTCCACCCGAACGGGTACCTCCTTCCTTGGCTCCAGGGGAGTCGGGAGGTTAAACGTGATGCCAGACAGCACATCCTGCACTACCTGGACCGTATGGGCTGCGGATGCTGTATCCATAGCTTCCTCGGTTCGAGGTGCCTCGGGAGGAACTATCGTTTTCGGACGGGCTCCCCCATGTCCCTTCGTACCAGCCATCGCAGCGGCTGTAGCAGCTACTGCTGAGCTGTTGTCCAGCCCTCGCGAGAAGGACAACACGTCAACGGCTGAGGTCGGAGCAGCTGTGGTTACAACTGCCTTCCCACTACCTTTCCCCTTGGCCGGGATCGGTAGGTTGGACTTACTGGGACCCGGAGTCTTGACAGTTTTAGTGCTGTCGGACGTCGGCCCCTTCCCCGGCTGGTCCTTAGCACCAGGCTTCGGATCAGCTTTCTTTTGACCCTTAGGCGCCTTCGTAGCAGGAGCCTTGGGGTCCACCGTCTTCGGATCCTTGGAGGCCGCTGCAGTGGCAGCCTTGGAACCCGGCTTCTTCGTACTCGCAGTACTTTCCTTCTTCGGAGCGGGCTTTTTAGGCTCGTCCTTTCCGGGAGGCTTTTTTCCCACACCAGTGTGTTTGATAGCCTCAGTGCTAGCCTTAGTATCGGCCGACTTGGACCGATCTCGGGTAGCACCCTTCCCACCGCGCGTCCTCGGACGTGAAGTGTCGGAATCACTCCCACTCCCCATAGACAGTTTGCGAGCAACCGTCTTCTGGAGGTTTGGTGATATGCTGAGACTGCATATCCGGGAGGGACGTGCAGTCGTCTCGGAAGGATCCGCCGCTACCTGGGTGTAGGCGAGTCCTTGCAGCACTCCGGAGTCCTCGCTGCCGTCCGGCGACGGGGACTTTCGGATCGGGGACACGGCCGGATCTACACGGAGCTCCGCCAGTGTCTGGCTCAACTCATCACCACTAGGGCTCTGAGCATCCATTGCCTCCTCGGTGGCGGATGCCACCTCGGAGTGTCCGGTGAGTTCGGATTGACGGAGCTGTTGCTCGGCCATCCTCACTTCGGCAAAGTGTCTTTCGACAGGAGTTTTGACGGGGAAAACACTAGTTCCCCGTCTCCCTCTTTGTCTCAGACGCACCAGGAAAGAGTACTCACTGCTTACAACTCTTTTACTGACTTTTCTCCTCTTCTAGCCGTCCAAAACACCAACTTCCACGCTGCCGACCAACACCGCTATTGACCGGGGCGAGCCCAAAATCAATATGGCGTTCCCTCGCTTTTGTTTTTAAAACAAAGCGCATGCGCAGCGTCTCGCGTGATTGGACGCGATCCCGTTACCCGGTGTGACCCAATTACTGTTTAATCAGGTCACGACCTTTCCCGCCCGCAGCTCGGGCTCGGGGGATCACACTGCTACGTAGGCTGCTCACAAGAGTCAAAATATACTTCGAATAAAGAGCTCATCAGGAGTATTAGTGGATATTTATGGGAAATCGAAGATTACCCCACCGGATTATCCGTCCACCACCCTCGGGGAGCACTCTTACATTCTTTTCATATTGACTCTGAGCGCCCCTGTTGGTAACATACATATAACATATAGGACAACACAGGACACCACACTCGTTGTGTAAACAAGCTAGGTTACAGCCCCTCTAGCCACCAGCCTTGGGCTTCGCCGAACGGGTTTCCCGTCCATCTCTAGTAACCTGGCCGAAGGACACTCGTTCTTAATTAAAACTCCAGCCTTGATTTTAGTTTTCCGTGCCCTTCTTCCTTCGCCTGCCGAGACTTTCTTTTTCACGGTCTTCCGGAGCTTCTTTTGTACCACTCTCTTAGGGGTATCCACTGACACCCCTTCCAAAGGTACAAATTTAGCCTCCGAAGTTCCCTTCTCCACCTCCGTTTCCGGGGTGAGCTCCCTTCCAGCCCAAGCACGCAACCGAGCCACATGGCTCGTCCGGATACGTCCTGCTTCGGACTGAATCAACACAGTCGTTTGACTGATACATTTAACCACAGTGTGTGGTCCATCCCAGTTATTCGCCAGCTTGACGTTGCAGAGCGGTTCGTGTAGGCGGATCACTCCATCCCCCACTACAAATCGTCGCAACTTCAATCCGGTGTCGTAACCCACCTTCTGCCAATTCGCAGCTTTGAGCAAATGAGCCCTAACTGTTTCGTAGGCAAATTTGAACCTCTCTCGTAGAGATTCCACAAATAGCACCGTACATGGTGCTTCCGGACTGATCCCTACCACCCCGAATACCAAATCCGCCGGCATGATCAAGTCCTCTCCGAACACCAAGAGATTCGGTGTGCAATTTGTCGAAGTGTGGACCGTATTGTTATACGCATGCACCACAAATTCGCATTGATCATCCCAATCATCCATATGGGAGTTCACTAATGGCTTCAAAACCTGGATCAAGGTCCGATTGAACCGCTCCACCTGCCCGTCGGACTGTGGTCGGTACGGATTGGTCCGAGTTTTGCATATAGCCAACTGATGGCACATAGCTGTCCATAGTTTGGACTCAAATTCTCTCCCTTGATCGCCATGTAACATCAAAGGAGCCCCCAAATGGAGGATCCACCCCTTCACCAATGCTTCCGCACAAGTAGCAGCGGTATGATCCTCGAGTGGGTACACTCGGGTGTATTTCGTATAGTAGTCCGAGACCACCATCATACACGTATTACCTTTTGGAGTTGGTTTAACTCCACTGATAATGTCCACAGCTATTCGAGCAAATCTCACTCCGAATAGCTCTTGTTGCAGTGGCAATTTTCCTAATCCAGGACCAGGTTTGCCTAAACAACAGGCCGGACAGGTCTCGATCCACCTTAAAAGGTCGCCTGACATGCCAGGCCAGTAGTATCTCCGACTCAGCCTTTCCAACGAGCGTTTCTTTCCGAAATGCCCACTAGTGGAATGGCCGTGGCAGTAGTACAGGATGTCTTTCCTCATAGCAGCAGGGATTACCATTTGTAACACCCTCCGCTTTCCGGGACAAGTCTTCCACCTGCACAACAACGAGTCTCGGACCTCCAGTTCGTGGAACTGAGCCAAGAAACGTCGCATTTCACGGTTTTCCAGTGATATTTCGGGTCTCACTGGACAGACCCCAGTAGGGACAAGTTCCCTCAGTCGTGCTATGGTAGGATCGGCCATCTGGTACGTCCTTATAGTGTCGGTGGACCAATCCAACAGGTTTTGCAACAACCCATCATAAGGCAAACGCACACTCGCTACCACAGCATTGTGAGCACCACAATCCCCACACTCCGGACGCACACAACGGCGTACCGGACGTCTACTCAGACAGTCAGCATTAATATGCTTCGTGCCCGCTCGGTGCTGGATATGAGAGTTTTCAAGTCCGAACTCGCTGAGGTGATTCAACCACCGACCAATCATTCCCTCGGCGTCCTTAAAATTAAGGAGCCATCTCAAGGCCGAATGATCGGTACGGAGTGTGAAATTTCCTCCATATAAGAAGTGCCGAAACTTCTTCGTGTACACCACTACTGCGAGCAGCTCTCGCTTGGTAGTACAATAATTTCTCTGTGCCTTGTTCATACTGTTACTAGCGAACGCCAGCGGGACCTCTACTCCGTCCTGGATTTGGGACAATGCGGCCCCGATGCTCTCATTGCTCGCATCAGTGTCAAGGATGAAATGCCCCTTCTCCGTAGGGTATCTCAGCACCGGGGTGGTTCGGAACAACGCCTTAATCTCTTTGAAGGCTTCATTCTGTTCCATCCCCCATGGGAAGGGTTCTTTTTTTCTCCCCGGAGTCCAATGGCTCAACCGTTGTAATGGCTGAGACACCCTAGAGAATCCGGGGATGAAGTCCCTGTAATAGGAACAGAACCCTAAAAAGGATCTGATATCCTTTGGTCCTTTTGGAACTTCCCAAGTCTCCACAGTCTCCAACTTAGCCGGATCAGCCTGCACACCCTCAGTGGAGATGATCCGGCCCAAATAGACCATGGACTTCCGAAAAAGTTCACATTTCTTCGGCTTTAATGTCAAGCCATTGGACCGAATTCGTTCCAAAACCTCTCCGAGGTTCAACGCACACTCTTCAAAAGTTTTGCCAAAGACAATGACATCATCCAAGTATACCAAACATTTGCGCCACAACAGATCACTCAGAAGAGTTTCCATCATAGCCTCAAAAGTGGCAGGGGCGTTGCACAACCCGAAGGGCATCAGCTCAAACTGATACAGTCCAATGTGACTTGTAAAAGCCGTTTTCTCCTTATCCTCCTCCTTCATCCCGATCTGCCAATATCCGGACTGCAAATCAAGGGTGCAGAACCATTGGTTCCCACCCAAGGAGTCCAGAGTCTCATCAATCCGGGGGAGAGGATATGCATTTTTCTTGGTTACCCCATTCAGGCGCCTATAGTCGATACAAAATCGGATAGACCCGTCCTTCTTAGTAACCATCTGGACCGGGCTGGACCAGGGGCTAGTGCTAGGCACGATCACCTTCTGTTCCAACATGGTCTTCACTTGTTCCTCTACCACCGCTTTCTTACCCAAAGGCAAGCGTAGGTAAGGCATCTTGAAAGGCTGTGCATCACCCGTATTGATAGAATGCAACACTTTGTCGGTTCGGCCCAAAGGCTCCCCCTCCACTTGCCATGCATCCTGATACTTCACTACCAGCCTCCTTAGGGAATCGAGATCCCTCCGATCCGTCAAATCCGTTTCGGAGATCATTTTCTCAAGTCCCTCACTCAGAACGGTCGGAGAAGGGTCACCCTTCATGCTCACCTGTCCAGCAGGCATCACTGCCTCACTGGTGAACACCTTCCCCAGTATTGTATCTTTCCTTAGATACTTCGGTTCCAACCCGGGGTTAGAAACCGGCACTACGGTCCAAGCACCATCACCCACTAGGGTGTCCATGCCCGTCAAACTGATACTACCCAACATGGCCACATCCGGCTCCACAACTGCCTCTTCCTCTCTCCTAAGCCCCTTGCTTCGGACCAGCACGTCACACGTCTGTCCGGGAGGAATCTTCACAGTTTGGACCACCGTTGCCACTGTCGACACTTGTCGGAGCACACATTGCTCTACCGCACGGTAAGGGTGCTCTATCAGGAGTACACCTGTCCCCGGATTCAGGACCGCGTCATACAACGCCGAAAAATCCAATCCGAGTATACCGTCGTCTGCAATATCCGCAATGGTGGGAGAAGCCACATACTCCTTCCCTCCAATTCGGAGCGGTATGAACGCGCGCCCATACGTCTGCATACTTGACCCATCGGCCGAACAGGCGTTTACCCTCGTTTTGAAGTTATCACGACTATCCGGCATAAGAGCATAGAAGTTAGAGGAGATAAAGGAGTGGCTAGCTCCCGTATCTACTAAAAATTCGCCCGCTCTACCGGCCACAGTAACAGACACATACCACCGCCTCCCCCCCAGCGGAGACGGGTTTACAGTAAAGCGTTTAAAATCCTTCGGAGCAGCCAAATCAAGGCCATGTTTCTTCAAATGGTCGAAACATGGATGATCCGGGGAAAGCTGGGTACTCCCTACCCACACGGTGTCTGTGACAGCCGCAACTTCCTCGTTCCGATCCGTAATGGGCCTCCCTGCCTCATTGCCGGGCAACTGTTGGACTGGAATGTTAACCAGGCCGGCATCCGAGCCCCTCAAGCTCGAAGCCACCCCTGATTCCCTTCCTGCCTTCGGAATTTCACTAGGCTCTACCTCTCTGGTATGTTGGCGTACATCATATGCAGGGGTCGTCCGCTCGCCTTCTCGGACCACCCCCTCTAGTTTCCCTCCTTCCCGGGAACTTTCGGAGTCGGAGCCGTACACTCCGCAGCAAAGTGACCGATCTCCAGGCACCTATAGCACTTGGCGGTCCGCCGATTGATCTTCCTCCGGTTAGGCTGTGTAGCCCCCTGAATGGAAGTCGTCATCTTCTCAAACAGCGATGTGAAAAACGCTGCGTCCATTATCGGAGCTTTTGGGTCCGATGATTCCTTCTTCGGAGGAGGGTTTCCACCCCCTTCCGGCTTCCTATTTTTCCACGGCGTTTTAGAGGAATTCCCATTCCTCTTAAACTGAGCTGCAGAAGCTATCGCCCCCTCTTCCTCACTGCCCGAACCATCAGACTGCTCCGGAGAACACTCTATAATGGCCGAGGCCCGGGTGGGCACCCGGTCCCCTAACAGTGACTTCTTGAGAGCATGTATGTCGATGGCCTTAAAAAGGTCATCTAATGACGTATCAGCTCTCCAGGTATCATACACCACATGTTGTATTTCTGGGTCCCTCAGTCCAGCAACAAACTGAGAGAACAATTCCTTAGAGAATAAGGCATCATGGATTCCTGAAGCTGGATGTACCTTCTTCAGGAGTCTCATCAGTGCAAGTCCGAAAACCCTCGGGGCCTCGTGCTTGCCTTGCACTCGCTTCTTAAAAGCGACCATCGGGTCAATCCGAGCGGAGTCTCCGTATAGGATAGTTCCGATCTCTACCAGTTGTTTGAAAGTGCCGCGGGGTCCGCATTCATCTTTCCACTGCTCCACGGCCATCAGGCCATCTCCCAAGCGCAATCCCTTACAGACATACAGAATTGCATCCTGTTGATCCCACCCACTGAGGTTGATGTCCTCAACGGTGGCTCCCAACCACTCTTCCCACGAGTTTTTCTGCCAGTAGGGAAAAGGCTCGCTAGCAATGCGTCGAGCAGCGTTCGATGAACCCCTAATTTTAGAGGTTATCGCCAGGCATTTAGAAATGGAAGCCGAGGCGTCCTTTTCTGTACCCACGTTGTGCAATCCGATCCCAGCTATTGCTGGGTTTGTATCGTACAACTCTTGCAATTCTGTACTCAGAATTGTTCTCCTTGGAGCCCTCCTCGGACTCTTTGTGCCCGGAGTCGTCCCCGGAGTAGCGCCTCTGGTAGGCACGTTATTCTGCCTCTCCAGATAGGTCTGGTAGGTACCATACGACACCAAATCCTTAGTGGGGTCCACACCCTGACTGAACCACCAATTCTTCTCCTGGTCAGTCATATACTGACACTGCTGGGCCAGAGCAAGCAATCGCTGATGCGCCGCTTTCTCTTTCTCCAGTTCCTTGGCCTGTCTATCAGCCTCCTCCTCTTGCTGTGCCTCCGCCAATTTAGCTTTCGCAGCTTCCCCGGCCGCTCGGAGCCCTTCTTGTCGAGCTCTCAGAACCGCCGCCTCCTGCTCTGCTAATTCCTCCGCGAGGGCTGCATTTTCCTTCATGCGTTCCTGTTGCTGCTCAAGAGCAGCCTGCTGCTTGCGATACACATCTCGCCTCTCCAATTCCAAGTTTTTCTGTTCATTGAACAGTATGTTTGCTTGGCATTCTCGCCATTGCGACAAACTCGAGGGAGTTAAGTCGGTCTTGGCCGCCTTATCTTGTTCGGATGCTTTCTTCAAGCGTTCCGAATCCAGTTGCTGCTCATCCAGTTTCAACTGAGAACGTGGACTCCGCACCAACTCCGATAATGACCTTCCCCTGCCCGCCGTGTTTACACCCGTCGGAGCCGAAAAGACCTGCTTCGGAATTGGACGGATACCACTGATACCCACCCTAGGTGAATAATCACTCGCCCTACCTCTACCCCTTGCTCGGCCAACCTTTAGTGGTCGTCCTGGCGTTGAAGTAGACAAGGCACCTTCTACAGTCATCCCACGTCCCATAGGAAGATTTGGGGTGTCTGTAAAACTCCTGTAATGAGGACCTTTCGGACTGTCATTATCAGCAGAAGCATACGAGGTACTGCTATCCTGTATACTCTCCCTGGTCTCTGACAAAAATTTCTCCAAAGAAGTTCTTTTTGCCTTCAGAATGTCACATTCTGACAGTAGACTTCGGCGAGCCTCCCGTAAGTCTTCAGTGTCCCGAACAAGTTCTGATCGGGTCTCCTCTGCTTCATGGATGACGGCATCTCGGGCCGCACAAATCTGATTCAAATCAGTGTTTGCCTGAACAAAGTCGGAACGGAGTCCCTGTAGATCAGCCTGTTTCTGATCGAACTCCACTCGAACCCTGCTAAGTGATTGCACCAGCTTCTCGTTCTCCTCCAACAGAGTTGAAAGCCTTGCGTCTTTCTCCTTGATTTTGGAAGCTCTATGTGTGACTGCACCTTCCAATGCAATCAGACTGCTTTTCCATTCATTCGACTGTTTCTGAATGGTCAACAACTCCATTTGGGCCATTTGCACACGCTCCTGTATTCTGGCCTCTCTCATGTCGTCGAAACGACGTTCCTCCAAGATGGTAGCCCTCCGTGGATTCGGAGCGGCTGATCTTGACCCACCAACGTTGAACATTGACAGGCTCATTTCATCTAATGAGTAATTCATTATTTCGGGACCCTTGTATCCCAAAAATGCGCTTGTCCTGGATGGAACATTCGCACTCCTGCGGGTATCTGCCTCCTTAACGGCATCTAACCCCTCCGGTGATAAGGCCGACGCCTCATCGGGAGACCTCGCTGCTCCGTCCAGAGCAGGAGGTCTGCGCTACTGCACAGGCTAACCTGCGTTTCACTCAGAACTGGTCACGGCACCAGTGTAATAAACGATACTTTGTCTCTTTATGATATTGGTAGAGTATCAATTAAAGAACAAAGTCGACACAGTTCGGATCAAGTGTTACAGGTTGCAAATCGGGTTTATTCAGAAAACCTAGACAAGCAGTATCTATGTGTGCGAACTCCCTATAGAGTTCGGAACGGGTCAGTAGGCTAATCAGCCGTATTGATCACAGGGTCTCCTTGCCAGCGTGGCTCAGAGTAACCGACGAGTACCGTCAGATGCTGGGTATATATAGGCAGCCAGCCTGCGCGCGCACACGCAGACCGGAAGCCTATAGCGACCTCTGTCCATACCCCAAGCCCGGGGTAGGTGCTGCCACCTACCGTCGGACTGAAGGGTTCGGACTGAGCTCGCAACACAACATCCAACAGCACTCGTCATATAACATACCCGTATAACCCTAGCCCCTACACCAATAACAAACTAATGTGAGAGAGCGCTTGTTGTGGCGATGACCAGGTGGATAAGGCTTGTACCCGTCACCTCCCGTTACTACGCTATACAGCTTGTTCTCAGATCCCTTTGTCTGAGAGATCGGACATTAACTTTGGTCGGGTTCAGCCCGTTTGTTTGGTATAAGCATCCGGTGGTGTCCTTTGAGCTTCACAAAGTTATAGAAATATTAGTGTTATACTTCTGTATAGAGGTGTGTTTGTGTGTTAGGGGCACAGGGGGCACACTGATGCACCCCTAGTCAGTGTACCTATCAGATCTACCCGATATATAAAGGTCGGACTTAGTAGAGCATCGACTGAAATGTTTTCATTTTATAAGTTATCATCAGAGACAACCACATTGACAAGAGAAAAACGTGTATCAAATGTACTCAGATATATGAGCTTTTAGAGGTTGTTGATTCACATTTACGACCTGCGTGGACGGCATTCAAACAGGTTCAGAGATTGATGATCCAAATATAGAGGTTTTGTTGGTAGCTTCAAAACAAAGTTCACAGATGGTATTCATATAACTGATCCCTGTTGCCTGATAGCAAGCCGCCTGTGATCTCTCCATCCGCAATCAAAGCCCCACTTTACAAAGTACACTGGGCCTCTGTAGGCACAGGTCGCCAGTGTAGTGCACTTGTTGAAAGCCAAAAGTCATCCGAGTGCGCATGCGCACGCACACACTGTAAAGCCTCAGAGAAGTGGAACAAAAGCAATCAGAGGCAGCCTTCTCCGATTTCTGCCGAAATGTGGACAGAAATGTTGACAAAGTGGACTTCTCTGTCACTAAACCCGACCCAGTCACCACCATTTTAGCGTCTCTACCATGCCGCATCACGCCCCGGCCTTTCCCGCCCTTTTCACCAGGTTTCCCACGTGTGTTTTTTACTAAATGTCGGCTGCCGTGCTATGGCGTTGACCAAGGTTACTCACTATAGTGTTGGCAACAGGTACAGATCATGTATACATGAACGTGTTTCCCAATATCAGAATGTCTGATTCAAATAGGCATAATATACAGACTTATGACAGGTATATTAGGTTATTAGTATACGCAGACAACAGTTTAAGGGGGTCGGTCCGAAAGAGGAATGAATCCCCAATATGGTGGCTCCAGATGGGTCAAAAGCGACCTGGCGACCTGGGCTGGTGCACTAATTTAAGCGACCTGGCGACTTTTGGACAAATTTGGCTATAGTAAAAATACTCCCAAAAAGCTACTTTCCGACCTTAGGGCCTTAATTTCGGCGACTTTCCGACCTAAGGGGGGTACCCCTCTGCACCTCCAATATGAGTCTTTCCAGCACAGGCGTCCACTGAGTTCTGGTGGAGATGGTCTGCAGTGGGTTGGTAGTATTAGTATAAAGGCCTGACACTGTGGTGGTTCGGTCATCTAGGTGACCACGTGACCAAACACTACATACAGCTAGTTCCGAGGCCAATCACCAGGCCTATACTAGTGACATCTATTGATTGGCCTGGGAACTAGCTGTATGTAGTGTTTGGTCACGTGGTCACCTAGATGACCGAACCACCACAGTGTCAGGCCTTTATACTAATACTACCAACCCTCTGCGGACCATCTCCACCAGAACACAGCTCAGTGAACGCCTGTGCTTTCCAGCGTCAGGGTTGACCAGGGAAGCATCAATAGACAGAGGTCCACGATGATCTGTATGAACAACGGGTTACGACATTTACATATTGGGTCGTAGCTACTTTAATTAAGTCATCGTGGAGAAACACCCCATGGAGAATGAGAATCGGTTTCTCCATGGGAGTGTGGAGAACGGCTATTATAGTACTTAAGCATAGTAACTGTGTTTCTCCGCATGAAATGAATTCCAATTCTAAGGAGAGGCGTGCAGGGCAGAACTCCTTTTACTATCACATCATTTTGGTATTCGTTGTGCAAGGTCTTGAATTGCTAAGTTAAGCCTATATCAATCTTAATCTTATAGTCTGATCCCTACTACTGCACCGAGTGACAATGATATAAAATGTATTGTATTGCAGAACTAATGCTCACATATAGAGTGCCACAATACATGTACCACATCTTAAAACAATGATAAAACTATCCATCAAATCAGCTAACCGATGAGATCTCCGAATGGAGAGTGTGCTTGTACTTGTTGACTAATGGTACACATTGAAAAAGGAAGGAAGGGAGGGGGTTGGTGTAGGGGAGTGTAGGGTAGACTGATGATCTAAGAGACGGGGAGGACGCCAATTTTAGCTGTCAGATAAAACGGTGGTTCAGGTGTTCTCCCTGCCCCCTGTCGGCGACCCCTGGCACCAGCACAAAGACACGTGTTGCTGTAAGCGGCCCTGTGTGCTGTGTTCCATGTTGTAAGCGGCCCCAGTCATCAGGTACCAGCGGGCCCCTGGTACCTGACGTCTACCTGATGTTTGCTGCGGTCATAGGGGAAATAGAGATCTGGTATTTGCACCTTTCTGTCTCTGGCAGATCCACGTCCCAACCACCAGTCTGTCAACTTCCCCCTCGACCTTCTTCCTTCTGATGACCATCTCTCTTCACTACTCCTATTGCTATGTATCCTTCTATGCATACACGTCTCTTACTTGCTCACTTTATCAGTACCCTCATTGCACTCTACTCTCCGATTTCACACACACACACTCATCTTCAATTCTTTTTCAAAAAGATATTTCCCTGTTGAGCCCTCACTATATTCCTTTCCGAAAGTCCGGGCCACCCCTTCTCATTGGTAGCCTCAGGGCATTGTACATAATACTGTTAGCATTATTTCCAACATGCCTCACGCTGCGTGCATGGTAAGCCTAAACCTGGGCCTACTTGTTAGCAGGGCCTGACATGGTACAAGGCACCAGGGGCCGGCTAAAAACCTGCCGCCAGATGTGTCCTTGTGAGTCACAAGTTGTTAATGTGGCCATGTTAATAAACACACAGATTGGATTAAACCGCCCTGATTGTCCCCCAACTCACCGCCCCGACCCTGCCGCCCTCTGCCGCCCTCCACAGGTCACCCACAATACCCCGCAACAATCCCATCATAACCGGAAACACGTGACTAGTCCCAGCTCACTTCCGGTCCACACCTCAGGTGCCCGGATGTTCACAGGTATGCAAATGAGTGCGTCTTCAATATTCATAACTAAGTTAGGTCTCTATAGAAACGCCGTGATTGATGGGAACGACGCCAGATGGCGCCTCCATCGTGGATTATTATGGGATAGAGCTATTCCTTTTTCTGTTTCTATTTAGTTCCCTAGTATAAGGAGGTGTCATTGGTGATGTACGGTAGTGCTCGATGACGTCAGTCATGACGCAGAAGACCGGAAGTGACAACATTATGACTGCTACTCTCCGAATTTAGTACACAAGAATTTCAGTTATTGTTAATGGTTGTCATCTCACTGCGCGTCCACAATTATCAACTAGTGATACGGGTACAGAACACTATGCTAATTTAAACTGATAAGTAAGGCCAAATGAAGATGTGTGTGTCAGGCTACAGTAGATAGGTCGGCTTTTTATATTAAAAAGAAAAAAAATGGACAAATATTGCTTGGATCGGCCCTGTTTTGCCAGGTATGACCGAGTAACCTGAAATAAACTTTGTTGGTATGAGTGGTGTTGACCCTTTAAATCTCAATACTCCTTTAATCTTAGTTAGGAAGGAGATTATTTAGACCACATCAGAATGATTGACCTCCGAAATATAATGCTGTCAAGTGGAATCCCAGTCATTACTGTGTAATTTGACGTGCCATGGTAGCATGGGTAGGGTGATGCATGGGGTCGGTGATGATCTTGTGGTAGTAGATGTGTGTACATGCAGTGGTATTGGGTGGGATGAGTGCCTCTATGGCCAGTCACAATATTTACAGTGAGCCTCTCCTCCATGGGTGTCAGTCTACCCCCAGCCCCTTCACCTCCCACCGTCCATGCACTGCACACGTCTTCCAGCCATGGCAACCCTCACGAACATACACATACCCTGAAAAAAATCTCTTCAGTACAGAAATCGATGCCCCCTCCCCTTTGGCCCGCAGCATGGGTGAAGGTGAGGGGTGGGACTACCTCACAGAGGGAGCTATTACTTAAACAAAATAGGCTCTAAACTAACACAGCCTAACTGCATTTGTGCCGTGTGGCTCCTCCCAGAAAACGCCTCTAGGTAGTGGATGAGGGACTGGGTTCGGTACTTATGAATGGGAAAGGATAGCCAGAAAGACTATGGTAGGCTAGTTATATACAAATAGCGTCATCACCGGATGGGAGGGAAGGGGTTAGAGGTCTACAATTGTCGAATGTCTAACTGAACGGAAACAGACCTATGTGTTTGGTAGGTGGTAGTCATATTATATATCTAAGACAAGGGGCAATACTGTATTTGGCAGTGTTGGATATGCAAGCCTGTCCCAGTACACAAAAAACGTTATACCACATTTTATAACGTAATATAACGTTACATAACGATTCTCTAAGGCTACTTACTATAGCATAACGTTATATCAAGTTTTAAAACGTTATTTTGACGTAAAATAACGTTTTTCTGTTAGCTGGGGTACAGTTCGGGACCAGCTACGTCCCAGTTTAGTGCGTGTTTTTTTTTTTGGGGGGGGGGGGGGGGGGGGGCTCATGAGGATATACCAATTGTGCACTAGCAATGTCCCAAGTTGCCTGTGAGCGGGGGGGGGGGGGGAGTTATGAGTACCAATCTTGTGCCAGCAATGTCCCATGTCGCCTGTGATGGGAGGGGGGAGGACATGAGTACCAATATTGTGCCAACAATGTCCCATGTCGCCTCTGATTGGGGGGGGGGGGGGCGGATCATGAGTACCAATATTGTACCAGCAATGTCTTATGTCGCCTGTGATGGGGGGGGGGGGTCATGAGTAGCAATCTGGTACCAGCAATGTCCAATATTGCCTGTGTGTAGAGGGGGGGGGGGTCATGAGTAGCAATCTGGTACCAGCAATGTCCAATGTTGCCTGTGCGGAGAGGGGGGGGGTCATGAGTATAAGTTTGGTACATGTACGAGTAATGCCCCATGTTGGCAGTGTGTGGGAACCATGAGTGCCAGATGACTACCAGTAATGCCCCATGTTGACAATGAGCAGGCATTAGGAGTGGAGTTTAGTGGTGCCATGTTGGCCGCGTGTAGATGCCTGGCTAGGAGAGACTCTCCCTCCACCATCCATTACAACCCCGAGCCAATTCCCTGCCGCACTAAACAGATTTAGCCCACATTACTGGCCGCTTACCCATCTGGGCGGCAGGCGGAGAGAGTGGGTGAAGGGGCAGGGGTAGGGGGTAGGGGTAGGGGAGTTAGTAGGATAGGAGGGAAGAGGCAGAAAGGCAGACAGGGAGTGGAGAAGGACAGGAAGGCAGACAGGCAGACATGGAGAGAGGCAGATGATGAGTTCATAAAGGAGAGAGTATGTAGGTACATAGGGAGTGAGAAGGTGGTTTGAGAGGCTGTATTAGTCGGGGTGGGGAGGGAGAGGGACTGTATTAGCCCTAAATGGAGCCTCGTTATGGCCTGACGGAACGGTAAGGAGACGCCCCCTGACGGCCGGTAGGGCAGGCCACTTCCTGTCTACCACTGGAGGAGGATGTGGGAACGCTCCGATACGTCCTAATTGTATAGCAGTCTAACAGGGTTACTTTAGGTTCGAGTTTTCTTTAAAAGTTGTCTTGTTTCTGAGAATATGAGAGTATGAGTTTTCTCTACAAAGAGGTCCTGATTACGTTGTATTGTGTATTAGTCTTGGAATTGTCTGATCATTTATTGATTTCTGAAGATATATGCTTCTGTCGCCTCTCAGTCAAATCGTCACTATATCAAATTAAATATCAGATACTTCATGACAAAGGACTATATAGATGAGGAAAAGCATACACAATGGTTATCTGATATCGTAGAAATATGATAAGAAGTGTTCCGTAACAATTTTATGATTATTTAGCAGGAAGTATTCCAACGATAAGATAACTTATATTACAATATGTATCCATAAGGTTTATTGCAGCGTCATTCGTTATATTTATTGTAGACCTTTATATAATCAGTTTATGGATGACGCAAGGCCTCGTAATTAGGTTACTTTTCATTTTTACTTAGTTTCCTACTTTCCACAAGTAACTCCAGGCCCATTATTTTGGGATCAATATGTTTTAATGAACAAAGTTTTGGTAACTTGTTTCTTTAAATAGTAAGTCCTTCCAAGTGTATTTCTAGTCGACGAGAATATATATTAGTCTATATGAATGTCATGAGTTTTTCCCCCGAAGTTAGTTTCACGTGTTTCTTCGAGGCTTCTGTGCTCAGTGCTTCTTCCCCATTTACCATTCACATAACCACCCCTTGCTTTCTTTTGTGTACTCCTCTCTGTCCTTTTTTTACAACCTCTGATCCATTGGGCCTACTTCTTCAGTGCCCACCTGTATTTATATCCTTTTATCATTCATGTTTTCTCCTAATCTCTACCTGAACTTCCACGGCAACTTTTAGGAGACAAAGGTGGAAGAAACTTTCATCTGCAGATTGTTGTACCTGGAGGTCTTTACCATTGAATATGTCTCCCATTTGTTGGCTGTGATCACAGATTCCACAGAGAAACTAGAGGACAACATTGGCCAACTTACCTGTTAGCAAAGGTAAAAAAACACTAATATATAGTTACACTGCAACATGTGATATCTTTCATTACATAAATGAGTTTCATTATCCAAGCTTGCATCCTTTTTTACCAATAATGATTCATAGAACCTCAGCCTTTGTGTAGACTTTGATGTTTTTATGACCCCAACTCCCTACCCCACCAACAGTAAGTTTTTGAATTTTGTCTTGTATTGCTACACCGTTGCTGCATATAATCATTAATGCCTTCTATTTCATCTATATAAAAAGCCAACACAGCAGGTGCCTTATGGTTGCAACAATCTCCATATGTACCTGTTGTTTGGCGCAGAACGCATTAATCATATACATCAGTACAGATCGAATGGACAAGAAATTCTACATAATATACACAATGGATTTATCATTAACCAAAGTCCTTACAAAAAGTTTCTTACATGAATGCGTTCTTTTCCGCCTGGTTACTTTCATCTTAAAATTTCTATTGGAGAGTATGGTTATTTGGTCGAGTCAGCTGCTCTGTGTAGAATACCTTTTAGTATTGATAAAGTACAGAACGTGGGCATAGGATATGAAGGGGTGCGGTGGGTGGTACAGCACTGTAAGCAGTCACTCCTTGTAGGTTGCCATCTTGTCACTCAAGGACAGTATATGTCATAGTCATCCCGTGGAGTACAGTGCCATACCTCATGGCATGTGTCGTTAGACGCTAGTGCAAGTTATATGGTTGGTTTTACTTAGATAAATACAAGATTTTACTTAAATAAATACAAAATACCCAATCAATAAGATTTATTCATGTCATTTTTTCTCTCTATTTTAACCACATCAGACTCTGCTCGTGTTATATTGCCCAGGGCGACAACTCAAGGAGAACGATTTAGTCCCTGGCCATATATCTTCCTGATATTGCCACCACAACACTGATAGTGCATGCGCCTGTTATTCCACTATATTAACTATGTGGCTACAAGTGCAGGTGCGGCATACCTTTACAGGTGGGTATAGACCGTCAACGTACAGAGACCCCTGGTGACAATAGTTGGTACCAGGTCGCCATGGTAACCTACCCCACACAAGACAGACTGATGTGGAACATTGTAGCTGACTTTTGACAGGACTGACCTACTACGTCACAATGTCAGACAGGGCTGACTTCTGACGTCGCAATATCAGACAGGGCTGGCTTCTGACGTCGCAATGTCAGACAGGGCTGGCTTCTGACGTCACAATGTCAGACATGGCTTGACTTTTGGACATGTTATGTGAATGAGGAATACTAATGTGACATGGGCTATGTATAAACAGATTCACTACTTCAAATCCCTCACTTCCTTTTGGTGGCACATCTTTGAGACCTTATTTCATAACCGCCGAGGGCACCGGGTTTGCAAAGAAGGAAAGTAGTGAGGCATATTGGAGTGTACAGGGCCTACATGTAGCCTTTGGTAAGTACCAATGCACAGTGAAATATATGTGTGGGCAGTAAAAGTTATTAAGTCATTAAGGTGAGGTGGGCCTACGGTCAGTAAAATACCTGCATGATGAATGTCGAGACACCCATTGGCGGATTATGAAGCCAACGCCCAGTCTACTATGCCATTAGCCTCTGCAATCATGGAAAGAGGTAGAACGGGTAGAATGCAGGAAAGATGAGTTTAGAGGCAGTTGGTAGGTGGGCAGGGGGGATAAGGTAGGGGCATGTGAGGCCATCTGTTAACACACCCCTCTTCGTGACACGTCGTCGTCTTTACGACGACAGCTGAACCACCCTGACCGCAGCGCCCCCATTGGCCAGTCCCTGCAGCAGCGCATCTGTAACTCAGAGGCAATCACAACAAATGGCGGCGCTCATTGAACGCCGCCATTGAACGCCTCCAGCGTCCTCAGCAGGGTGCGCCACTGTCGCCAGCCTCGTTTTGGACATCGATTGTTCTCATTGATTCTGTAGGAATCAATCTCGGCCACTCCAAGGATCAACAAGCAGACCCTCCTTGTGGCCGCCGATTTAAAAGTGGCCACCATTAGAGTTATGCCCTTTGCTGGCCGCTAGGGCTTTAAGTGGCGCTGTGCGCAGCCACCCAAAATGACGGGAAGCTCTGAGAGACGCAGGCGACATTCTGTCACAGCAGACGACTTAGGGACGTCGTAAATCAAAATGGCGGCTACCGGACAGCCCCGGAAGCACAATTTGTAGGCAGCGTCCGACTTCTGCGTCCGTGTTTTCAAAAAGTAGTTCGCATCAGTGGAAGAAATATGTAGTTTAAGAAGAAATATTTTATAAAACAGCGACAGATTCGGATAGGTCACTGTGAGAACAGACGTCAAACAGTGGACACAAGAAATAAATAACCTACAATGACATGGTCACTGTGCAACAATTGTCAAGAATGTACTCGAGTTAGCCAGTGCATGAGCAGTACACCCTCAGAAAAGTGATTGTTGCTAAAACTACCCTCACCTGAGGGTCAGGCAGTGCGCCGAGGCAGTGCCTCACCCTCAGGTGAGGGTAGTTTTAGCAACAATGACTTTCACTTTTCTGTGTGTGTAGGTCCCTATTTTTGCTTTCCTGGATAAATATATATATTGAGATTTATAAGCGATGTCAAATTAATTATGATGTCGAAATGTGTATATATTTGTAGTGGATGAATGCTATAATTTACATGACAATTATATGTATCCACATGCCCATTAACGTGTATTCAAAGGGAGGCAACGTGACCACACTGTCCCACTATCAAGGATGAATAATTGACATTAGGCCTCGGGTAGAGAGGGCTACTGAAATATGATAGTAATCTCCAAATGCATTGTTTTATTGTAAGAATCGGTAGTATCGAAAATTCTCACATCCAAACTCTGCGTTATGATTATTGTATTATATTCATAAATACAGTGAATAGTCAGCAGGATGAGATATTTTAGAACAATCAGTAAAATATCACATTGCACATGATGCTGGGGTGATTGAAGCTTATGGAGATAATGGGTCAATGGTTTCGAATTGACACGAATCATGACCCGAAGCACGATCCCGTAGGCTATATTGGCAGCGTCAGAGACCTTTATGCCTGTGTTTTTAAAAGGGTGTCTGCAGCAGTAAGAGAGCGATGTAGTAGTTTAAAAGAAATACGTGTAAACAAGGACATATTTGAAAAGGTCACTGTCGAACAATGGATACAAGAAGTAAGTATAATCTACAGTGACATGGTCACAACGGAAATACGTAAACCTTATAATGTTCCACTGAGACGATGCACCAGTGACTGACACTGTGACGGTGTTGAGCAGACAGGGTAGGGGATGGCAGTAGCCAGTAGCAGATGGTCAGTAAAAACTGTGTGTCCGTCTACTCCTGCATAGTGTATAGATGCAGACATGGTGCAAGCCCACAATGAGTAATACACATGAATTAATAAGAGCCATAATTATATGGGAGGCATAGTCATAAACCTGTTGAATAGAAATGTAAGCATATGGAAGCTAGGTTGGATAAGCTTGGTTGCTTTTTATCACACTTACGAAGCTCAGGTTCGGGTGGGAACCTTTCTCTTACATGTGGGTCCGGATCTTCACATGTGCGCGGATCTGTCAGATTTTATAATATTTCAGAGAGACTTTGTCAGCCACTTATCTAGACATAATCGGCATAAGACAACATTCATTTGTCCATATCTAACCGAAAATGGGACCTAATATTTGAATAAAAGCCTTTGGCGACTTTGACAGCTCACCTTGTTTGTAAACAACATTTCGAAATCCCAACTGCCATGCCCAGAGTTGTGCACCGAATTTAGCTTTTAAAGTGTTATTTATAGACCTTATTTTGACATAGTCTTTTAGAATATTGTATTCTCATATGAATTGAATCGAATACTGTCACTATTTAGTGAAGAATACTAGATTTCTGGAGGTAAAATTGGGGAACTACATTTTGAAGTGCATGTGTGCAGAGACTTAGCTGTAAAAGGGCGCGCGAGGATACACCCACCATGTGAAGTGGTCCATAATGACCGAGTCAAGTCCCGCATTTGAGTTGACGAGGTTACCCGGATGGCTTTTTATGTCTTCTTTGTCTTACTAATGCCCCAATTGTCAGCTTGGATTTCTTTTTCATCTTTCCTCATACATTAGTACATTAAAGGTAAGAGGTACAATCAATTCAAACCAAAATATGTCCGTGCTTCTGGAACATACCTTATTCGTACATTATTAATTAAATGAGAATGTTAAATGATGTAAGCCATCGAGAAAACAGAATCCGGCTATAAAAGGAGTCTCGTGCAACAGAAATAGAAGGACTTCAAAAATCGGATTACTGGAAATGATAATAAGTCATCTGTAAAATGGCACCTGGCCCAAGCTATCAGTTGTAATTTTCAATCAGATTGCAGATTGGTGATAGCTATCGTTAAATTAGCCCTCTCACTCCATCACTCACCTCCCTCCCACCCCCTCTTCCTGTTCAATATTTCAGACCTGCACCTGTTGAGTTGTCGGCAGGTGGAATCAGAAATCTCAATTATCATATCAGCAAGACTAATTATCCAATCATCCCCCCCTCCCGCCCTACACAACACACACATTTCCGTCCCTTCCCAACAGGTGGTGGAGGTTGGTGGGGGTGGTGGGTGTTTATAGCCCACTTGATGATGACTGGTTATTTTCATTGCAATATTTTAATGATTCTGAGCTAGCTTAACAACTAAATTATGATGATCAAATCCATGTGAATTTCCTAACGCTGTGAGTGGACATGTTCGCATGTACCATTTAACCATTTTTAACTTGAATCCACATAGTCCCAAGTTAATTCTTGGAGTGTGTCATAAATTGATTAAGTGGTCCCGACATGTTGAAGGTCCCTCCCCCCCCCCCCCACCAAGAAAAATGTCTTGGGAATGTGCACAAATGACATCACATATTTTGGGACCTTTTTTAAATACCCTCACCCCCTTCACTATTTTTCTTTTTAGCAAATTGGTTTATACACATGTAATGCCGGTGATGACGGTCATGTCATTTGTGAACGTTCCCCTACCTGTGAGAAGCCATCTCCCCACCTCCTGTTGCTGTTAGAGGTGACCCGGCTGTCACTGCGGCTACACGGAGTGTCTTTGTCTGTCCTGTTTAATGTTCTAATTAATCCCCTAAGTACACCATGACTCATAACACCCACAACATCAGGGTACCTTGCACTGCTCAGTATGAGTTAACTGCTGCCGTACGTTTAGGGTGCGGACATTAACATGAGGATATAAAGATAGGGTAGATTCACCTGGAGTCGGACACATACCTTATTCAAGCAATTTAAGTCCTTTATTTATAAACAATAGTAAAGTTTAAGTGTTATTCTTTCCAGAAAATAAACACCATAAGTGGTAGTATACATAAATAACCTCAAATTCCACTGGCCGTCTCACAGTATGTGTTCGACTCATGGTGAATCTACCCTATACATATCAACCTTTAAAGGAGCAAATATCCCAGGTCACTCTCATTTTTCTTTGATGACAGAATATGTTTAACTCCTATGATATGAAACAGGTTACCAGTTATAAGTTACAAATATTCATGTATCTATTCGAGTAAAGGGTAGAAATAGTATAGTATCTTCAGAGAACTCTTATCATCCAAGTTCTAGTTGGGAGATCCAGATGCCTGACATCTAGAGACAGGGGGGGGGGGCAAAGTTGAGGTATTTGAATCAGCTACAGATGGATGATGTATAATTGATGTCTGTATTAATATAATACCACATAGGTACATATCATTAAATGATATAAATAAAGAGGCAGGTCGAAGCGCAGGAGCAGAAAGGGAAAGATGGACAGAGAGAAATGAAGAGAAAATGGAGTGAGAAAGGGAGTGAGAATTTACGCTAGTAGTGCAGTGTTTACGTTGGAGTTGTGACCATATTGTCATACATATTCATGAGTGTCACAATGGGAGATGATAGTTCCTACTTCTCCCACCCCGCTCTGGGGGCGCAGTATCTGGTGTCCCCCTGTCTCACATGATGGCAGCTCATTTGCATAAAGTAATTGGATTGGCCAAACTTGTTTTACGTCACAGACCTTCGCTGGTCCCTGCCTGTCACCTCGGTAGGGTGTGTGTCCGTAAGGTACCAGCCAAACCACACCTACAGGGATCAACACCGGAAGCTATTTATAGAAAATACCACAAGGTAACTACCCCCCCCCCTAATCTCGTTCTTGGAATGTATCATTTATTTATGTATGAACCCATTTTCTTATTCAGAGTGTGGACACCCTAACCTCTAAATACAATACATCTTGATAGTGTTTGACTGAACACTTTACTATGATATATGTATATATATATATATATATATATATATATATATATATATATATATATATATATATATATATATATATATATATATATATATATTGGATATGGTTAGCCAAAAGGGAAAACAACTATTTTATAATCATTTCACACAGATCAGCAAACTAATAAAGGCATCTTGAATAGGCTGCATGGTTTTCATGTTATTCTGCTGAATAGATACATCAGGAAGTGCTATCCATTGATTGACTTTTAATGTGGCCATTTGTCGGGGATACATTTAATTCTGCTACCTCTGGCGGTACACATAAAACTCGCCGGGTGTGGTCGGGGCTGAGGACGCCGACAAAAAGCCGACATCTCTCCGGATTTATCCCCCGTCCTTTATATCTATTACCGCCTTCTGACAGCGTCTACCGCGCCCGCATCGATCCCAGCGCCCTCACCGGCGCCGCCACGTACTAATAGCGCTCCCAACGCGCATGTCTGGACGCACGGAGGATGTCGGGACGGAATACCAAACGACGGACGCTGATAGCGGGTGGAGATCTCGCGGGACGACCCGGAGTCTCTCGGGTGACATGGAAATGCGAGAGTGACGTCACAGTTCGACACCGGAAGTCGCCATCAGGGGACGCTACCGTGCACGCAGTGCATGTTGGGAAGACGAAGGAGGGTCCCGGATGCTGACCTGTTGACCTCTGGTCACGTGACCTGTGCACCTAGCCGTGACTACAGAACGAAGGAGAAGGGAAGGGCAATAAACAAAATGGCTCTCTCCTCACTAAAGTCTGAAATATGTTTTTGAATTATTAGTGTGCTTTTATTCATCTTGAAATATGACGCAGCATTACGCATCTTCATTTGAACCCCTCTTAGCAGGGCTCAAATTAATTTTACCTGTTTTCAGGGGAAAAGACCTTACGTTACCGGACATAGAAGGGTGCACACGCAAATGATTCCCGTCCCCAGTTCCCAACCTAACATGGAATGGGGGAAACACATTTCAGCTAAAAAAGACAAAACCCTCTCCCCCTTCCCTTTGTTAAGAAATGACTAGTCATTTATTACTGGCACACCTTCCTGTACGACTTTGATTTGAGTGATACAGCACCTTCAGCTCTAAAATCTCCTAATTCATTACTATCTCAATTATCTGGTCCATCTCAACTATCGCTTGTTGTCTAAGTCTGCGTGTTCTCTTGCTATACCCTTCCAGTATGCACCTCTTCCCTCTCCCCCATGTACCTTCAATGCAGCCCCCCCCCCCTCCACTGCTGCCCTCCCCTACCACCCATCATCGTGCTATACACACATGAGCCCCAGCCCCCGTGCACCATGATACCGAGAGGAGTACCCTGGTGCTGGTCTAAGATTGACTGTAAATGCAACAGTGGTGGTCCCACTTGTAGCCTGTGCCCATGTCAACACACGGAGCCCGCAGTCTTTAAGTAGCCGCCGATTGGGTGCTATCAGCTTACAGCCACCAGACCCACTGCCCCCGTCTCCTTCAGCTTATCCCCCCCCCCCGCAGCAGACAGAACTGTGTCAATATTTAACTCAGGTAATTGTGGGGAAATTGGTACGGCGTTCGCCGGTACCCGCCTGAACATGGTGTCACCACCACCAGCCACGGCAACCAGCGAAAGGTGAGCAGGCGGGAAATTGGCCGATGGGAGGGGGGTTGGGAGGAGGGGGGATAGGAACAGGACAGCGTAGGAAAGATTTGTTAGGCAGAGGTGGTTGAAGATAGGAAAGAGAGGCATCATGGAATAGACTGTCTAAAATGTGTATTTCTTTCATAACTCTCAACATTTGTCATCTGACACCAAACGTTTATATCTCTCTATCAGAAACACACTAATTCAGTCTAAAACATACAAAGTTCAAACCAATCTACATTCTATACTCTATGGAACTTCAAACCAGTCCACAACCTAAATTCCCATATACTACTTCAGAACAAGTCCACAACCTACATTTCCCTATGCTACTTCAAAACCAGTCTACAACCTACATTTCCCTGTGCTACTTCAAAACCAGACCACAACCCAGATTTCCAAATACTTTAAAATCAGTCCACAAACTACATTTCCTTATACTACTTCAAAACCAGTGCTGCAAGTGCAAGAGCTATGAGATGCACTATACCAGACCATTCAAATAGCCTCACCCTCGGCCAATTCTAACGAACATCTAATAAAAGTGCCTCCACACAACTAAACCTCTGCTCGTACATCTCTATTGTACAGCCGTTTTACAGCACGTTTTACTGCATGTTTTACGACACCGTAACGACCTGCGTCTCGTATTAGTGCCTAACCTCCACACCAGGCGGCGCCAACTAGTTCCGGTTCCAGTTGTGGATGTACACAGTGATGTCATTACTGGTGTCGGTAATGTTTAGCAGTACCCTACATACATGGTAGCAAGTGTCGTAGTGTTTATCTGTTGTGTGCTAAATAGTCAGGAGGCAAGGTGTAAAAATAGTTATAAACAAGTTTTACTAAAAGCAGAGAACAGGCAATGTTTTCTGTTTAGGGCCTACCGGGGTATGTCCGATTTGGGTAGTTTTAGAGTGCCTAAATACCATTGATATTAAATCATTTTGCCTTGTATGTGGACCCTCCCCTCTAAATATATAGCATCTATTTTTTTTCATGGGCGTATACCTACTGGAATTCCGCTCCGTAGGTAGATATTCCATGTAGATGATTGAGAATAGATGTGATCCCTACTTCGATGATGAATACACTATGCCTTGCCGCACTAAGCCACTTCCTTCTATCCACCAGGCACATAACGCTATTTACCATCATCCTATTACGTCATCCCTTCTCAGGAGATATTCAATCAGGTAGCACAGCGAGAGCCGAGTTCAGAGTGAGAAGATGGCGGGACATATTTTAGACAAATCTAGTCACTCTCCTCAACTTTGCAATCCACTGTCGATATTCAATATCGAAATTCTTGTCATTATAGGTAAATGCTTGTTATTATAGGTAAATGCCAATCTTAAAGGAAAATAATGAATTTTCCCTACCCGTATGACGTGCTTCATATACCAGATAGAAGTACAATCGAAGTTAAAAGGACGCGTGCCTCATGGTATACGTTTTTCTTTACAAGCTGTTGACTTTTTAACTAGGTTGCGAAGGATATACAATCAATTGTCATTCGCTACCAATATCCAGTTAGCAAATATAATTAAAAGCACAGCAACAGCGTCCTCCCCACTCCTACAACATGAGGCTGTACAAGGCACCCCGGCAGGCTGGTGATCAGCGTAAGTCCCTGTGTTAAAGGGCGGCGCAACAGCTAACTTGTTACCGGCGAGCACCAAGTACAGCCGGATCTGTCTCACTTAGACACGGCGCGCCCCCTGGTAGCCACCCTCAGAAACATCGTTACAACATGGCGGCCAAGCCATAAAATGGCGACAGCCGGGGCGGCGAGAGGAGAGTGATTGTGTTAGGAGCAGGATGAGGATTTAGTTGTCGGATGACTGTGTTGGGAGAGCATGGGTAGGGTAGCCATGGTCTCTGCATGTTGCTAAGCCTATATCTATAGGCCTCTCTGTAGGGCCGTATTAGTAATGGTATTCATAAGCTGATTAGACCATCTTGGTGCGCCGATATGGTTCAATATCAGATGACACTAGTCCCTGATGTGGCCCAGATGAACATACTGTCTGATCCCTCTACCTTCTTATACCATCTTTGCACGCTCAGTGCCCTTCCATTCCCCTCACCTGTCTTAATGGCTACGCGCGTTGAAGTCCTCTTCGTGTAGACTCTTGCCTTGCACTGCCAATCTGTGTGAAACTAATATTTTTTTATATAATAATATACTGAACATGACTTTGATTTATAGCTCTAGCTCGGTCAGATCACTCCCAATCATCCATGTCAATATTGTGGCTTAGGACCACAGTAGACATCCTAATAGGACATTAATATCCGTGCTTATATTATTATGTACCCCTATTCCCACGCCAATTCCTGCCTGTAGCAAACCAACATGTCCATACATTACTTCCAACCAGCCTAAGAACTAACTTCAGCATGTCTGTATCTGTTTCGAAATCTCTCCAAATATTCCCAATGCCCCATGCTGATTCACCCATGTCATATTTAGGACTCTGTGAGGGGATGGCTGTAACTGGTTGTCCACCAGGGGGCAGCACCAGTTGTGGCCGCCCACCTGTGGTATTTATGTCATAGTAATCAGGCTGTGCAGGGGTCCAGTGTGCACCCCCTGCTGCTGCTGCTGAAGTCAGACCCCCTACAGCCTCACCCCTGGTAGCACTCAGTCTGCTAACCCTTTACAGACGGCATTATGCCTCAAAGTGACATGTGCATGTGTCTGCTTCATGATCCAGGGTCATGATACACCAATGCACAGCAGTCAGAAGTGTACTATTCCCATAGGATCGGCATGATGCATGAATTAAGCAATATGAGTTAGTCGCCATGGATATTGAATAAGAACGACAAGAAGACAGCATAAAATCACCATGATGCTTAAAAGGGTTTAACGCCCTTATAACAGGTACAGACCAACACCCATCCCTCACCCATCCCGATGGATCCCACTCTTGTCCACCTCTCTAACCAATCTGTTGACGCTAAATAGTCTTGTCATCGATCATATCAAGTAGGCCGCCATCTTGTCACCCGAATATGATATTAGTTTCAAGAGATTACTCTAATCTTGTTAGTAGTAATATATTGACCTGAGTAGAAATAGTATAGATAGTCCATATCAAATTGAATGAGAATACTATAGTCTATGAATATTAACTTCAATGAGACCAGCTACATTTGGTTCCCACTATTCCGACTAGGATTGCCAACATGGAGCTGTAATGGACCTGTTACAGCCTCCACCCCTCCTCTGCCCCTCACCAGGACGGCCTAACCCAGCTTACCACCCGGCCATTCCGTATTAACGACGTTATTTACTCCACCTAAAGTCTCCCCACCTAGTACCCACACAACCCACCAGAGGCCGCCACCTAAACGCCCCCTGGCGGAACATGCCGACATGACGATATGCAAATGAGGCTCATTTGCATAAATTGGCAATCCAGCAACAGGGGTAGTTAGTGAAGAAAGTTGAGGGCAGGATGGGTGCGCAATTGGGGTGGGAGAGGGTGGGGGGGGGGGTAATTAGGCTGATTAGTCCTTCTTAATCAGGAGGCCGAGAATTCGGACAGGGGAGTAGGCTGCAGACCATGTCCCATCCTGTTAGAAGCTCAATAAGGCCAGGTGACCCGGATGATCTGTTTGGGGCTTTTAAAAAGTAAACAAAAGCAATGTCTGATGATATAACTGACAGGAGACTGGTTAAGAAATAATTAGAAAAATATCTGCTTCAAGTGGTTAAGATACACCATAAACAATTTATAGCGTCAAAAATGTCTTCCATAATATATAATGTATGTCTATTTTTATTTTTATATAGCAATTTGTTGTAACACTTTGATGTCATTTTACGAGCTAGAGTAGCATGTATAAGATGACACAAATGTACATGTACATCATGTATACTCCGGACAATAATAGACTTACCGTAGTGGCATTCAGAAAATGCAAGGAATAATGTCTAAAGAAGCAAATTGTCCGTGGAATTCGTCTAAATATAATGGAACATATAAGGGCAGTTGCCAGACAACTATCTGAGAAAGTGAGGGATCCGAGGCAGTTAAGGTTAAATGTAGTAACTTAAGTAAGGGTTGACTGTATACTGATATCCATTTAGGAAAGAGAAACATTCAGTAGCAAGGCCTAACTTGAAAAGTGATGTACCTAAGCATAAAGAAGTATTATGAAAGTGATTAAATAGACGCACGCTCTGAACTATAGCCCGGGTTCGGTCCGTATGGACCCTGTGAACCTGCTTACCAGCCTCCGGCTGTGTCGGTTTTAAAACTATATCTATCCAACTAACTAGGTGGGCACAACGTTAAGACAAAGATTTAAAGAATAAAAACACCTAATATTATATATTTTCTGTAAAGAACTCCTGTATCAGAGACCTCATAGACAGACATGAAATATAGAGAAACACAGAGATAAAGAGACACAAATGCAGGTAGAGTACATCGGATCATGTACACCAATCAGAAGCCCCTGTCTGGTTAGCAGACTGGTCAGTGCGCCTCAAGCGGGGAAATCTTACACTAAAACCCCTGCCGGAAGTCGGGATGGGCATGCGCAGACCGTGACTTCCGGTCAGCTGATGAGAGTTTCATGTCCAGCAGTGGTCAGTTCCAGCTGACTTGGGACGAGGGTGTCAGGGGGGTTAAGGGGGCGCGGGGGAGGAGGGGGTGGACACGCTGCCGACGATCCCACTAATGTTGCCACTCCAGTATATACATTAGGAACAGATGAGGTCAGCCCATAGCATTCTACAGGCGCCACTGTGAAAAGTAAGTGTAAGTAATATACTGACACACTTGCTGCATGTGCTACTAGGTGTAAGTAGTATATATTGAAAAAGGCGCTTGTCGAAGGCGCGACTCTGAAAAGGAAGTGTAAGTAGTATACTGAAACAGCTACTTGCTGCAGGTGCTACTCTGGAAAGTAGGTGTAAGTAGTATACTGAAACAGGCACTTGCTGCAGGTGCTACTGTGAAAAGTAGGTGTGCGTAGTATACTGAAACAGGCACTTGCTGCAGGTGCTACTGTGAAAAGTAGGTGTACGTAGTATACTGAAACAGGCACTTGCTGCAGGTGCTACTGTGAAAAGTAGGTGTAAGTAGTATACTGAAACAGGCACTTGCTGCAGGTGCTACTCTCCCCCATCTGTCTGCACCCATCCCCCCTCCCCCATTCTGATGTCTCAGCTGCAGATCCCCGTCTGTCTGCGGACATTAACCTGTTCCTCATCTAGCACGGCCTGTCATCATCAGGAGATGGTCATCCAAGTGTGCTGTAGGGTTATTGGGGTATCACTCGGGGGGGGGGGGTAACTCTTAAAGGACTGCCTAAATCTGAAATATGCCCTTGTCGTTATGATGCTTGTATTTGTGCATCATGCCGACCCTATGGGATTGATACACCCCCGAAGGGTCAGCATAATGCTTCAATGCTACCCCGGTGAGTTACTTTTCAGGGCTCCATGCATCGTTTCCATGCATGATACCGGAAATGACAAAGAGTGTAGCACATTAAAGCACTTTGCGGCCCTTAAAGGGTTAAGATGTGTCATGCAAGGTGAAGTGGGATGGGGACTCCATGATGGCAGTGACATGTCCAGTTGTCATGGTAACAATAGGAAGCCTAGCCAGTACTGACCACTCGGCCCTAACTCCTCTTGTCACCACTAGAGGGCTCTCAGGTGGGATTCACCTGTAGTTGGGATGACCAACTGACCACAGGGGTCATGATCTGACCCCTGGCTGACCTGTAGGTCATTAAGACGAGGTTTAATTACTCCAGTCTACAGATGAGCACATTAACCAGGACAAGGCGGGGTACTTTTTTTCTGTGCATTTAATGGGGTTAAAGACCTTGGGCAATATGAGGGAGTGTTCTGGTTTAAACACAGTGGTTAGAATAAGGCCCCAAATTTGACTATACGTAGATCTGTGTTACCATAATGAGTAGCCCTGTCTCAGCGTATCACAAACAGATCTCACCCAATCTCCCGGCCAAGACGTCTTTAAAACCTTTACTTTAATTCTTTCCGATAGAGTTGAGGCATTTGTACCTGCTAACATGTATTGACAATCATGTGCACTTGTTCTACTATATCTATCATCGGACCCCCTTCTCTCTTCCTTTAAATATCTGCTTTATTTGAAGCCCTCTCTATGGTCTACCTATTACCTGAATTGTCCCTATTCATATGATACATTTCTGCCCCTCTCTCCCTTCATCTTTGCATGTCTCTCCGCTTTCCCACTTTGCTTGCGTTCCCTATCAGCATAATTGTCACTTCACCCCAATATTCCACAAGTATTGTACAATAACGCTGAAGCCCCCAGACTAGTCCCCACTCCACACCCAGAGACAACAGCCTCAGGTCTCTGGTCCTGATGGCATGACGATCCACTCCCTGAGTAAACACCTTAGTTCCCTCCCACTGCCGCCGGGTGGCGTGGAGAGCAGCGTCCGGCCCCTGGAGAGCCGCCTATCGGCCGGCACAGACATATGAGTCACCGCCGCGCATGCGCACTGGTCACCACGACTTAATTAAGGCGCATTAAGCCTCGATCTGAGACAAATGATCACACCCGTATCCCGTCAGGCCTCGTTTGGCGGGAAAACCCAACAGGCGCGCGCTCTGCTGGGACGCCCCTGTAGTGTCGTCTGCTCCAGATGCTTCGTTGCTCCAATTATCGCCCATTACTAAACGGCCCGCGTGGGTGTTAGGGGAGACCCCGTACATTTGACCACCGACCAATTGTTGGTTAATATTCTGATTTGACGCAATCTGTTCCTCTATTCTTTCAGTCCTAAGTAGGAAAGATTTTTAGGTTCTTTTTTTCTCTACTGAAAACGATCTTTCTGACTCATTGTGAATACATGGACCGGGAGATGAGATATTAGGCCTAAATAGATTATCTACATTAGCATGAAAATGAGCCAATATTATTTTTTGCTCTCAGTAAAATCCTTTAACTATTCATATCACGTGGGCCCTATAGCCTTCCCATGCTCAATCCACACTGCCAAGTGAAATTGACTTTGTCATTTTCACGGGCATTTTCAATATTCATTCAATGTGTGTATGTTTTTTAAAGAAAAAAAAACAGCAAGGCAGTGCATTAATAGACCTATATTGAGTACAGTATGCATTGGTGTAAATGCCTGGTAGAATCACCACTTTATTTTCTGTATAGAAAATGTGGACCCTCTTCCCATTTACATTATGATAATCATGTCTATGGGAATTTGTATGAGTGGTTAGAGTTACTAGTGCCTGGTGATTAGCATGCCCCTAGACAGGAGAACAATGGGAGCAGCTCAGACCCCCTCATAGAAGTGCTCCCAGACTGCTCACACCAGATTTGTCGTTGTCAAGGTGGAGCGCCATGACTCATACATGACATCTGGCCACATATTTGGCAACAGCTCGCCCCAAATGACATTATCTTCTCATCTTGCCTTCGGCGCACATCCCATTTCTCAGCTAATGTTTTTATATAGACGAACCGGCCGAAGGCTTTCATCCGGGGTACCAGCGGTAAAATGAAAGTACCAGCGTAAAATGAGCTTAACAGATCCACATGTTGGTACCAGCTGTAGGATGGGAGTATGCCTGCTAGCAATAGAGCAGGGGTACCAGCAGTAGAACGGGGGGACCAGCAGTAGAACAGGGGTATCAGCGGGGGTATCAGCAGTAGAAAAATGTGTATTCTCTTTCCCTTGAGATACCATGAGTTATAAAACAATCAAACGTCATATTTTTTATGTAAATATCTGGGCAAGTACTGGTTACGCATATATACACATGTACCCCTTGATGAAATAGCATCACATGAATACAGAGCACACCAATATAAATACACTACACAACAAGTTGACTTGTGTATAGAATGAAGACGTTGGAGGGGGCTGATTTATGTAAGTGGTGGGAGGTGGAGCTTGGGGGTCTTCAGGTGGATTCCAATCTCAGCTAGTTGATAAAGTCTACTGTTTCAATCAGTACCTCGAGTTATTCTACACTCCTTTCACCTAAGTGCTCGCCCCTGACTATAGGGACAACTTTCAAACTGACATCAAAGACTGTAAGCTATTACCGCCTCCCCTGCCTCTACCTGGGCACCATTTGATACCTTACATTCCCCTCCTCTGGGCTAGGGTTACCCGGCCAGTGGAGTATTGAACAAATATTTGGTTTCTGAGACAGGTAGTGGGGGTAGGGGTGGTAAACAGGTAGGTGGGGGCTGCCATCTACAGGTACACAGCTGACAACAGGGTGAAAGGTGAACACACAGGTAAGTAGAGCTGAGTAGGGGGTATTAGGAAGGGCAGAAGGGAAGCACACAGGTATATATAACTAATGACAATCAAACCGATATGTTGGTATGCCCCACGACATTGGCTCCCATCTCGCGAGATTTAGCCTGGTACCAGAGTCCCACACTGCATGATTTGCCAGTTATCAGGTGAAGCACGAGATGGGAGCGATTAAAGGACCACAGGGACCATTTACACTGCTTATCATTATCCTCATAGTGTAGGATATGGAGGGGCAGTACTTAAGGGATACGGCTCATCTACAGCCACCAAGCACAAAGTCTAAAGTACAATCTATGCCAGACGCTATCAATCACAGTTGGGAGGGATGTTTGAAATGTCTGCCTTCATCAGAATGATAGTACCATATCCTAATATTTGACGGCTGGTTTTGCGGGACTCTAGTCTCTTTTCCATGTCATTATATGATGGGCCGTCCACTGATATACCACACGACACTAGTGCACCAAAATAACATTCAATTATGTCAACTTTTGAACTAAATCCTATAGATCTTTAGGGTTTTCATTTTCTATCATGTACAATCAGTTCATATTCATCCCAACAGGTGGCGATATTTGTCCCTCATTGATACTTCAGTCGAGGGTAAGGTGAGCCTATGACGTCACTTCCTGCTGCCAGCAAGCGTCTGTCTGCTGGAGGTAAAACGCGGATCTATAAAAATGTGATACGGAAAGGACCTGTCACTAACACTCACAAGGTGAAGATCAACAGTTATCATGTTCTCAAACATTAACGGGTGTTTTGCAAAGGTTGACATGACAGTACAGCTGTTTTCTATTAACATGTGTTGTTTTAAGTGCACTTTGGACTTTGAGACTTCTCATGTGTTGGACCTAAAGCTTTTGTTTCCTGTTTGTTAATGAGATGAACTGTCAGCAATGTTGCTATTGCACTATTTCTGGAAATAGTTTATTTCCAGGAATGATGCTGCATTGCAACTGTCTGATGTTTCTTAATTGAGCTGGGGAAATTGGGAATTCACATTCCTGGGTTTATTCATGGGGATTATTCCTTAACATCTTAGCTGGCAGAATTTGGAATTGACGTTTAGCTGAAGGAATAATTGCACAGCTTTGAGTTTATTTACAGAGCCACTTTTTTGTTTTGTATGATTCCCAAATTGGCAGCAGGCCACAAAAAAATGTTTATCTCTCCTTCATGCTTTATACATTGACCAGACTCAAATGTTAACTTTTGGTATCGGAGGTACCACATACTGTTCTTATTTATAAATTCCTTCAATGGTCTTAATTGCCAATAGTTGGATCTATCGCGCAAGTTGATCAAGACTAATCATCCTAACCATACCCTACCCATTTCTATCAGATTGGAAATATCTGTCATCTTTATTATGACGTCACCACAATATTGATAGCACATGACGCCGTCCATGACGTTGACGTAAATACGTCCACACAACGTCAATATTTCTTTCACATTCCCCTTGGTGTCTCTGCCAGCAACGGGTGGCGCCTGCTGGTGTTAACTAAGAGAACTCACAAAGACTAAATGCAAAGTTCGTGTCTCAGTTATGTAGTGAGGATGTCTGGGGGTGACTCAGCACCCGCTCCCCTCCCCCTACCTCTATTCAGCCATGTCTGTATCAGGTAATAGCCGGTGACTGGTCTACGGTGAGGGCCACGTGGACCCCCCCCCCCTCATCCTCGCCATTATTTAGTATGGATGGATCAAAAGAATGAAAGAAAATTCAAAGAAAACATGCAGACGGTGAAAGGATGCGTTTTCTAATTAGTGTTGAGGATTGAGAATTAGCAGTCTCGCTCATTTTTCTACTCTGGATATCATTTTATCTCTTGGCCTTTACAATCTTTTGGATTTTAGAATATATCCTTACAATTAAAGTTATATACCTAACATTATGAAGAGGTTAACACTACATATATAGTCAGTGACATCTAGTGGAAAGGTATTTAGGCTGTAAAGAGAAATATGAAAGTCAGGGCTGGGGAGGACAAGGCATGGCCCTTAGATCAGGGGGTGGGGTGATGGGGTGACAGGGGAGGGGAGGGGAGTCAGAGTCAGAGAATCCACAAGGCCTGAATGACACTGATTAGCAATAAAATTTCGCAAGAAATTAAGGAAGGTGACTCAGCACTTTTTTACACATGAAAGGAGGGGACGCTGTGTTGCACCCATTGTTTTTCAGATCCCCCCTGGCCCAGGCCGGACGCTGTCTATGACAATATCAGGCCACCATGTTGATTTATGACGCCGAGACTGTCCCACAGCAAACGGCCAGGACAGGCCTGCAGAAACGGTGACAAGCGTATCGGGTAGGCTAATTACTGACGTCACGGTTCGCCGCGTTTACCTTAAGCAGACGACATTTGAACTCCACCGAATTAATGGCGTCAAACGTCGTTTTACTCGACAATCTCCACCGCAACCTGCCTCCCGTGAAGATTATCTGATTATTTCCCATCATTCTCTGACCGGAAGTTACCACTGACAGCCCCGATCTCCCCGGAAGACGCGACCAAACGGAAGAAGGTGTATCCCACTGCTGATATCGTTGTATCGGGTTGTGTGAGTGTGCATTGGGGGTTATGGAAAGGGGAATGCGTGCGCATCCGGCGTGCATATTAATGAGGGATCGTAGCCTTTGTTGTTCTCAAGGTCACGTCAAGGACGTGTTCACAGAGCATGGTGACGGCAGGAACTAGCCATGACAGTAGCTGGAGTCGATTGACGTTAGTTTACAGCTGCCGTTCATATCTCCCTCCCTCGTATTGTTCACAGCTGCGATAAAACATAAAGACCTGTCCTTGTCATATCAATTAAGGCAATGAAACCAAAGTGAATTCAAAACGTCATGTCATTTCCAAAGCGATCCCAATAACTCCTTTTATCGTACTTGGAATAGCCCCAGCCGCTATTTGATTTTGATCTAAGTTAAAATAATTTTATTCGGCTCGTATATAGAACTTATAGTGCTATAATTGGTGTACAAAGTTATCTGCAGCAGTACATTGTTGTAGGGCATTATGCAGCCTTTACCATTAACGAGCACCCCAATTATATTTTCAAAAATGACAGATGAAATAGAACAAATTACTAAACGACGTTTCAGTACAAAAAGAAAAGATAGATGAAATTCCCAAAGCATGGAACTATATTTATGCCTAAAGTAATCCCTCAGACAAGATGCAGTGATGGACGCCCAGGTGGTGCTATACTATCTGTTTATGTTGTATACGGAATACTGTTAGTGTTACATCGTGTAGGTGTAGTACCCATTTGGTCTGTTACCGTTATAACTGCTCCCTCTGTGAACACCAGGCTGGTGTCGCCATCTGGCGGACTGATTAGGCATTAATTACATCTCAATGGATCACTTAGACCCTGTTCCCCAGCACTGACAACTCAAAGTCTCACACTGCCACCCTCTCCGATGGATGGATGGGACTCAGCTAATGTCTAAGTCTGGGTCTAGCTTCATGACTATGGGATAAAGACCCCGGTAGATCCAGTCTGGTCATTGGTCAGTTAAAGTACCAGGTTCTAGAAGGTGTTATAAGCACATTCACATGTTATAACAAACATTGAGATGATGACTATTAGACGACTATAGTTGCAGTACGAAATAACACATCCTGACCATGGTATTGAACCGTGCAGAAAATACCAAGCATCCCAGCATTACCTCATGGGCATTACTTCGTATGGTTTCCCTGTGGGGTGTCATGTGGGACCCAGCATAGTTCTTTCTGTACTAGGCTAAGTGATGGGCCCCATACAGACTCGTCTGTCCAGATCCCTAGTGTCCACTTCTAGCCCCGATCATAGAAGCTGTACTTTGAATTGTCATTTTTGACAATAATCACAGATAAATATGTTTTGAAGTATTTGCAATATATTTTGAACAAGGGGGTTTGTGGGCTAAGCCCATCTGAGCTCCCACTGGTAGGCCTATAGCCCTGGACAATAAAGGCCAAATCCCAGATGTGGGAAAGCATAGCTTGCACTAATCATAATGAAACATATATATGGATAATATACAGCGGAATATGAGTTCTGTAACCCTCTTATAACATGCACATTGCAATTATAATCAGGCCAATTCCATCTGATTTTGAGGACAGATTTCTAATGGTCCATCACAATGAATTCGAAATATGTTAGCCAGTTGCATTCTAAGTATTTGCCATGTAGTGGGTGAAACGATATATCCCCCTAATGATTACATTACAACAAAATATCAGTTTAATCCTTCAAGGGCCAAATAATTCGCTATGCCCGTTGCTGTCATGATGCACAAATGCAGTTCCAGTGAGGAACTCGCCATAAGACAGAAAATAGTGTAGGCAACATGTCGTGGTTATAGTGTTAATTGTAGTCACATTAAAGTGTCCGCTCCCTCCACTCTATACAGATGGCACTTAGCGGGGATGTGTACAACAGGAATCCATGCACTGATTGCACAACAATACGTGTGGGTAATTTCTATTATTTGTTTTCATTATAGAACAATTTGCTTCATTTGTTGGTGTTATTTGTTTTAATTACAAAACACTTTCCAGCCCAGCTTTGTTCTTTTAGCACTACCCCTCCCCCCACACCCCACCCCGCCTGACTATGCCATCACCCCCTCTGCTGCAGTCATTGGCATCTGTGTCTGCAGTGCAGCAGTATGGTTGCCCATATCAGATAACATCGCTATGAGCCCCCCCCCTCTCTCTCCACCCCCCCCCCCCCCCACTCCCACCGTCACATTGTAACAGTAACAATGGTGGCGCTGGGTGCCGTAGCCGGCTGGTGCCCCGTGCGTACTGACACTAAACAATAGCACTGACGGGTACCAGCGGCAACAGTGGGAACCCAGCGCCATGCTTCCGGTTGCTGGGGTATACAAGGGCGCTGTCTTTGTTGTACAATGCCCTTTTTATCTCTTTAGGTATATATTGTTGATTGTCTCAGCCTCTCCTTTATGATGTTCATTTTATTGTGTCCTTTTATGTGCTAAGACGACTTGTAGACAGAGGAGGGTAGAAAACATGTTATTGTTAAATGACAGGACAATAACGAGTGTAGGCTACCTGCTACCAGGGTTACTTTAATAGACTACTCACTACCTTGGAAAAGGGCCTACTATTCAAGGCAACATGGCAAATTCGACGCTTACAAATAAGCTAAAAGCCTCGCTAAAAGCATACTTCTAGAGGCTGGTGTGATCTCTACGTCCAACTTAATCCCAGACATTTACTTCAAAGAATGATGGCACTGACCATAAAGTCTATTGACAATTCACATTATCCAAACAATGCCATAATCCTAATCAGGTGGTTACGTATCCACTCACCAGGTGGGGACACTTAGAGAACATTCCCATATGTCACCGTACGTACTCCTACCGGTACTAGTGATGACGTAACGTCATGACCTGGTGATGTCACATGACTATGGAGACGTCATAGTAGCATACCTTTATGACGTCATTGTGAAAAACATCCTTAACGGCTGAATTTCCAAGCATTTTTGTAATATTTGCGATGCCTTCAAAACCTATCCCATTCCCCTTGTGGAATAGTTACACAGAAACACAGACGATTGGAATCCTATACTTTTATCTTTTTATAACGCGGTAATATATAGAATATCAACGTTTGAACTATTTGGGTAATAGCATTAGATTGCAGATATTTGTGCCTCTAGATGGGTAAAAATCGACACGGGCGACACGGCGACACGGCCCTTCTAAAAATCGACACGGGCGACATGGCCCTTTTAAAAATCGACGGACATGGACACATGAAGTAGAGTGTATACTAATGGTATGGGATAAAAATCGACACATCGACACGGCCCTTTTGCTAAAAATCGACATGGCGACACGGTCAAAAATACCCATGTAGGGGCACATAATTATTTCCCAGGCCAAACGCCTCTCATGAGACCTGACAGCTTTTTTTCTTTATAGTTACCTTGTGATTCATTGAATTAGTTCAGTTAGGCCTAAAGTTATATAATTATAGGGACAGAGTAAGGGCTTGAAATATATCTATGAGCTGAATCGTGGATATTAGTGGATAACGAGCTCCAAAAACTATCACCAATTATCCATCCCCTCTCTCTCCTTGTAATTGCAATAGACTGCCAATTGCTTACCAATACCAATAGCTATCATGCAATACTCATCATGCAGTCTGTCACAGACATAAGGGATGTTGCTGGGATCGAGAACGCCAATGTATACTACATGTATTTGATGAAGATGCCATTTTATACATCCACTGATCGAGTACACATGTATACCAGTAGTAGACCAACTGTAAAACAACGATATTGCCTATATAATATACGTATACTAGTGGCATGGAAGCCATTGGGGTCGATCGTCCTGTTGATGGTTGCCACCCTCACTAACCCTGAGCCCCTCTCCCGCCCTGCCCCCACACCCCAACCCTGCCTCCCACACCCCACATCACCCTGCACCCCAACCACCCCAACCCTCACCCCCCATCCCACCCTGCACTCCTCCCGCCGCCCCGGCCTGTCGCAATCTCCCCGTCACAGGTGTTGTTAGATCCCGTCAGTCCCCTCACACAAAGACCGCAAATTAAACGCACGGCTTGTCCCCCACATCACCAACCACCGCCGCCATTTTGTATCCCGCCATGCACCCCCCAAATATGATTAATGGCAACGGAAGGGGGAAGGTCCACATCCCAAAAGGGAATATAGGAGGAGGGGTCCCGGGAGACGTGTGCCCCCTTGGCAGTAGGTCTGGTAAGCACGGCATTCTGAACACGTCAATTAAAACAATAGATTGTCATGTCTCTGCTAATAACGCCGCACCTACTCACTACCCGCACCCAGCGACAAAGGACGCCGACTACTCACGCATGCGCCGGGAGCTGCTCATGTACTTCCGGTTTTTAGGAGGCTACAAGTTGGTTACGGGAGAGGGGCGGGTTTTGCAGACAACGGCGTGTTGAATTCAGCTTTTTGTTACCGAGTTATGTCGGTGAGACTTGTTTGGGGGATGTATTGGGTTCCAACTAAATAGCATGACGACCATGCATAAAGGTTAGAGTTTTGCCATGTACACATTGGAGAAGAAATGTGAAATAACGGTAGATATTATACTTTAACAGCGCCCAGAGAAGGATGGATGTGATTTCTCTGGGATTGAACAAGTCTTTAATCAAATATAACTGATTCACTTCAATGCAGTGTTCCTTTTAATGGAGCAATATTTTGATAGCCTAGGGGCAAGAATGTAGATATCCTAGGGCCACGAATCTAAAGAATGCCATCCAATTTTAGCGCCGCATGCTGCCTTTAGAGTTGACGATATGGCTCTATTGTCGTTAACGATTGAGGACGTTTATTAGTTTTTTGTCATGTTTCTTTGTGACGTTTTGACGTGTTTCTTTATGTGACGTCTAATGGCGGCCAGGTCTCCGTCTGACACTTTGAGTAATGACCACCATGACCACCAGGGGGCTCCACCCTCCATCTGGCCTCGTTCTGGATGCCCCCTGACCACGTGATCACCGCTGGACGCCACAGTCTCGTTACAGGAACAATTGAGACGCCCTTCATTTGCATATCCGCGCAGCTAATCCATTGTTTCGTACTAATCTCCGGTCCTATCCAACAGATGCCTTTATAGGTGGTTCCCGCCGCTCACGACAGGTGGCAGCACCCCGGCGTCCTTCCCACTCTAAATCCCGGATTATCGCCCAGGCCACCAAAACGAGGCTGCCCGTGGCTGTCTGATTGTAAACCCCGTCTTTGTCCCGGACGCTGCGTATTAATAACGCCGGCCGCACCACCTAGCGTCACCTAGCGGCATCTAGGAGGACTTCAAAGTGAGGCTAGCGGGAGGACGGGTGGGGGCACAATGGGGTCCGTTTTCTAGCTGAGTGGTCGGCTTTACTGGCCGCGTATCGAGTCGGGAGGGGACGGGAGCGGCACGCGCCCTACGTGTGGCATCCCGACCAGCAGCTGGGGGGGGGGGGGATCCTCCTTCATGTAGCCATGATGTAGCCTTAACCCTTACATGTAGGCATAGTGCTTTAATGGGCATGAAACTTGTGCAATAAATGAAGCCCTGGTGAGTCTACGCGAGTCCACTCACCAGGGCTTCAGACACTATCATATCAACCCCAACGGCTCGACATGATGCCTGAATGCAGCACAGGTGAGTTACTTGCCAGGGCTGCATGACGATGAAGGGCATGACGGTTTAAAGCCCTTCTACGTGTATAAATCCATGCCACACGTCCACACTCCTACTGCCCTGACTCCTGTACTGGCCTGACTGTTGTAGGTTGTAGGGCTTTACATGACGACAGGCAGAGGACCAGGTAGCCATGGAAGCTCCCCAAAAGTATAAATGCAATAGATTATTATAAGACTTACAATATACCTTGCCTTGGCGGACACGCAGTTCAACTGACTGGCATAGTTGAAACCACGATGCTTATCTCTTTTTCCCCCGAAAATTTGAAATACAACATGTAAATGAACGATTAGATAGATGATTAAACTGGAGGTTTATATAGAGAATGGAAGATCAGGCTAGTTAAAGTGTAGATATTTGCGTCGGAGCGGACGTCTCACGCTAGTTTTCAGATAAAGGGTACAGAGGGTGAAAGTAGTCCAAGAGGGAATGGAGGATGGGGTGGGGAGGGTGCAGCTTAGGACCAGGGGTGTTTGTCTTGGGGATAGAACATGTAACATGCAGTGTCCAGACCTGTGGCCGCTGGTCGATGCCCCAATCTCTCCTCTCCGCCCTGGGGTAATTAACCACGAGACCTGCCCGGAATCCCTACGCACTGGGCAGGCATTGTCTTGGTGACGTGGTAGAGTAATATGCTCTGTGGGTATTTCCGCAGGTTGGTACCAGTAACGTAGTTGTCCCACTAGCAATGTGTCTATGAAACATAGCAAGAGGGGTTTCAAGGACACTTAAAGCCACATTCAAAGTCTGAAAGGGGACATGAAAGGGATAGAATGTGAGAAGCCAGCAGGGAATGAGGGACAGAAAGAAGGAAAGACAGGGGCACTGGGAGGCAATGAGACAGGGAGAAAAAAAAACACAAAAGAAACTACATATATAGGCTGGCGTTTTGTGTGTGTTAATATTTGCAAATCAATTGATAAAATGCCTCATTTTCTGACCAGGTTACATGAGAACACTATGTTTTGTCTCTCATCATATCATTGATGACGTCATTAGTCTACACGTGTTGATCAGAAGGGTAACGCCTCTGTGTCAGAACCGATCATGATCGACATAAAACACGATGGTATAATGATTAAATCCTTTAGTGGCGATAATACATCCTGAGATACTAAACCCATATCAATGTGCTTGCTTAATACCCTTTTACAGTTAATTTCTTAATTTGCGATTGTGTGCACTTATCCTTGCAGTAGATTGCCACTGGCAGACATCCCCAAACCCCCACACCGTAACACTAATTCCCTAACCACAAATCCCCACGCATCTCCCTATAGACCTTCTTCCGTCCTTTGTCCCGCTGACGGAGATTTAGATCCACAAGTTTTAATTTCCTAATTGTATTCTAATCGCCCCTCCCCCATCTTGGTCCAACAAGAATCCTATAGTCCAACATGAGTCTTATGTGCTGGATTAACCCCCTCCCCCTCCCATGTACCACCTTTAAGCTGTTAATCTGGTATTATAGTAAGTGATATAGGCAGAGGTATATGATTACACAGAGCAGGCTATTTGACTAGGAGTTTGTCCTCCTAAGGGACCATCATAACACAGCTTAAGCCAAATGAGAAAATTCAATTTTGCCTCTAAACCTTTAAGGGCTGCATATGCTTAAATGCATTGTGCCTGGGCCATCATGTTACACGAATGCCGCCTTGGTGATTAACTATCCAGTGTTGTATTCAAGTTTCATACCAACCAAGCGGGTTAAAACACGCCCGAAGGATCGTCATGATGCATGGATACAGTCCTGGCGAGTTACTCTACATCCATGCATCATGACGACCACGGGTGAAATGCATTAAAGCCGTATGCGGTCTGTAAAGGGTTAATCCTGCCTGTGAGGGGAGCAGCTCAGGAGGCGCTCAGGGTGAGATGTGAGACTTACTGTGGATATAGGCTCACTGAGGGGTAATAGCGGGGGCTAATCCTAAACCCTGCAGCTCCTCCGCTACTGTCTGCTTCACAACTAAAGACATATCAAACATCACAACTGGATATAGCACTGTAACGAGGCACACCATGGAGGCCACCATCTTGTCTGCACCAGATATCGCTGGTTCCCGCACACTATATACCCTCTCCTAACTGCTCTTGGATTGTTACTATTCTCTGCGGAAACCTGCCAAGATAGGACTTTGTTTCTATGGCATATTCTACATGGCGTTCTCTCCTTACCATTGCTACCATCGAGCTCCACATCCACATACTAAACCCTTATAAATTGTACCCTTGAGGTCAACTAGGAAGATTAGATATCCCCCTATCTTTTCTCTATTCACAGCTAAGGGAGTGGGCATTTTTAACAATGGGGGATCGTCCCACAAATACACCCCCCCCCCATTCCCGAGCGGGGGGCGTCCAATTTCTTTCCAGCCCCCACCTTGTAGGGTCCAGTGGCTGCCCCCACCCCCCTCCAACCTTTAAATGGTTGCGCTGTCCCTGCGGCCCAGAGGTATTCCCCAACCCCTGTTAAAAAATACATGTAGTAACACAATGGGATTTTGGCTTTAAAAGGGAGCACGTTTTCGGTCGCTTTTCAAGATAGTCCACTATTTTGGTCCCCAAATCCCACCCTCCCTCTTCCATCCACCAACACCCCCCCCTCACCCCCATCGCTAAACTGACCACTCCCTGACGGTACTTTTTCAACATGTGAGAAACAAACTTGTGGCAAACTTTGCGGATTCGATCATTGAATCGGAAATTGCCCTCTGTGAACTACTTTCAACAGAGGAGACTTAATCCCATCAGAGGGAAGGAGGGAGCGTATTAATATTATATTCATGTGATGTAAGAGGAATGTGATAAGTATAGGCTGGTAACTGGCTGTGCAAGGACAAATAAAGCATTCGAGATGCACCGCCTCAAATGGCACAGTGTAGAGCAAGTATAACAGCCGTTTTGCAACGGTTTATTTTGGGTCATTATGCAATAATAACAGGTAAATATACATTTGTATTTATAGTTAAATGTGTTCCCCAATTCCCTCCCTTACTCCTGCCTCACATGAGAGATGCATGGTACAAGAGACCAACCTCTATACCAATCTTGAACAGAACTTTGGTCTCTGGCATAAACATGTCATACATCACAAAATGGCTCCACAGTTGCATATCTTTGATATACATGCTCAGCACTTGATATACATCTACTCAGCCTTTAGTATACACGTTCCTTATACTTTTAATATACCTCACCATCACCCCTGACCCTCCCTCGCCCCTGTAGCTTGTCTCATCAGCGCTATGAATGTCGGATAAGGTTTTTTCGCGCCGTCAAGCGGAAATGGCGTCACAAGTATTAAAGCAACACGTCTCCCGCTGCATGTAGACAGTTAAAACGGGTGGCTGCCGTGTGACGTAGAAGCATCAAGGTGACGGCTACGTCACCTCTATCGTGTGTCCAAAATATCCTGGCGACTATCCCATATACCGGCTAGTAGAACATCACATAATTTCTACTGCAGTCCGAATTCCTGATGCCTTTCCTAATGGAAGGTCCTACAGTAATATATGACGCCTCATGTGATATTAGTCTAGTGAATTAAGGGAACAAATTGGCATTATACTTTATTACTGGATAAAAGTACACATGGTTTGAACCAAGAACTTTCACTTTTTTCTTTGCTCCAAAAGAAATTTCCATGCTATCACCGTTTTTCAGCCATTTTGAAATGTGATCACCAAAATCATTGAAATAAACAGGAAATCTTAATTTGTAGAACTTTTATAGAAATATTTAGGGCTGAAACCATACAAGATGCTTAACTGGTAACTATAAACTTAGGTTAATATCCAAATCTAAATCATGCATTAAAAATTCAAGATGGCTGCCCTTCATAAAGATGACTGTCAGATCACATGAAACCATATTTTTCAGGTTCATTTAGCTGTTTCTTTTAATTTGAGAAAAGGTTGATTCAGGGGGAAGGGGGGGATGCAACAGGATTGCCCCCCCCCCCCCCAACCAAAAAAAAAGAGAGAGGAGAGGAAAGATGGAGGAAAAGGAGAGAAGGAAATGAAAAGAAAGATTGGAAAACTAGCTCTTAATTTAAGAAAAGTATTTCAGGGGAGTAGATAGTATCTTTTCCTGGAGGGGGGGATTCATATATTTCTGAGCAGGTGGGGGAAAATGTGACTGGGGGGGGGGTAGTTCTAGTTTTGCCCACCAGGGGGCACAGTGATAGCAAAAGAGTGAAAAATAGGCCACAAAATGCACTAGGGTACTTTTAATGTAGAATATTCTCTTCTAAATAATCGTTGGTGCAAGTCTTCTCTATTTATTGTGGGACATAATGCATTTAAAGCTTATTAACTGTTTTCAGTTATACATTTTAACTCATGTTTGAGAAGTGATTTTGACAAAACGTGCAGAAATATTTGCTATATTTTATATAGATTTATATATATTATATTATATTATATTTTATATAGATTTATATATATATATATTTTATATAGATTATATTTTAACTCATGTTTGAGAAGTGATTTTTGACAAAACGTGCAGAAATATTTGCTATATTTTATATAAATCCTGTACCAGGTTATTTCCAAATTCCCCTGAGAGCAGGGGCATTGTCACGCCTTCTGCGAGCCCCCTCCCCCCATTCCTCTTCTCAGGTTTGGGAGGGGGGCATGCTGCGGGCTGAGGGATTTCTTGAAGATGGAGGGGGGACGTGGTCCCTCCCCTACCATACACCTCCAATATCCCTCAACTTCACCTTCCATTCCATGTCCACTCTCCTCCCCAGTCAAAACAAAAGAGTTTGGATTCACAGTCTTCCTTTTTGAAAGAAAAATCAACTTGAAAAACCCCTGACTGCTGGCTGCAAATGAATCTATGTATACAGCTCTCAGAACCCACCAGAAAGAACCCTTTTGCCTCTAGATCTCGAAAATATCCTGTGGGTACCAAGCTCGCTGAACCCTGCTTGCAACTTTATATGTCACCTTAAGTTTTTATAAAAGGTCCACAAGTTCAGTTAAGCTCTCCAACCGCACCCCTTCTTTGCCCTCAATGCCACTCCCTCCTTCTCAATGTGTTCAAATATATGTTATAGGTGGGGGGGGCATGCCTTCAGGTGACAAAAGTATTTTTCCAAAGGATTTCTCCCTCCAAAAAAATCCCAAACCAAATGATAGAGGCTAGATGTAGATCAGACCTTTCATAAAGTGTGTGCAAAATTCATAAGAATGGACTATTTGAAGGCCATAAATTCAAAATTGTCTTGAGGGGGCATGCCCCCAAACCCCCCAGTGTGACAACTGCAGTTCACTTGTCGTGGCTGCAGCCCTTCGTTTGCGGTGTTTTGCTGCAATACCCATTCCATATAGATTGATCACATATCTCATACCAATTTTGTAACCTAAGAGGGTATAACATACATAAAAACACATAGAATTACCCTTAAAATATGTGAGCGTTAAAAAAGTACTATTGACAGCTTGTGAAAGTAATTAAAATGAAAGCATCAAGCCACAATTAGTTTTGCCTTTCAGCTTTAATTTTGCACCCATATAGCATTTTTTGGGGGTTGATTCTTTCATATTTATGACAATTAATGTCTATTATGGCAATATTATTAGGTCTCAATGCTAGAAACCTGCAAAAGGTAAACTTATAAAATTATTTTTGTCATTTTTCACATTTTTCAGGAAAATGACCCCAAAATAGTGTTGCAGGACACTTTTTGCTTGGAGCAAGGAAAAATATTCAATAACATAAATTTATCTACCTATAAACCAACTTTGGTACTTTTATCCAGAAATAAAGTATATTTCCCTTAATTCACTAGACATATGACCCAGGGTCTAACACGTGAAGAACACTGTAAATGTACACCACTCTCATGTGCAGACCTTGGTATATGTATCCTTGACCATTTAGCACAGGGCAAACTATAGTGATCGTCCCATTGGTTTCTGGCCTGGCTCAGGGCAGCCTCGTTCCCAATCTGGATGCGGACCAATCGGCGGGGTGGCTGGGAGGGCGGCAGGAGGTAGATCCTTCACGCCGGTATCACCAGGCGGGTCACACTCTGTGGAGCACACCAACATTGATTGGGCAGCCCGCTGTGGAGCACACACGGAGATTGGGGCCGGGACCAGGTCCCACGACACTGACACAAGTCGATGAAGTCAGACCTCAGGGCAGCCGAGGACATGGGGGAGGAGGGACAGAGAGACAATGGGGAAGAGACAGATATGCAGACAGACAGACATGCAGATAGATAGGGTGTGGCAGGGAGAGAGAGAGACAGACTAATATAATTCGGGGAGTAGTGTTTAAAGAGATGCATGTGTAGATCTATAGGGAAGGGGTCCTTTTCTCTACTTGCAACCTTCGGGGTTGAGGGGACCCTAAAAGGATTGCCCCATTCTTGGCGGGGAACAATAAGGAGTAACCCCTTATTAACGACGAAGTCAGGGCGTTACTACACTGTATACATGATGGGCAGGATAATTCTGAACCCTGTTGGGTTTGGGCGAAAAGAATGTCGACATACTCGCGCGAAAATACATCAGCCTCCTCATTCCTGTTGAAAGAAGCTGACCATCCTAAAGAATACACGTTCATAATCAGAAACACAAAATCTAGTGCCATGGTTATGAGTCCCCATGGAGAGGGAGGTATAGAATGACATATCAAATGATATGAATATGTATATCTATCGTATTATCATGTAGCCTACCGTACATGTAATTTGCTTTATATGACCTGCAAAAGTTAAAACCGAAACTATCTGTCAGTCTTGATAATAATAATGTGAGACTGTTATAAGCTGTCGTGGTATATGGGAAAACACGGTTCTTATGTTTCGTGTCAGAATTCCTTTTGCAGGAATTTGACATGTAGATGGTATGGTCCCCATTATATTCAATATATGCAATTATTGTCTTCAATATCTGCAGCACCCACCCCAATATAAAGTATGATAACAAACATTCATGCAGAAATCTATTATTTTCTCTTGATTTATATTTATCCATGATCTCATCAGTTGCTACATCACAAATAATAGCATTTCACCAAATACAAATCTATTTTAGATGACCCGTTGTATAGCGTTTTATCTAATATTCATAAGTCCCTATCTCTTTGGTATCTCTATGACATGAGAACACTTCCAAGGGCCGCTCTGTAGCGGAGACACCTATAGCCTTTATTGACTATTTACTCCTAGTCAGTCTTTTCTACGAAGCCCCGCAGCAAAGTCCAGCACTTAATCAATAACCTCAGAACTGACGCTCCTCAAAGGGCCAAAGTAGGGGAGGGATAAATGAAATATTGCCCCAACCCAGGGGGCTGGGAGTGTCCCCCACCCCCTGTATACTTAGGGAGGGGGTGATAACGACCCCGTGCGGCCTGGAGGGGTGGGGGCTCGTCACTTCCGGCTCCACTTCCGGTGTTTCCTTTGGAGGTAAGACGGCGTGTATGATGGGATTGATATGGCGGCAGAAGTAGTCAGGTTCTGTTTAAACTGATTGTAATCAATACTCAGCACTCCAGTCAGGGCTCCTAGCATTAACACAGAGAGTGGTTATTGGGGTTGAGAGGGGACTTATAAAATAAGGGTTGCTTTAGTCCCAGGGTTTTAGCGCCAACAATGTCAGAATTCTACAAGTTGTAGCCTACAAGTGATATCCCATATGTTACATTCGTAGATTTATTATGCACTCTTTAATGTAGTTAGAATACGTAGTACATATAAAGTGCTTGTGTACAGAGCTGCTTTTGATGGGCCTGTCCCTTTCTAAAACTATCAGTAAACATTTTGACCTGTCATATGCTAATAATGAGCTTTGATTCTGACTGCTAGCATGTGTGCTCATATATGTTTTATTTATTTTCCCTGTAACCTGCTTATTTAGTTTTTGTCCAAGATTGGTATTATTCTGTTTTATAACATTTTTAACCAATCATCATGGAGACTGACGACTGTATAGGAGAGGATAAAAGACGCTGCCGACTACCTTAAACCCGTTATCCAATCAGTCTTAATATGACTATACAAATGAATGTACTAGCTAACAAAAAGCCCAGTGAATCTATTGCCCAGGGCACATGTATATCAAGACACCATGATTGGTAACAATTAGCAGACGACAATCGGCAAAAAAGCGTGCCAAACCTCGTATTTCATGTGGGTCCCAGCGCCGCCATGTGTTGCGCCCCCTCGTGTCGGATGGTAGAACTGTTGATGTGCACCGTCCCACGAGGGATGCCTCAGCCATTTTGTAGCAATACTTTTTGACACCCCTTTTCTACCCCCGCCTACGGTACTCCCCATACCATACATACTCATCAACATAGGATATACATCAATATATGGGACGATGGCGTGTCTTGTTTCACATGCGCAAAGTAGAGGGGGTATGGCTACTCCTAGATTTTAACAACTTTCATCCACCTTAATACCTCACTGCATTAAATTCACCAAATGAATTTCATTCCTATTGGTTTGATAAAGGAAGTTAGCCATGACGTGTGGCCCTATCAGACAAAGTTTGCGGCTACATGTACATGGCTTGCCTTGTCCCGCCCATGTCCCCCAATATGGCAGCCACCATGCCCATGTCATATATATCCCAGATACTGCTACAGCCCCTCTGCTCCACCCCTGTGCATTGCTGCCTCCCTATGCCGTGTCCTCGTGGATGACCATTAGCACAGAGACTGTTGGTTCAACTCATTGGTACTGGGTACTCAGGGGAGTAACAATTTGTAGTAAATAAGTCCTCACCGGGCCCGGCTCTATCAGACGGGCGGCCATGTTGGCGTGTCACGTGACCGTCATGGCCGCCTCCCTGTCAGTCGTCATGGGGGGATGCTCGCTTCCCGCCACCTTCCCATGGTGCACTGCGGCCCCGCGGGGACGCTCGCGCATGCGCAAACACACTTATCCCGTAGCGATCAAAACAAAGAAAGCCAATCGGAGATGAAATAAAGTATGAGCGCATTCGTGATTCATATACCTCCCGCCGCCACAGGGGGCAGCACTGTACCACCGGAAGTCACGCAAAAAGGCGATTAACTTCCGGTTTGGTCGTCATCTCCCCCAACCCGCTACAACGTACCACAGGAGGGCGCCACAAGCGTTCACCGCCGTACTTAATACAACAAATACCGTCATTTATGCCGTGTTTCATCTACTCTACTTCTTACCAACAGACTTACCCTCCTGTATAGATTGATTCTCGGCTCCCCCGGGGTCTCACCCCCGCCGCCATCTCACCAACTTCACAGCGGGTCAACTACAAAGCAGCTATTGGCGGCCCAGAGACAAATCAAACATGGCGGACAAACATGGCGGCGGGGAGATACCGGGATGACCGTAGGGAGGGTGCTGGTAGCGTGTTAATGCCGCGTTAGATGTGTTAGTTCTCTCACTTCTCACTTGTTGGGGACAAAACCCAGCACGTACTGCCCTCTCCGGCTGTGGTAATTGGACACACCTCACCAAACGGCTTCAAAGCCCACCCAGCTTAGCGAAGAAGCGACTCCAGGGTAAAGGCTGAGGTTTTTTCGGTGATGTGTCTGACTGTAAAGTCAATGTAATGTCTTGTGCCCCTGTGTGTGTCAATGGGGTAGTATCTTAGGTTGTACCTATGATTGATATATTGTCATAATTGAGAAGCGGAAACTAAATGTATGTGAAAATCTGTTACACATGTAGTTCATGAAAGTGGACATTCTTACACAGTTACTGCTAACATGTACAGAAAGTGTCTCAGGCGTACTTTCTTGTTTACTGTTAAAAAAAACAGTGTACATGTACATAGATCAGGTGGCCTTAGTCATACTACCGTTTCTCTATACTACTTACAGTATCACCAGATTCGATGCCCCATTTCCAGGCACTACTGTAAACGTATAAATTTTCGCGCAGCTAAATTTTCGCGCATCTACCATAGAAAGACATATTCGCGCAATCATATTTTCGCGCACCTGTAAGCATCACATCCTTAGCTACATTTCATTTTTACGGTTTGTAAATCCGACAATTATTAAGGATATTAGAGCCCAAAAGGTTATGTACATGGGATGGGGTGTCGGGGGATCCAATACGGACAGTATTACTACACTGTGCCCACTACTCTACCCTACCCTAAACACTCCCTTCCCTCCCCATATATATTTTCCTTTATTCCTAAATGTTCAATGTGGATATATATGCAAACCCATAGTCTAGGTTTTAATAAAAAAAATTAGAGGAAATACCACCAAGGTAATATCACCAAGGGAGGCAAAGAAAAAATACATTTTTATTCATGCTACTTCACCGATGAACATCCCTGATTATTGAGTCATCCATTAGAATTATAGATATAAGTAGCAATATATAGTGCTACATATCATTGGAAAGCTATTTTTTAGGGCATAATTTTCGCGCCCATTATAATTTCGCGCACCTAAGCATGTGCGGGAAAAACGCGAAAATATGTACTGAGCGAAAATTAATACGTTTACAGTACTTACAGTATCGCCATAATGAGGGTCTCATTTCTGCATACTCCTAAGTAGGCATACACCATTCTTCACACATTGTTATCATGCTACTCGACCCGCGGTGTTATTTCATGTTAACAAGAATAGGACTAATATCAGACTCGTATTCTATCAGTTTTTCACGACTAATTAACATAAAAGTAGGTCTATGCTGAGTATTTCGCAAAAAAAATGCAAAAGACAAAAAGGATTAAAGCAATATTATGAAGAGGCATTAGAGGGATACTTTAACTTACAATGGACGCCACTGTAACTACCTCACTCGCCAATGTCATACCACAATTCTCGCCCTTACACGACACCGCTATGTTTTATGTATGTGTTGCTGGATAGTTCCCATCTCCATAACCTTTATCACTGAATGCATTCAGCCTGTACCTCCCAATTGGCGCCTGCTGGCGTGGAGTGGTCCTTCTCATGATGGTGACTGAGCGGCAATATTCTCTTTCTTTTATGTTTTTTTAATGTTTTGTTTTATATTCAAGTCAAAACCTGAGAGGAGGGGGAAGAGGGATCCTAACCCCTGCATATCCCGGGTGAGGGATGCCCCCCAGCGGCCGCTAGGTGTCTCTGCTTACCCCCTGGCGTTGGGCGATAATTGGGGAACTGGGAGGAGAGCTTCCGGTTCCCGCCGCCAGATACCAGCGGCCATCCACTGAGTGGTAAAATGAGCATCCCGTGTCAACACCGGGCGCCAACCCGATACAACGCCGACCATATGTTGCATGGTGTGTTGGGTGAATGAGCGACTGTCGGCTCAACAAGGCGCCATGTCTTGCCGAGTCACACCACCAATCAGAGCAGAGTGTCCTTGTCAGGGGTTGGGTTCCTGTCTACTCTATCTCCTGCCTCGCAGCTACCCGGATCCCACAGCCTGAATTTTATAACCACTCCAGGCCCGAGCCCACGTCTCTCTATCAACCCCTTTCCAAAAACGGTTCAAACCCCCTCTTCACTTGCCCATGTACTCGAATTCTGCCCCGTGCTCTTATTCTTAAATTTGCCTAGCTACTCCTACCCCCACCCCTCCCTCAAAGAACAAATTCCCATTCCCATAATGCAGAATGCATCTTCGACATATTGATATATAAATCTCCTTCAAATGAGTGTTGTCAATACTGTCCAACTTAGGTGTGGATGTGTGGGAGTGAGAGCCCCTAGACCTGGAGCATGTATCATCATCACTTAAAACACACACAGAAAATAATATAGAAACCCGACGTGCCAGAGTCTCGTGTAGAACGAGATTTGACAGATGACTTCCGGTGTGCAGCGCCCTCTGTGTTTTCTCAGTGGAGCATGCGCACTGAGCCCCACCAGGGGGCGCCTGAAACACGACCAGGGGGCGGCCATCTTGGCATTGTTTCAGGCTGCTCAGGGAGGAGAGGATAGACTGGACTCCTTGCTGCAGATCATGTAATTGGGAAAGGTGTTTATTTTTGCTCTGGGTCTTTCCCGCATTTCCTGCACATTCTTTGATATTAGGACATACGAATCTAGGATTTAGTCATGTAAAGGCCAGTGATGTCAGTTGTATGCACGCGCACCAACTGACCTTTGTCTCCAAGCAGAGTCCTAGTCCTACTGTCAGGTAGGACAGTGTGGGCCACTCTGACTGCTACACTTGGCTACCTGTGCTATTTGTGTACAGACCCCTGTCCCTTCCTTGCTCCCTACAGTGTTGTAGGTATGCAGGCCATGTGCTTTGAGGACCGCAGCAATGTTGACACAAAGCAGAGGGGGGACTTTGCTAAATGTGGGTATATCTCCAGTTTAATGCAAAATTGTGTGTTCTGCATCCCAGTAATATTATCTATTATGCAAATCCATTAGATTATGGCATTTTAATGCATTCAAATGCATGCATTTTCACCAGAATGCTATGCTCAAAGCAGAGGGGGAACATAGAGTTGACTACCCTGTTTCTGCGAACAGAAACACCTGACATCGCCCCCGAGGTTTAGCTCAGTGGTGGCCCGTGGTTGTATGTATGATTATGATTTATTTTACTAATAAGAGAATGGTACTAGACAGGATACCAGTGTCAGATATAGCATCACGGTAACAAAGATCTCAGCGGTTATTTTATTCAATCAATTAAGACTACCGCTAAACTCCTCATGGGTTACATCAAACATCCTTAAATAACCCGAAAAATTATTATTCTATTATTTGTTATGATAAAATGTGAAAATACAACACAGGAAATAGGGGAGGGTTCTAAAAGTGTGACCACAGAAGGGTGTGTCCAGCTTCCCAGGCTAGTTGATATGGATGAGAGGAGTCATGGGCAGGGTGTTGGTACAGGGTATGAAGAGGGGGTATGGCCAGAGGGGCAGGGGGTGGGGGTGGGGTGGAGAAGTAGACCGGTTCGATATAATTCTGCACATGTCTGCGGGACATGATAAATAGAACATCAGGACGAGACGAAAAAAGCGACATTGCCCGAAGCCACCCGGGCCTCAGTGAGCCTACTTAGAACAATAAAGTGTCACTTTTCTACTCCCTGCTAGTTTTATTGGAGCCCACCTATAAGTGTTTATCTTCCCCTTTGTAGTAGTCTCTTTGATACTACGGGACGACGGAGGTAATCTCGTTTCCAACATGTACTATACACTACAATCTATGACAAGATGACCTATGCCTAGAACAATTTGATTTCTACATTGTCCCAGATTAACGTCAGCATTGTATTTTCATGGCATGGAAGATAGAATTGCATTCTATCACCTGTAGCTAAATATTACAATGTATCATACTAATGGTAACAGTGTTAAGACGTGTAGTCATATGCTACTATGTTAATGAGCTTTTATGATAACCATAAACGCATCTATAAGGTGACCTGGTCATTTTGATATATGTGAGAAGATGACAATCTTAGTTGAAAGCTAACTTACTAAAGCCTCCAGTTTATACAATTGTTCCCAACGTCACAATACTACATGTGAATTGTGACCCTGAAACAATAGTTGAAGGTGGTTAGTTTGAAGACTAGAATAGTATCAGACATCCGACTTCCATCGCACTCTCTGTTTTTGAACTTTTAAAATCTTGAACTTTGAAGGCTTTGTAAGAAGTATATGCACACCGTGTACATCTACACACAGAAAAGTAAAGCTGTCAACTGTGTCTCCCACGTGGCTCTGGCAAAAATGAAGTGTCAAACAGCTATTGACTCTGCTATTGACACTGATAGTAGAGAGTCAACTCGAATTGACACTGATAGTAGAGAGTCAAATCAAGTTGACCCTTTATATAAGCAGAGTCATTAGCTGTTTGACTCTCGATTTTACCAGAGTTCGTGGGAGACACAGTTGACACCTTTACTCCTCTCTGCGCAGAGTATTGTACGTATACCTGACTATACAGGGTCTACTCTGCCATAGGCCAAGCATTTTTGAATAGTCCCTTTTATGATACACAGTGTTTTTTCTCATGATGCTCATTTACAATCCCTGTGTTAAATACCCCGATAAGCTGAAGCCTACCCATGACTTAGTATCAAACGTAGAAATTCAACCCAGGTCTCTATAAACTTGGCATCGATCAGAATAATCGATTAACACACTCCAAAAAGATCCCCACTATTCACCGTTGATAGATGACTAGCAGATTTAGTTCCCGCCTGATAAACCCGAAATGGATGAGGCTAGATGGGGCTGGAGGCTGGGCGTGGGTGGGCGGGTATGTGTGAGGTCGGGAGCTGTGTGGAGATATAGAAAGAGCTTGCAGGGTAGCGTGATTGTGTGTGATATGGTATATGTTTTAAGAGTAATGCAGGGGATAGGGAGAATGGAATGTGACTGGGAGGAAGAGAGGGGAAGACTGGGGGATGTCAGAAATTTGGAAAGGGGGGAGGTGAGAATAGGAAGAATGGGGATAAGGACGAAGGGAGGAGGGGAGAAATGTGGGGAAGGGGAGGGGGTGGGAGGAAGGAAGGAAGGAGCCCGGAGTAGCAATGGGGGGATGGGGGTGGGCTTCAAGGAGGGTGTAACTTTTCTACCCCCTCTTCCCCTGACAGTAAGAGTGGTGGTTTTTGAGACGGTCCCTGATTGTGGCCGCCCGTGGCGCCCCCTATCCATCACCCGCCCTACCACGTGACCACTCAGCGTCCAACTCACTCATTCTATAAATAGTTTTGCCATACCCCTCTCTGGTAATCATGTCCTTACAATTTCATTTAAAAGCATCACTCTCTGTGGTTTTGACCTCCTATTTAATAACAAATCTCAATCCATTCAAAACAAAATACTCAAAAGCGTTTTACATGTGTCCGCATAAGGTGACTGCATCCATGTAGGGTCTAAGCTATTCACTAATAGAATTCTGGATGATATGAAGAGTCGAATTTCTACAAAACTAGAATATTGGAGACAGCCCAGCCCGGACATGGAGCACGTCTACGCTGGGCGGACCGTGGAGGGCCCACTTCAGACATTCCGCTCTACACGGAGCGGCGGCCACAAGTTGATCTTATTGATCCATGTCCTCAGCCAGACGTAACAGGTACCTCCATTGGGTGCTGGGAGGGGGGGGGGGGTCCCAGGCCACCCCCCCCCCCCCCCCAGACTCCCTCCGCCCTCCTCCTTCTTTTCCTCCAGACTCAAACTGCTGGGGTTCACTGTGGGCTCACGTCTCAGACAGCAGGAACTGGAGGATCAGTTATAACCCAGGGTTATAACACGGTATCGAAATAACAAGATACCACACTCAGCCTGCACATATTGGCTGATGTTAAGGTGCATGGTGATAAAGGGAATCAGAATATGTCGGTATCAGCAACTGTGTCTGGAGATTGTCTCAGCCCCCTTTATCTCGTTGTAACATGATGTAGATTGCGGCCTGATAACCTGGTATCTCCTCCACGCTACCACCACTACCACTGTTATAATGCAATGAACGCCGGCTGTACCCAAACTTGTTTCACCCTCATAAGTCTCTATGGTAAAGCCATCTTCGAGAAGCCAATTTGGGATGTGGCTTCATGTCCCAATAACGTCCTCACCCTGTCAGTCACTGTGCTGGATGATCAACCCGCCTAACCTACACTGAAAATTCCATGGGGGGAAAAAGTAATCAAGAGTGATTAATTTTTGTCATCACAGTGATGACGACACCTGTGATTACTTAGTAATCACTAGAGTAATCATATGTGATGACCCAGTGTCATCACCGTGATTACTTTTTTGAAATCATCTATGATTAATTTCATATAACTTATTTCTCTGTTCAACAAGGTATCAATCCCTAATTATGAATAACACCCCCCCTTCACCTGTCATCATACATTGATTGAAAGCACTTCTAGCCCTCATAGCAAGCCCAACAAGGCCTATATGTGTATAGTAACCAACAGTATATTCTTGCATTAGTAAATGTGGTTTACGCCAGACAAAAGGTGTCCATGTGTACACATATGTCTGCTCTTGAGAACTTTGGTCAAAACTTTCATATAAATTACTTGAGTTTCTAATGTGATAATATACTTTAAATGTTTGATTTTATAAGATCCTAATTAAATAGAGTTAATAAGGATATAAATCTATAGATGGCCTGGAGTAGGTCTTGCACATTCGATTATTGTCTAGTGGGGACCTCTGGTGGCAAATATTGTAATCGAGATGATGATTTCGGTCATCACCGTGATGACTTTTAATCATCACCGTGATGACTTTACCCTAACTAATCAGCATGATTACCCAAACTAATCAGCAGTGATTAGTTTCAGATATGCCTAAGTTTTCAGTGTAGCCCGATGTTATCAAGAGTATAATATCTTATTATAGGATCTCCACATGCAATTATTAGGTACAGAGAAGTTCTTAGTACTGTAATAAACGATACTTTGTCTCTTTATGATATTGGTAGAGTATCAATTAAAGAACAAAGTCGACACAGTTCGGATCAAGTGTTACAGGTTGCAAATCGGGTTTATTCAGAAAACCTAGACAAGCAGTATCTATGTGTGCGAACTCCCTATAGAGTTCGGAACGGGTCAGTAGGCTAATCAGCCGTATTGATCACAGGGTCTCCTTGCCAGCGTGGCTCAGAGTAACCGACGAGTACCGTCAGATGCTGGGTATATATAGGCAGCCAGCCTGCGCGCGCACACGCAGACCGGAAGCCTATAGCGACCTCTGTCCATACCCCAAGCCCGGGGTAGGTGCTGCCACCTACCGTCGGACTGAAGGGTTCGGACTGAGCTCGCAACACAACATCCAACAGCACTCGTCATATAACATACCCGTATAACCCTAGCCCCTACACTACCCCCTACCAGATAATAACCGGGAGGTAAAAAATTAATTAAGGTTAAAGTCCGAAAACACTTCGGACTGGCATTATCTTATAAATACCACCTTAGGGGTTTATTAAAGTTATACCTTACAAACAATATGACGTATACTGTTGAACACAAAAAGATATTAATTACACACATTTCTACATATATAGACCGTAATGACAATTACGCCCCATTCCCTAGGATAGATGGAGTTAATCTATACATATAGTATACAAACACTTGAAAAAGTACAATATCACAGTAAAAAAATTTCGTCCCTTCAGGACCCCGAGCTAATTAAACTCGTAACGAATAATACTTATAAGTGATAAACAATATCACTTCTTTAAAGTTCTAAAGACATATTAAAGTATTATTACAAAAAGACATCATACGTGGTTTTGTAGTGAAGATCCGGATCCTCTGTTGATGGTGTTGCATTCCGCCCGGCTTTCAGAACCTACTTCGTTCAGCTCTTACTCACCGGAACGAGAAAGTTCATAGCTCATGCTCGGGAGCTTTTCAGGTGATAAAATAGAGAGAAAAAAAAAATAGTCCTGCCTCCAGGCGATCTTCGGACTCATAATTAGGAGCACTCGGTCCTGATATCCATAGTTTATATAAAAAAACATCCTGTATCGGATCCATGTTGGTAAAGTGCTCCAGTCCCGAGTTCAGCGTCCCCTCCGGATCTCCTTGTCCTCCTCCGTCAGTACCACCTGGCAGACTGGATCCTTGCGTAGCCAGCCTGCCGCGTTCCTCTGTCCGGACACTCCTAAACCCTTCCTAAGGGTTTTGCTTGTAGGGTTGGTATACTTAGGATACCCCCCCTTTTCTCCTAATCGGCTCCTAGAATAGGATGATCTAGTCCGACTCGTCTCCGGAACCGGGTTGAGCCGGCTCCCCTTCCTCCTCGGAGTCCGACGCCGCTTCCGCCAGAGTCAGCTCCTGGAGCCAGAGCTCGATTTGAGCCCGAGTTCCATCCCACTCGTGCATTTCATGCGCGAAGCAGTCCCGGAACCGACGACGTTCGTGGTCCAGCTTTTCCTCGGCGTTCTTAACTGCCAGCTTCTGCTTCTTCCTTTCGGTTTTAGCAGCACATCGTTCAGTCCGAGCGTTTTCACGCTCTTCCTGTACGGACTCCGTAGCCGCTGCCCTCTGGGTAGCGACCTCCCTCTGATGGAGATGATGCACCGTGTTTAAGGACAACATCGCCACCTCCTGACTCAGGCCAGCAAGCAACCGATGAAAATTGTCTTGCCATTGACCGAAGGCCTCCTGTCCGGCTTCATAGGAAGTGAAGTCGGCGGGAGGGAACGAAGGAGGGCTCTTCAGTCGCAAGACTAGACGCCCCTCCTCTGCGGTCTCGGGTGGGAGATCCGGGGTCTGAGCTGGCTTCGGCGTTTTCTTTGCCGGAGCCTTTGTCTTACCGGTCTGGGTTAGAGTCTGCGACTCATCACCCGGAACCATGTTATTTTCGGGGAACTCCTCTGCGAAGGACCCCATCGTGCTGGAGTTCGGATCCTCCGGATCAGACCGAGGTGGCCTGCCCTGGGGACCCTTCTTCCAGTCAGTCGTGTGAGAGGTGAATGCCGGCCCTTTATAGCCCGGATCCGCCTTCTCCATAACGGATTTCCTTTCATCCGTTTTGGCCTTCTTAGAGTCGGCCTGCTCGGAAGACCCACTAGGTCTCTTCTGAGCGCGCCGCACCTTTCGCGTGCTGGTACGCTTCTGGTACTCCTCGAATTCATCGAAGAGCTCACCTTCCGGAACCCGGTTGTAGTTGCCGTCCGGGTTTACCTTGTAAAAGACCCGGACCTTTCCTCTCTCGTTGGTGCCAAAATCCACCTCGAGATTCTCATTTCGGCCCACTACTGGAGGGAAGTGGGAGTAGACTTCCTGATGGGCTGTCTGGATGCGTTCCGCTGCGACATCCAGAGCCAACCCGTGCTGCTTAGCAAGATGCCTGATGATATCGGCTCTAGTGTAGAACCAGCCACCATTCGGACAACCCTTGCTCTGCTTCGTACCCACACTCAAGCAGTCATACCGCATGTAGTGACGCAAATGAAAGCGGGTAATATGCCTTGCGTACCGAACCTTGCTAGGCCAAGTTCGGGGCGTTTCCAGTGTCTCGTCGACGTTCAGACAAGGCTCAAAGGGGCACTTGCTAAATGGATGCCATCTAGCCATAGCCCATGCTAACTTAGCTTTCTGGAAAGGCGAATGGTATTTGGTACTACCATTTCGGACCTTGTCCAGAAGCTCAAAGTGGTACAACTGTACCGACTTCTCGAGTGGATCCGTCTTAATCCACTCCTCATCATCAGAGAGACCGTCAGGACCCACTTCCTCCGGAATGTGTGAGGCCCGCTTGTCCTTGACGCAGTCGTTCACACACATGGGTTTAAAATATTTAAACCCACTTGCAGCATTGGCTCGGAGTGCATTCCGGACCAGAACCTGAAGTTCGTCGTCCGGGAGAGAATTTTCATCCAATCCCTTCAGAACCGCTTCTACCTCCTTGTCGGATCGACCCCCCTTCCGAGAGGTTACCTTGATGGTCTCTCGTAGGTATTGGTCCCTCCGATTGGCCTTTTCCATTTGACTAGTGTCTACAGACCTAGCCGCGGCCGTGTTCTGTTGGAGCATTTCCTCCTCCAGAGTGGCATCCAGAATGGACTCTTTGGTCTTCTGCTCCATACTCCGAGCCAGCTTCATTGCTGGCGTCAGAAGTCTCCTCTTCTCCCGCCGGCTATGCACGGTCTTGAATTCCGCTGCAGTTTGCAGGTCGTACTCCAAGGCCGCGATAAGTTCGGGACGTCCCTCGGTCTCAGCAACTAAGCGAGCTGTCTCTGACTGTTTGCTAAGATCGTTCATGGCCGCCGTTAGGCGATCTGGGAACCAAGCCGGGAACCTGGCAGACAACTCGTCCAGCCCCCGGAAGGTTCGCATTTGGATCAGATCGAAGGATCTGACCTCTGTGGCGCTCATCTGATCGATGATAGCACCTCGGAGCAGGGATGGGACGTCGGCGTCCTCCTTCTCCCATGCGTCATGCTGATGTGGAGCGAGGATTTGCACCCCCGATCCAGTTGGACCACCACCTGCAGCCTGGTCCAGTTTCCCGGCTTCCTCCGAAATATCCATGGTATTGGATGGTTCCAGAGCAGGCTCGGTAGACTGTGGAGGAGTATCCACTCGGACGGGTACCTCTTTTGGAGGAGGTAACTCCACCCGAACGGGTATCTCCTTCCTTGGCTCCAGGGGAGTCGGGAGGTTAAATGTGATGCCAGACAGCACATCCTGCACTACCTGAACCGTATGGGCTGCGGATGCTGTATCCATAGCTTCCTCGGTTCAAGGTGCCTCGGAAGGAACTACCGTTTTCGGATGGGCTCCCCCATGTCCCTTCGCACCAGCCATCGCAGCGGCTGTAGCAGCTACTGCTGAGCTGTTGTCCAGCCCTCGCGAGAAGGACAACACGTCAACGGCTGAGGTCGGAGCAGCTGTGGTTACAGCTGCCTTCCCACTACCTTTCCCCTTGGCCGGGATCGGTAGGTTGGACTTACTGGGACCCGGAGTCTTGACAGTTTTAGTGCTGTCGGACGTCGGCCCCTTCCCCGGCTGGTCCTTAGCACCAGGCTTCGGATCAGCTTTCTTTTGACCCTTAGGCGCCTTCGTAGCAGGAGCCTTGGGGTCCACCGTCTTCGGATCCTTGGAGGCCGCTGCAGTAGCAGCCTTGGAACCCGGCTTCTTCGTACTCGCAGTACTTTCCTTCTTCGGAGCGGGCTTTTTAGGCTCGTCCTTTCCCGGAGGCTTCTTTCCCACACCAGTGTGTTTGATAGCCTTAGTGCTAGCCTTAGTATCGGCCGACTTGGACCGATCTCGGGTAGCACCCTTCCCACCGCGCGTCCTCGGACGTGAAGTGTCGGAATCACTCCCACTCCCCATAGACAGTTTGCGAGCAACCGTCTTCTGGAGGTTTGGTGATATGCTGAGACTGCATATCCGGGAGGGACGTGCAGTCGTCTCGGAAGGATCCGCCGCTACCTGGGTGTAGGCGAGTCCTTGCAGCACTCCGGAGTCCTCGCTGCCGTCCGGCGACGGGGACTTTCGGATCGGGGACGAGGCCGGATCTACACGTAGCTCCGCCAGTGTCTGGCTCAACTCATCACCACTAGGGCTCTGAGCATCCATTGCCTCCTCGGTGGCGGATGCCACCTCGGAGTGTCCGGTGAGTTCGGATTGACGGAGCTGTTGCTCGGCCATCCTCACTTCGGCAGAGTGTCTTTCGACGGGAGTTTGACGGGGAAAACACTAGTTCCCCGTCTCCCTCTTTGTCTCAGACGCACCAGGAAAGAGTACTCACTGCTTACAACTCTTTTACTGACTTTTCTCCTCTTCTAGCCGTCCAAAACACCAACTTCCACGCTGCCGACCAACACCGCTATTGACCGGGGCGAGCCCAAAATCAATATGGCGTTCCCTCGCTTTTGTTTTTAAAACAAAGCGCATGCGCAGCGTCTCGCGTGATTGGACGCGATCCCGTTACCCGGTGTGACCCAATTACTGTTTAATCAGGTCACGACCTTTCCCGCCCGCAGCTCGGGCTCGGGGGATCACACTGCTACGTAGGCGGCTCACAAAAGTCAAAATATACTTCGAATAAAGAGCTCATCAGGAGTATTAGTGGATATTTATGGGAAATCGAAGATTACCCCACCGGATTATCCGTCCACCACCCTCGGGGAGCACTCTTACATTCTTTTCATATTGACTCTGAGCGCCCCTGTTGGTAACATACATATAACACATAGGACAACACAGGACACCACACTCGTTGTGTAAACAAGCTAGGTTACGGCCCCTCTAGCCACCAGCCTTGGGCTTCGCCGAACGGGTTTCCCGTCCACCTCTCGTAACCTGGCCGAAGGACACTCGTTCTTAACTAAAACTCCAGCCTTGATTTTAGTTTTCCGTGCCCTTCTTCCTTCGCCTGCCGAGACTTTCTTTTTCACGGTCTTCCGGAGCTTCTTTTGTACCACTCTCTTAGGGGTATCCACTGACACCCCCTCCAAAGGTACAAATTTAGCCTCCGAAGTTCCCTTCTCCACCTCCGTTTCCGGGGTGAGCTCCCTTCCAGCCCAAGTACGCAACCGAGCCACATGGCTCGTCCGGATGCGTCCTGCTTCGGACTGAATCAACACAGTCGTTTGACTGATACATTTAACCACGGTGTGTGGTCCATCCCAGTTATTCGCCAGCTTGACGTTGCAGAGCGGTTCGTGTAGGCGGATCACTCTATCCCCCACTACGAATCGTCGCAACTTCAATCCGGTGTCGTATCCCACCTTCTGCCAATGCGCAGCTTTGAGCAAATGAGCCCTAACTGTTTCGTAGGCAAATTTGAACCTCTCTCGTAGAGATTCCACAAATAGCACCGTACATGGTGCTTCCGGACTGATCCCTACCACCCTGAATACCAAATCCGCCGGCATGATCAAGTCCTCTCCGAACACCAAGAGGTTCGGTGTGCAACTTGTCGAAGTGTGGACCGTATTGTTATACGCATGCACCACAAATTCGCATTGATCATCCCAATCATCCATATGGGAGTTCACTAATGGCTTCAAAACCTGGATCAAGGTCCGATTGAACCGCTCCACCTGCCCGTCGGACTGTGGTCGGTACGGATTGGTCCGAGTTTTGCATATAGCCAACTGATGGCACATAGCTGTCCATAGTTTGGACTCAAATTCTCTCCCTTGATCGCTATGTAACATCAAAGGAGCCCCCAAATGGAGGATCCACCCCTTCACCAATGCTTCCGCACAAGTAGCAGCGGTATGATCCTCGAGTGGGTACACTCGGGTGTATTTCGTATAGTAGTCCGAGACCACCATCATACACGTATTACCTTTTGGAGTTGGTTTAACTCCACTGATAATGTCCACAGCTATTCGAGCAAATCTCACTCCGAATAGCTCTTGTTGCAGTGGCAGTTTTCCTAATCCAGGACCAGGTTTGCCTAAACAACAGGCCGGACAGGTCTCGATCCACCTTAAAAGGTCGCCTGACATGCCGGGCCAGTAGTATCTCCGACTCAGCCTTTCCAACGAGCGTTTCTTTCCGAAATGCCCACTAGTGGAATGGCCGTGGCAGTAGTACAGGATGTCTTTCCTCATAGCAGCAGGGATTACCATTTGTAACACCCTCCGCTTTCCGGGACAAGTCTTCCACCTGCACAACAACGAGTCTCGGACCTCCAGTTCGTGGAACTGAGCCAAGAAACGTCGCATTTCGCGGTTTTCCAGTGATATTTCGGGTCTCACTGGACAGACCCCAGTAGGGACAAGTTCCCTCAGTCGTGCTATGGTAGGATCGGCCATCTGGTACGTCCTTATAGTGTCGGTGGACCAATCCAACAGGTTTTGCAACAACCCATCATAAGGCAAACGCACACTCGCTACCACAGCATTGTGAGCACCACAATCCCCACACTCCGGACGCACACAACGGCGTACCGGACGTCTACTCAGACAGTCAGCATTAATATGCTTCGTGCCCGCTCGGTGCTGGATATGAGAGTTTTCCAGTCCGAACTCGCTGAGGTGATTCAACCACCGACCAATCATTCCCTCGGCGTCCTTAAAATTAAGGAGCCATCTCAAGGCCGAATGATCGGTACGGAGTGTGAAATTTCCTCCATATACTTGTCCCGGAAAGCGGAGGGTGTTACAAATGGTTCTTCTCTACAGTGGGAGAGAAGTTAGCACAAGCGCTGCCCCCTGGTGATTTACATGAGAACGAACCTGCTCCATACGGACTACCCGGTAGAAATGTTAACCTGTTAGCACCTTTAACTTATGCTGAGATGATAAAATATATTAAGAATATTAAGACCAATAAGGCCTCTTCTATACTTCACATGAAGACATATGTTATGAAAGACGCCTTTATGGCAGTACCAGAGGTAATATTAGGCCTATACAATAGATGTTTAGATGCAGGACTTTTTCCTGATAGCTGGAAATGCGCTACTGTGGTACCCCTTCATAAAAAGGCAAACTCATTAGATGTGAATGACCTCAGACCAATAAGTCTGCTCCCACTCCCAGGTAAAATACTGGAGAAGATAGTATGTACCCGATTGCAATTTTATATGAAAGAGAATGAATTATTATGTCCGAACCAACACGGGTACCGCGCTGGACGCTCTACACAGACTGCCATTGGGGAACACCTTCATACTATAATTAACAATATTATTAATAATAAGCCTACCTTTTGCCTATATCTCGATTACAAAAAAGCTTTTGATACCGTCTCACATTTCATATTAAAAAAGAAATTATCAGCTTTAGGACTTGGCGAAAAAACTTTAAAATTTTTCTCGGATTATTTAACTAACCGAAAACAACGTACAGTAGCGAATGATATTACCTCTAACTCTAGAAATATTACATATGGTGTTCCCCAGGGGTCTGTAATGGGCCCTGTTCTGTTCTCCATATATATTAATTCGCTAGCAAAAGTTGCTGATTTTAATATTACTTTATACGCAGACGATGCGGTTATTTGTACTACGTCAGTGGATACCATGGACAATGCCCTAGGCAAGGTATCAACATGGTGTATAAATAACAGCCTCACCATTAATGCAAAAAAGACACAATGGATGGTTTATAATAATGTATATAAAGATAAACCGATTTTTGTCTTAAATAACATTGTACTAGAGCAAGTAGAAGTGTTTCCATACTTAGGCTTATCGTTAGATCCAGAGTTAAAATTTATAACCCATCGTAAAAACACTGTTAATAATGTAAGGCAAAAAATTGTCCAACTCGCCAGGGTGAGAAACTATGTGGAGGAAGACACTGCTCTGGATGTATATAAGACAATGGTATTGCCCTCACTGGACTATGTTGATTACATATGGGACAGAGACAATAAGGGTGAGAGCCAGGAACTACAATACCTGCAGAATAAGGCCTTACGTGTTGTTTATAAGGTTAAATTAGGAAAAAACCCAAGGCTCAACACTATTATGCTACATAATGAGGGCAAATGTCGTATGCTGGGAGACAGGCGCGACACTCATTTACTTTTCTATGCGCATACTTTGTCTAAGGACCCCACTATGATTGACAATAGGAACTTACCTACCCGTAGGAACCAAGGGTTAAGACTATCTGTGATACGTTCTCTAAGACCAATTGTTATACGTAGTGTTATTTATAGGGCCATATCTCGATGGAATCAATTAAAACCTGAGTATACACTAATAGCAGACTTATCTGCTTTTAAACTAGCAATTAAGAAAAATTACAACGACTGTTTTATGTAAGAATCATCATTTTATTGAAGAGATAACATGTTACTCATGTACAAGGATTATCACAAACTCTCATTCATCTCATCTCATTATTGTTAGAAAAGTATGTAACGCAATGATAATTACCAAACTTTATCAATACACCTTACGGATTGAAATACAACTATAAATGGTAGCCATACCGTAAATTTTATTGAAACATGTAAAATGAAATAGCGACTGAAAGGGCCCTAGCGTAAAAAACGCAATGCGCGGTAGCTAGGTATAATGCATTCTTGTAATTGTATTATTTTAACCCAATAAAACACTTTAAAAAAAAAAAAGAAGTGCCGAAACTTCTTCGTGTACACCACTACTGCGAGCAGCTCTCGCTTGGTAGTACAATAATTTCTCTGTGCCTTGTTCATACTGTTACTAGCGAACGCCAGCGGGACCTCTACTCCGTCCTGGATTTGGGACAATGCGGCCCCGATGCTCTCATTGCTCGCATCAGTGTCAAGGATGAAATGCCCCTTCTCCGTAGGGTATCTCAACACCGGGGTGGTTCGGAACAACGCCTTAATCTCTTTGAAGGCTTCATTCTGTTCCATCCCCCATGGGAAGGGTTCTTTTTTTCTCCCCGGAGTCCAATGGCTCAACCGTTGTAATGGCTGAGACACCCTAGAGAATCCGGGGATGAAGTCCCTGTAATAGGAACAGAACCCTAAAAAGGATCTGATATCCTTTGGTCCTTTTGGAACTTCCCAAGTCTCCACAGTCTCCAACTTAGCCGGATCAGCCTGCACACCTTCGGTGGAGATGATCCGGCCCAAATAGACCATGGACTTCCGAAAAAGTTCACATTTCTTCGGCTTTAATGTCAAGCCGTTGGACCGAATTCGTTCCAAAACCTCTCCGAGGTTCAACGCACACTCTTCAAAAGTCTTGCCAAAGACAATGACATCATCCAAGTATACCAAACACTTGCGCCACAACAGATCACTCAGAAGAGTTTCCATCATAGCCTCAAAAGTGGCCGGGGCGTTGCACAACCCGAAGGGCATCAGCTCAAACTGATACAGTCCAATGTGACTTGTAAAAGCCGTTTTCTCCTTATCCTCCTCCTTCATCCCGATCTGCCAATATCCGGACTGCAAATCAAGGGTGCAGAACCATTGGTTCCCACCCAAGGAGTCCAGAGTCTCATCAATCCGGGGGAGAGGATATGCATTTTTCTTGGTTACCCCATTCAGGCGCCTATAGTCGATACAAAATCGGATAGACCCGTCCTTCTTAGTAACCATCTGGACCGGGCTGGACCAGGGGCTAGTGCTAGGCACGATCACCTTTTGTTCCAACATGGTCTTCACTTGTTCCTCTACCACCGCTTTCTTACCCAAAGGCAAGCGTCGGTAAGGCATCTTGAAAGGCTGTGCATCACCCGTATTGATAGAATGCAACACTTTGTCGGTCCGGCCCAAAGGCTCCCCCTCCACCTGCCATGCATCCTGATACTTCACTACCAGCCTCCTTAGGGAATCGAGATCCCTCCGATCCGTCAAATCCGTTTCGGAGATCATTTTCTCAAGTCCCTCACTCAGAACGGTCGGAGAAGGGTCACCCTTCATGCTCACCTGTCCAGCAGGCATCACTGCCTCACTGGTGAACACCTTCCCCAGTATTGTATCTTTCCTTAGATACTTCGGTTCCAACCCGGGGTTAGAGACCGGCACTACGGTCCAAGCACCATCACCCACTAGGGTATCCATGCCCGTCAAACCGATACTACCCAACATGGCCACATCCGGCTCCACAACTGCCTCTTCCTCTCTCCTAAGCCCCTTGCTTCGGACCAGCACGTCACACGTCTGTCCGGGAGGAATCTTCACAGTTTGGACCACCGTTGCCACTGTCGACACTTGTCGGAGCACACATTGCTCTACCGCACGGTAAGGGTGCTCTATCAGGAGTACCCCTGTACCCGGATTCAGGACCGCGTCATACAACGCCGAAAAATCCAATCCGAGTATACCGTCGTCTGCAATATCCGCAATGGTGGGAGAAGCCACATACTCCTTCCCTCCAATTCGGAGCGGTATGAACGCGCGCCCATACGTCTGCATACTTGACCCATCGGCCGAACAGGCGTTTACCCTCGTTTTGAAGTTATCACGACTATCCGGCATAAGAGCATAGAAGTTAGAGGAGATAAAGGAGTGGCTAGCTCCCTTATCTACTAAAAATTCGCCCGCTCTACCGGCCACAGTAACAGACACATACCACCGCCTCCCCCCCAGCGGAGACGGGTTTACAGTAAAGCGTTTAGAATCCTTCGGAGCAGCCAAATCAAGGCCATGTTTCTTCAAATGGTCGAAACATGGATGATCCGGGGAAAGCTGGGTACTCCCTACCCACACAGTGTCTGTGACAGCCGCAACTTCCTCGTTCCGATCCGTAATGGGCCTCCCTGCCTCATTGCCGGGCAACTGTTGGACTGGAATGTTAACCAGGCCGGCATCCGAGCCCCTCAAGCTCGAAGCCACCCCTGATTCCCTTCCTGCCTTCGGAATTTCACTAGGCTCTACCTCTCTGGTATGTTGGCGTACATCATATGCAGGGGTCGTCCGCTCGCCTTCTCGGACCACCCCCTCTAGTTTCCCTCCTTCCCGGGAACTTTCGGAGTCGGAGCCGTACACTCCGCAGCAAAGTGACCGATCTCCAGGCACCTATAGCACTTGGCGGTCCGCCGATTGATCTTCCTCCGGTTAGGCTGTGTAGCCCCCTGAATGGAAGTCGTCATCTTCTCAAACAGCGATGTGAAAAACGCTGCGTCCATTATAGGAGCTTTTGGGTCCGATGATTCCTTCTTCGGAGGAGGGTTTCCACCCCCTTCCGGCTTCCTATTTTTCCACGGCGTTTTAGAGGAATTCCCATTCCTCTTAAACTGAGCTGCAGAAGCTATCGCCCCCTCTTCCTCACTGCCCGAACCATCAGACTGCTCCGGAGAACACTCTATAATGGCCGAGGCCCGGGTGGGCACCCGGTCCCCTAACAGTGACTTCTTGAGAGCATGTATGTCGATGGCCTTAAAAAGGTCATCTAATGACGTATCAGCTCTCCAGGTATCATACACCACATGTTGTATTTCTGGGTCCCTCAGTCCAGCAACAAACTGAGAGAACAATTCCTTAGAGAATAAGGCATCATGGATTCCTGAAGCTGGATGTACCTTCTTCAGGAGTCTCATCAGTGCAAGTCCGAAAACCCTCGGGGCCTCGTGCTTGCCTTGCACTCACTTCTTAAAAGGGACCATCGGGTCAATCCGAGCGGAGTCTCCGTATAGGATAGTTCCGATCTCTACCAGTTGTTTGAAAGTGCCGCGGGGTCCGCATTCATCTTTCCACTGCTCCACGGCCATCAGGCCATCTCCCAAGCGCAATCCCTTACAGACATACGGAATTGCATCCTGTTGATCCCACCCACTGAGGTTGATGTCCTCAACGGTGGCTCCCAACCACTCTTCCCAAGAGTTTTTCTGCCAGTAGGGAAAAGGCTCGCTAGCAATGCGTCTAGCAGCGTTGGATGAACCCCTAATTTTAGAGGTTATCGCCAGGCATTTAGAAATGGAAGCCGAGGCGTCCTTTTCTGTACCCACGTTGTGCAATCCGATCCCAGCTATTGCTGGGTTTGTATCGTACAACTCTTGCAATTCTGTACTCAGAATTGTTCTCCTTGGAGCCCTCCTCGGACTCTTTGTGCCCGGAGTCGTCCCCGGAGTAGCGTCTCTGGTAGGCACGTTATTCTGCCTCTCCAGATAGGTCTGGTAGGTACCATACGACACCAAATCCTTAGTGGGGTCCACACCTTGACTGAACCACCAATTCTTCTCCTGGTCAGTCATATACTGACACTGCTGGGCCAGAGCAAGCAATCGCTGATGCGCTGCTTTCTCTTTCTCCAGTTCCTTGGCCTGTCTATCAGCCTCCTCCTCTTGCTGTGCCTCCGCCAATTTAGCTTTTGCAGCTTCCCCGGCCGCTCGGAGCCCTTCTTGTCGAGCTCTCAGAACCGCCGCCTCCTGCTCTGCTAATTCCTCAGCGAGGGCTGCATTTTCCTTCATGCGTTCCTGTTGCTGCTCAAGAGCAGCCTGCTGCTTGCGATACACATCTCGCCTCTCCAATTCCAAGTTTTTCTGTTCATTGAACAGTATGTTTGCTTGGCATTCTCGCCATTGCGACAAACTCGAGGGAGTTAAGTCGGTCTTGGCCGCCTTATCTTGTTCGGATGCTTTCTTCAAGCGTTCCGAATCCAGTTGCTGCTCATCCAGTTTCAACTGAGAACGTGGACTCCGCACCAACTCCGATAACGACCTTCCCCTGCCCGCCGTGTTTACACCTGTCGGAGCCGAAAAGACCTGCTTCGGAATTGGACGGATACCACTGATACCCACCCTAGGTGAGTAATCACTCGCCCTACCTCTACCCCTTGCTCGGCCAACCTTTAGTGGTCGTCCTGGCGTTGAAGTAGACAAGGCACCTTCTACAGTCATCCCACGTCCCATAGGAAGATTTGGGGTGTCTGTAAAACTCCTGTAATGAGGACCTTTCGGACTGTCATTATCAGCGGAAGCATACGAGGTACTGCTATCCTGTATACTCTCCCTGGTCTCTGACAAAAATTTCTCCAAAGAAGTTCTTTTTGCCTTCAGAATGTCACATTCTGACAGTAGACTTCGGCGAGCCTCCCGTAAGTCTTCAGTGTCCCGAACAAGTTCTGATCGGGTCTCCTCTGCTTCATGGATGACGGCATCTCAGGCCGCACAAATCTGATTCAGATCAGTGTTTGCCTGAACAAAGTCAGAACGGAGTCCTTGTAGATCAGCCTGTTTCTGATCGAACTCCACTCGAACCCTGCTAAGTGATTGCACCAGCTTCTCGTTCTCCTCCAACAGAGTTGAAAGCCTTGCGTCTTTCTCCTTGATTTTGGAAGCTCTATGTGTGACTGCACCTTCCAATGCAATCAGACTGCTTTTCCATTCATTCGACTGTTTCTGAATGGTCAACAACTCCATTTGGGCCATTTGCACACGCTCCTGTATTCTGGCCTCTCTCATGTCGTCGAAACGACGTTCCTCCAAGATGGTAGCCCTCCGTGGATTCGGAGCGGCTGATCTTGACCCACCAACGTTGAACATTGACAGGCTCATTTCATCTAATGAGTAATTCATTATTTCGGGACCCTTGTATCCCAAAAATGCGCTTGTCCTGGATGGAACATTCGCACTCCTGCGGGTATCTGCCTCCTTAATGGCATCTAACCCCTCCGGTGATAAGGCTGACGCCTCATCGGGAGACCTCCCTGCTCCGTCCAGAGCAGGAGGTCTGCGCTACTGCACAGGCTAACCTGCGTTTCACTCAGAACTGGTCACGGCACCAGTGTAATAAACGATACTTTGTCTCTTTATGATATTGGTAGAGTATCAATTAAAGAACAAAGTCGACACAGTTCGGATCAAGTGTTACAGGTTGCAAATCGGGTTTATTCAGAAAACCTAGACAAGCAGTATCTATGTGTGCGAACTCCCTATAGAGTTCGGAACGGGTCAGTAGGCTAATCAGCCGTATTGATCACAGGGTCTCCTTGCCAGCGTGGCTCAGAGTAACCGACGAGTACCGTCAGATGCTGGGTATATATAGGCAGCCAGCCTGCGCGCGCACACGCAGACCGGAAGCCTATAGCGACCTCTGTCCATACCCCAAGCCCGGGGTAGGTGCTGCCACCTACCGTCGGACTGAAGGGTTCGGACTGAGCTCGCAACACAACATCCAACAGCACTCGTCATATAACATACCCGTATAACCCTAGCCCCTACAGTACTATAACTTTACTTCGATATCTGGAGCTGATGCTAGCATTTGAAGAAAAAATATGAATTTACAATAATTATGCTTGATCAATCAATTTCGATGTTTTATTCTCAGCATTTCCAATCCAAGGAAATATTCCAAACGTTATAGATATGTATGTAACAGTTCTTCTTATGTAAAGCCTAAACTACTAAAGAACATTGAGGTGGTTCTGATGTGAAATGTGATATGTCACAGTATGATGCTGTCACACCTAACTCCGGGCCTGATTCTAGATTCTAGACTGGCGTTAATACGTTCTGGTTGAACTAATAGATTGCAAATATGTCTCTACGATAAGTAAAACATAGATGCAGATTGATTTTTTAAGATACAGAGATTGAGAGAGGATTCAGTTCATAAAAGACTCATGACATAGCCATGCATTCGTAGTTCAGTGTAGTCATGCAGATGTGGTACCCAAATCCACATGATTTGTACCCCAGTCAGCCTGATCCTTTCCCTTGTAACTCTCAGTGCCACACAGCGCTGTATTGCATATTGAGAAGGGATTGTTGATTAAGTGTTATGACATCCTCCTAGAAGACCCCATAACTCGCACACTGGCCGCTAGGAGGGGTCAGGGGCGCTAGGTGGCAGGTCACTCTCAGTGTCACCTTCACACCTGACCTTCACCTCGTGACCCCTGAAGCAGTCACCAAAATGGCGGCACTCAGAGATAAATGGACCTCATTTTTAGGGATCAGGGAGCAGAGGTCGACCTGTCCCTGACCTGGCCAGCCTATCGGGGAGAGGAGGGGGATGGGCCGCCTTCAGATGGGTTGACAGCCGGTGTTGACAGCCGTTGACAGTTGGACTGACAGCGGGAATGGCCAGATTGGAGTGGCCTTCCGTGTTCGCTGGTGCTGGGCCGCTCACACCCTTGACTGATCTGGGTGCTGGGGAACCAGCCGTGCGTGGTGTGTGCTGACTGATAGGGGGAGGTGAGAGCTGAGAGGGCAGCCAAGATGGTGGTCAGTGGGGGCTGGGGTAGGGGTGAGAGGGGGGGTCAAGGGTCAGGGTGATGGGTGGGTGGTGTAGTGGACAGGACGGTGGTTAGCATCGATAATGGGCATGCTGAACGGTTAGAGATTTCAAAATGAATTCACTAAAATTTAGAATTAAGAGCACAGAGAGAAGAAACCGAGTCAAAAGAGAGTCTCTTGATGAACCTGACTCCCTTAAAAGGGAGTTATGTGACTCCCTTAAGAGAGCCCAGGTTTTGCCTCCAAAATGACTCCCTTTTATGACTCCCCGCTACAGACAGAGTCCAGGTCTATGCTGCAACTCCCTTTAGAAAGGGAGTCTAGGCACAGGATGGCTCCTTTGGAATAGAGAGTCATAATTTATAGGTAATTCCTACCCCCTAACCCTCTATATAACCATTTCAATAGCTGTCTCCCTAGCTGATGTTTCTACATTATGTTGGTGCAATGCCTCACAAGGAGGAGGGATCTCAAAAAGATCCCTCAGAGCACATTAGTTAATATACAAAGGAACATATGAGCTTTTGGGATGTAACTTTCTCATGTTGCTACAAATTGGGTGTCTATACCTTATACATGTACATCATGCTTATGCTACAGTTTTGAATTAACTGTAATTATTTCATAAAATGTAATTCTGACATTACATGTTGATGCTACAATGATATACACGTATCAGCATAATTATCAATGTCACAAATAACATGGATCTAGAGATCTGAGCATGCAGAATATTACCATTTTAGGTATAGTGCTACTACCTAGCAGGCTTAACTGTAACCAACTGTTTGACTCCCTTGGGGGAAAAGGGAGTAGGGACCCTTGACTCTGATTAGAAACAGAGTCAGATGGCTTCTTAACATATATGCTAGTTGGCATTACAGTCAATGTACAGTAGTGTCACCTAGTGGGTTTCCTATTTCCGTTTGTATGCTCACCTCTGTGACTCCCTTAGGGAGTCCAGGTAACCATTGACTCACCTCAGCTGACATGGACTCTGTTTGATCTAATTGAAAAGGAGTCAAGGCTGTTAGAAGGGGGAGTCAGACAGTGTAAAAAGTGAGCCAAAGGGACCCTGGCTCTCTTTTTATAGCCTGGACTCCCCTTGTGACTCGGTTTCTTCTCTCTGTGAGGAGGGGTGTTGTTATGGTACTAGAATGCTTCAGTTTGAATTCCGCTCCCATCATACTACTCCCGTCACCATGTTACCAGGCTTCACTACTGAGATTGAGACAATCATCTAGCTAATACCTAACAGTTGCCATACCAATGTTCCCTGTATGGGTATACATGTATTGGGTCGGCACAGTGAATGGCACCAGGGTGAAGAGGTCATTAGGACATGAAGCCAAGTCCCAAATTGGCTTCTACCAGGCGTCAGCAAATGGCTTTACCATCGAGACATATAGTGGTGCAACCAGTGATAGTGGCAGTGTTATTAGTGTGGAGGAGATACCAGGTTATCAGGCCGTAGTCTGCATCATGTTGCAATGAGATAAGGGAGAGTCAGACACTCTCCAGACACAGTGTCTAATAACAGTGACAACCTAGATTCATAACCCCCCCCCCCCAATCCCACAGGTTGCCATCTTTTCTCAAAATAGTCCAATACATGATATGTAATGTGCTAACCACTACCAGGTAGGCCACTATATGGGAAGTATGCTCAATCAAGGTGGCTTGGCTTAATCAGGTGAACGCATCTACAACTGAAAATTAGCTGCATCTACACCCCATGCCCCTGTAGCATTCTGAAGTGGTTACTGATCATACACTGCAAAGACAGTTTGGCCCTTATCCTCTCCACCCCGCAGACCTCCGCCGGTCATTGCATTAGCGCCGTCCGTGCCGAGGTCGGGCTTTAAATCCAATACACTACAGAGCCGCACTGATTAAGTTGGCACTTTGCTGCCGTCGCCATATTGGCCTTTTACTGTAAGGGTTTAGGGAGTGGTCATTTGTTAACAGACCTCCTCTTGCATTACTCATATCTACTAACATTCTCATCATTGCTACCTCGTATCAACTTTGATGAAATAAAGCAACCGTCAATTTTGATTGGAGTGTGACTGGTTTTGTCTGAAATATCATTCTTAGTATATTTTTAACAACAGGATGGGGATGGATTATCGCATGAGTGTGCCAAATATCTTTCGTCCTCCCTCAGTAGGGTTAAGATTTACTATAGCAAACACCGTTTACCAATAGTAATACGCTACCCGTTTTGCTAAAAATGAGTGAGAGGTCCCAATTTGTTTGGGAACCGGCTTCCACTCTAGGGGTCCAAATGATCACCAACCTCTTTATTTCTTGAACGATTACCAATCACTTATGGATAAGAGCTGCTCAAATGAAATACTCTGTGTGTTGCTCTATCAACTACTTCATGACATGTGTGTGTGTGCGGGGGGGGGGGGGGTGATAGGGATGATAATGCGTATACATGAGGAGACCTCAACCTGTATAGGACTTCCAGTATTCAAACTTACCGCTCTAGGGTCATCGGTGAGTATCGACAATATACCCAATGGTGCCAGACATTATTGTTGCTAATTTCAGTTACCTATTACGTTCACACATACAGTTATTGATGAACCAACAACGTTTCATTGTCATCTTAAAACAGGGGTAATCGGGGGAAATGGGTGATGATTGCACAAGGACTGTTTATATATGAAAAATGAGAATACAATAAGACAATCAGTCTAGTATGCTGACTAGTTCTTCAATAGAATATGTGATGCTCATAACACCTCTTTATTGAACAAATAGATCACATGACAGTAACATAGGGTCAGTGACAACATGATATCACGTGTGCATAAATATATTGCAATCAGAAGCACGATTACCCTGTACCAGCAATGTTGGGTAGATTTAAGGCTGGTAGCAGAAGGCGTGTATTGGTCGCCAATATTGATGAGTTCATGTGAGAGAATAGCCAGTCTATTCATAGGCCCGTTTTGTAGAGGAGATCACTTGGTCATACACGCTGCAACAGTGTCCTAACTGTTGAGGGTTGCCGCCTCCCTCTAGCGGGCTTTTACGGAGTTACCAGCAGGTCATAAATAATCCCAAAATGGACGCCATGTCCCACCAAGTTTATTACATTCCGTCTCCTCCCCAATCGACCTGCCTTACTACTCCCATCTCTCTCCCAATCCCCATCTCTTACCTCCCCCCTCTCTCTCTTACCCCCTTCCCCCTAAGACCTCTGGGGTGGATATGGCCCTAATACTGTATTGTGTGTTTGGCATCTTCTGGTACATCCAAGTAGTTTACAAGAAACAATTTTCAGCTACCAAAAGAATTGTTGACTTATGCACTACATTGTAGAATCTACGGTAGAATGGATTTCCAGTTACATTAGACTCTACTGTTTACCTATAATCAACTGTACATGTAGTAGAGTAAATATGTAACAATTTCAGCAGGTTTTTGGCACCTCTGGCAGAAAACATGAAAAGTTGCACACAGGATCTTTACATAATACTGAACTCATATCAAAGAGGATACATGATTTTTGAAGAGTATTTCCACATGAAAATATACATTAAACTCAAAAAGTATGAAAATGAAGAATAAACCAATAAAATATCACACATGTTAATTAGAAGGGCTTACACCTTATAATACGGGTGTACTAGGGTAATATGATAATGCTGATTCCAAATCTGCTATCTGTATGATGGTATCTAGAAATTATCAAGGTCAGAATCAAGGTCAAAGGTCAGAAATCCACTCAACATCAATACATGTATAAGGAAACACTAGCATGGTCATCTGCTCTGTCTCTTTGGGTGTCTGCCTGTCTGTCTGTGTGTCTGTCTATGTGTTGGTCTGTGTGTCCCTTCACTGATAATAATACCTATCTGCCAATAGTCAGTAGTGACTATACCACAATATTTTGGCTCCTGTAGTCAGGGGACTATACAACTTAGCCACATATCAGTCATAAGGATAGACAGGAATGACTATATTTGGATCACACAAATTGATGATGTCACAGGAATGTGTGCAGAGGAAACAGTTAGGATTCAAAATTGAATGCTCAACTGACTTCAGGTAGGCACATCTCATTCATCTAAATCACTCCTTTGCACATTTCCCTGTGTATTAGATTGTGTGTTAATGTTGAGAATGCTTACATCATAGAACACATAGATTCTCAAGTTTAATTAAAATTAGCATGTGCTTTTGTCCAAATTCTGATCATGTAATGGTGGATCTCTAGGCATCCGGACTAGGATGTACAGAAGTTCACTGGATAAAGGGTCATAGTGTGCTAGGCATATGCCCCATCCTCATCTACCTCTCACAATGGTGCTAGGACAGGTACCCCTGGACATCTACCCCTGGACACATCAACCCCCTAGAACTTTTATCCCCTTGGACATCTATTCCCTGGAAATCCAACCCCTTGGACACCTTCCCCTGGACATCAACCCCCTGGACATCTAGCCCCTGTGACATCTACCCCATAGGACATCTACCCCCTAGGCCTTTGATCCCCTTGGACATCTATCCCCTGGGCATTTATCCCATTACAACTTCTACCCCCTAGGACATCCACCCCCTTGGACACTTACCACTGGACATCTCCCACCTGGGACATCTACCCCCTGGGACATCTACCCCCTGGGACATCTACTCCCTTTACCCTCTAGGACTTATACCTGGGGACATCAAGCCCCTGCACTTGCCCATATGGTTGAGTCATATTATGTGGAGGTGAGGTGCGAAGGGGTAGATTTCTCCAGGGGTAGAAGTCCTGGAGAGTAAAGGTTCAGGGGGTAGATGTGCGAGGGAGTGGATGTCCTATGGGGTAGAAGTCTTAGGGGGTAACAGGCCTGAGGGGGTTAAGTCAAAGGGTTAGAAGGCCAAAGGGGTAAAAATCCTATGGGATAGATATCCTAGGGAGTAGATGCCCTAGGGTGTAGATGGTAGGCCCTGGGGTAGATTCTAGGGGGATCCTTGCCCCGACAGCCTTCCGGTGCACTCCAAAGTACTATAATACCCTGCTTTGCCACAACAGATCTTGTCCTGCCTTGCTCTACTCTGCTCTACTCTATTTTACTCTACTCTGCCTATTCTGCCTTACTCTGCCTGTCTCTATTCAACATGACTATGCTCTGCCTTACTCTACCTGACATTGCCTTACCCTGCATCACTCTATCTTGCACTTCCCTGCTCTTCTTTATATTACTATGCTTTACCTTCCTCTGCCTTACCCTGCATTACTCTGCCTTTTTCTACCCTGCTCTACTATACATTACTCTGCTGCTCTGCCTTGCCTTGCCCTGTCCTACTCTGCCTGGCTCTATTCTACATAACTCTGCTCTGCCTTACTCTGCCCTGCTTTACATTACACTTCTCTGCCTTGCCTTGCCCTTCCCTGCTTTACATTACTCAGCTCTGCTTTACCCTCTCCTGCTCTGCCTTGCTCTACTCTACGTTTCTGTGCTCTGCCTTGATCTGCCCTGCTCTACTCTATATTACTCTGCTCTGCTTTGTCCTGCCTTTCTCTGACTGGTTCTATTCTACATTACTCTGCTCTGCCTTACTCTGCCCTAGAGAGTATGCAAGACATATCTGCCCAATAACCAGTAATATATATGACATACATGTATGCTTATATTTACATGACCAAACACCAACATCCATGTGAGCAGAGCATCCTGTCTTTCTCTAAAAAGTGCTAAGTGTTTACATGCATTAAGGACAATGGTTAAGGACTAAATGGAATGAATTATGCCATTAGGAGTGTAAGTTAATGATTTATGTCATATGGAGAGGTTTAAACAACCAAGATGTGTTATTATGATGAGGGTTTGTTGACCTATCATGCACAATAGGTTTGACCAAATGACTTTTTTGGTTGGTAGAAAGCAGTAATGAATATATGCAAATAATCAACTTATTATGCATAGCCATCCATCTGAACACTACTTTTTCACATGCAATAAATACATGTATATTGGTTTCTATCATTAGGATTATCTTTTGAATTTTATTCCATTCTAAAATAAATAATGTATATTTTTGAAGAATTAAAAGTAAATTTTTTACTTTATTTTTTCAATGTCATTTTACATGTAGTCACATTAATAAAAATGAATGTATCCTCTTAGAATCGGGTTCAGCACGTCTTAAAACCCCTGTATACCAAATTTCATGCTTTCTGCCGGAAGTGCCAAACCATTTCACATATTTCTTGTACTAATGCACCTACAGTAGAACCTACTGCATGTACATCTACAATAATGGCAACATTTTTTACAGTGTGTGCTGGATATAGCTGTAACTTCGTGATCACTGATTTATGTTTGATACTAGTAAAGGGAATTACTCTGTAATAACAAATTAGTGTGAAGTTTCTCTGGAGTAGTTTAAGCTTCACTCACCAAAATAAATTAAAGGTCACCTTTTGAGTTAGATTGATGACTTAGTGGAAGCTAGACTTAGTAGAAGCTGTACCGGTGTAGACAGTCAGTGTGTGTATTGTGGCGAGGGGGTATGGCTACATAGTGAGACATGGATACCTTGTCAGTAGATGGTGCCTTGTCCATTTATAGGCAGTCAGTATATGGCTCATATATACATAGTGAGACATGTACATGTATACACCTTGTCAGTAGATGCTGGACACAGTATAGGTAGTCAATGTGTGGGTGGGGTGGGTATGGTTACATGATGAGAGATGTATACCTTGTCAGTACATGCTGGAGACAGTATAGGCAGTCCAAGTGTGGGTGGGGAGGGTGTGGCTAAATAGTGAGATATATTTTCAGTGGATGCTGTTCCATTATAGGCAGTCAGCGTATAGCAAGGGAGGGTATGGCTATGATGATACATACACATGTATACCCCTTGTCAGTAGATGTTGTACCGTGTATAGACAGTCAGTGTATGGGTGGGGAGGGTGAAACTATACAAGCTGAGACCCCCACGACGAGGGCACAGGCTAGAAGTAACCACTCCTACCTGATCTACTGATTACAAGATGCCTCCACAGACTTATCTCTGAGAGGGTCCCACTCCCACAACATCAATCAAACCACAGTCTTTACGGAATATCAAGAGGCATTTTCTTAGAATAGATTTATATGATACAATAAAATGGTGCCAAGATGCATAGACATTTACAGTAGCAACCCTGAAAGTGAAAGGAACAATCCGTAACTCTAGTTAAGTTGGGGTGATCATCTAAAGATTGTGCATATTGATATTTGGGAAGAGTGAAATATTATTTTGACTCGGATATCTTTCATAACTGCCTTGCATTTTTTCCATTATATATCACACATTTCTGATCCAATCGAACTACCAAATAAGATGACCAATCTAAGAGTTACGATATCAGTCCATCTCATTGCAAACTATTTTTGCATTTCTACTTCATTGATCTATTATACCCAACTGTCTACTGACGAAAGACAAATTGAACCTCTCTTCATATTGCTCTCTCCATCCCCTTCTCCAATACCCTACACTCACCCCTCTTTCTATACCCAATATTTTGATCATTCAATATCAACCCACTGGCTCTCTATCCATATTCAATTAAATTGCAACACATGTCAATGGAGGCAATTATGGTGTATTAAGGGTTCTGGAATCACGGAGGTGCATGATGTGACAAAGTTGGAACAAAAAAAAGTGTACAATGGTGTACTACTAAACTTTTCTCCTCTCTCAAAAAGAAAGTGGAAGAAGTATAAGAGAGAACTTTTGTTGAGGTTACTATTGGTGAGCACTTGTGGAGTGGCCTGCTGCTTGCATATGGATCCGTGACTGTGTGGTTGTCCCAGACCCAACGTAGGCTACAGCACAGAATATTCACGTGTATGCATGCGGAAATAGCTGTATCTCTTACACTACTGGGAGCGCCCAGGGTAAGGGGTGGGGTAGGGTTAGGGGAGGGGCTTGTTGGCAAGGCTATGTGTACTTGACCTCTACAGCCCTAAGCACCCCTCACCCCGCCCCGTCCTCCTCCAGTACACCTCTACCCTTACCACAACAGTCCCACCACCCATGTACTCTCCTCCTACTCCTCCTCCTGCTGGTTTCCCAAGCCACAATGCATGTCTGATGTGGGGTAGGGGAGATGGGAAAAGGGGTAGAGGTAAAGATAAAGAGATAAACATGGTAGATAGCAAGAGGAATCCACATTAATGTGGACATTAATAAGGGACACTGAGACAGGGAATGACAGAGGAGACAGATATAGAAGGAGAAGGGCTGGGGGAAGGAATGGGACATGATGACCCATGATGACCTATGATGGTGGGACGGGAGTCAGGTAGGGCGTGAGGAGAGGAAAAGCAGGGGGGAAGGGGGATGGGGTAAGGGAAGGGAAAGAGGGCATGTGAGAGGAATAGAGGAAATAGGCAGGGAGAGGAAGCCATGTTGGGTAGGCATGAAGGGGGGCAGATAGAGGGAGAGAAATGGCAGGGAGTGAGGAGGGAGCTGGTTGCTGAGGCAGTAGCACTCAGCTAGCAGTATGTTGACCACCACATTACAGTGTGTTGTAGTGTGGAGGGTAGTTGGACGTGTGTGTTCAGTATTACCATCTGATACCTTATTGTCATCCCAGGGTCCACTAGAGGGTGCCCCCCCTCACCACAGCCGCATGATACCAGCCCCTGCCATACACCATCATGGCATCCCTCACTCGCCTGCCATATGCTGCTCCTGTTGCATCAAATCGTGCAAGTCTCATTTCCCTCTGACTAACTCTACCTGGATCGCCCTTATATATCTACGTTTTTTACATCCACCATCCTACATCTCAAAGGGACTATAGATCCGTGATTGTTTCCCCATCTCTTCCGCCAATACCACGATCCGAGTCCACCCCCCCCCCCCCTCACTTACCTCCCCACTGCACCAACTCCCCCCCCCCACTCCCCGCCACGGCCCGTACAGAGCGGACAGGTGGCAATTAACCCCGGGCCCGGCGCCGGACGCCCGGCCACACGGGTCCGCTCCTCCCGGGTGGGGTGGGGGCAGTGGGTGGGTGGGTGGGGGTGGGTGGAGGGTCTGAGACAGGAACCAATTCCAGCCCCCTCCGCCTAACTTCATCTCCTCATTCCGTGTGAACGCAACACATGGACATAAAGCGGACCAGTGGGCGACAAGCGGTATCTGTATCAATATTGTCGGTATACTCTGCAGGTGGGTATACAGATGAACTTTACTCTTTAGGATGTAGAGTCCAGTGTAGATCTAACCCTATACGAGTATGTATCTTTTAAAATGGGTACATGGGAAAATAACTTTTGACTCGATTTGATCGTTACTTACAGGGTCGTTGATAAAAGAGCCCTACATATAGACCTTTAACATCTAAATACAACGATAAATTCCATCTATATACAGTGAAACTTCGTTATAAGGAACTCTGATATAAGGAGACCTTGCTTATAAGGAGCAGATTTGTGTGGTCCCGATTTTTCCCTATACATTTATATAGTAAGAAAACTCTCTCAGAAGGAGGTGTTTTTACCTTAACCTCTGATATAAGGAGGTAATTTTGGCTCATTTCCTTATTTCGTACGTGCAAACCTTACCCAGGGAAGTTATTTCTCAGGATTACAGTCACATACTGCTTAAAATTGCCCACTGCCCCATCCCATAGAGGTGGGGAGAATACATTTGTAGCTTCCCTAGGGAGGAAGGGAGATCAAAAGTTCCATGAAGGGGATCTAGAAAGGGTTTTGACTTGAAATAATGCACACGCCCATCTGAATTGTATTCAAATCAAGTCTATAAGGGTATAAGAGACACATGTAGGGAGTGTTCTGTTGCTGGACCTTTATAAGGCTGACCTTGCTTATGAGGAGACCTTGCTTATAAGGAGCCAATTGCACTGGTCCCAAGGTCCTCCTTATAACGAAGTTTTACTGTACAACAAACGACCACCTGTAATTATTACCACAATCGTTTTAAATGTGCACATGTCACCCCATGACCCCCCCCCACCCCCACACACACATAGTGTTGGATCCATACCGGGCATGTATGGAAGTGGAGGTGTGTATGTGGGGGGGGGGGGTGAGAGGAGAAAATGAAGCACTGCCTCCTCTTGTCTCATGCCATACCCTACTGATGGATGTGATACTTAACCCTCTCAGTGTAGCTTAGTCACTTGATGCATGCATGCATCATGCCGGCCCCACGAGGTTGATACACTCCCGAAGGGTCTTCATGATGCGCCCATGCAGTGTCATGAGTAACTCATGGACTAGTAAGAGTGCATCATGAATGCCGATTAAGATTGACCTTGTTGCATCATGCCGTCCTTAAAGGGTTAACCCACCCAATGTTGGAACATGGACCCTAATAACGGAAAAACACCGACACAAATTGGTTCTAGAGGGCCACAATCAACCTCGGGTCAATCAACAAATGCCCTCCTCTTGATATTGTTCTTTTGTTGTTCTCTTCCTTAAACAATAACGGGTAGATGTCACCCCTTGGTCATTGGATTCTCTAAGTATTCCTGCATTTCTGGAACTGTTATTTCTAAATGATCAACGCTCGCTTTCCAGCCGGGGGGGGGGGGGGGCTAAATGTGCATTTGGCTCATTTAACAAAGTTAGATAGATATACAACCTTGGGCTCCTAGAACGAAGTGACTATATTCGATATTAAGCAGTTGTTTGGGTTTTCTTTGAGATAGAATAGACATGGGTGAAAGACAAAGAAACACTCTTTTGAGGGTCGGTCGCTATCCCATTCTCAGAAGGACGTAGTTCCCCAGTGGCTACATTGACGCTCCCCCTTTTCTCTGTGAAGACAATCTAATGAATATCTGATTTCTGCAACAACTGTAGGATTGCACCTCCTCAATTTGTTGTTGTTGATTGGGTTCAAAGTGTTGCGACCTGAGGTTATCAATATGATGGACGTGTCGTCAAGGACAACAACAGTTGGTGTATACGTCATTATGGACATCAATAGATATTGACAAAGCTGTCTTTATACATAGCATGGGTATGTTGAGCATTGATAGTAAGGGTGTTGTCATATTACATATGTACCTATTTTCATATGTGATGTTCTAGCAACAATTCTCCCAACCACTTTCTTAATATTTTTATTTCTTTCTGTCATCCTTCTATTATGCTTTTTCTTTCAGATGTCCTCCTTGCTCCCTCTGTGTATTTACTTCTGTTTTCCACCATGTTCCTCACCCTGTCTGTCCTCCCGGTCTCATTCCACTGTTTTGTTATTCTTCTTGCTTATCTACATCAGAGCTAAGCAGCTCCTCTTCTCAAACCCAAACCGCTGTAGCTTCTTGCAATCAATCACCACAGCTACGCTGTATTTGGGGAAAAGGAGCATATTTCATCATGCAGTAAGGTGAGGTCCCTTTTTGCAGAGCTTGTCACATATGTTGTTTGTATGTTTGGTCCTGCCGACACCCATTGTCTGCTAAACATAGAACCTTGACCAGAGTTTAATAGCCTCGATCAGCTATTATCTCAGTGGGACAAATATCACATTAAAACACATGGCTGTATGGGTGGAATGGACCATGAGTATTCTTTGGCAAATGGTTCACTTGGCCCATAGACCGATTAGCACGGGGTTTTATCTGGCCAGAAAGGGGAACTCCTTTCTCTTCATCATCTTTGTTTTTACCCCCCTCCCCGCCCTTAACTCCCCATCATGCTCCCGATAATCGTTTTAAATAGCTCTTTTCTTAATCTATACCCAATATGGAATAGAACAGTGCTTTTACTGTCTTCTCCCCCACCCCCACCCCACCGACCCTATATAAAGCACATACCGGTCCCCACTCTACTACGACTCTTGCTGTCGGGGCAGCAAGATGTAGCCCTCCAATGATGAGATGATACTAGCAATTACAATAGAAGGACGTATATTTGTTGAAGTAATGTTAAGGAAACCACTTGTCTCCAGTTCGTATAGCACAGAGGCCCCATAAAACTGGGTTAGGCCTCTTTTTTAGATGACATGGATTAGTAACAGTCTTAATCTGCTTTTATTGTGTAGTAAAACGGTGCCTTGATGTGGCGTCTTTTTGTGGTGATATGGGGTGTCGGGAGGGGGTGGATGTGTGATGGTAAAGAAAGGAAGAATGGGTAGGGGAGGGCAGGGCAGGAGGGGTGGAGTCTGGGTCTGAGTTGATCTCATTAGTCAACGCTAACTACAAACAAACAATTCCCACGCTAATTAGATCTCATTCAGGCACGCAGAGAGATATCAACTGTCAGTGTGTGTAGGGGAGGGGGGTGATGTGTAGGGGTTGGGGGCTGGTGTGTGTGGGGGGGGGGGGTGGGGGGGGGGTAATGTTAGAAGAACAATCAGCGGACAATAAAGCAGTTGGCTTTGTGTATGGGTGTGGGATTAGAGAGGGTGGGTGGTAAAAAGTAATAATAATAACAGCCTTTGGACTCCCCCGGGTGCCTCCCACTGAGCTTACACCTCAATCATATCAGCCACCACCTCATCATCGGTGCTTTACTCACAACCATCAGTCCGCACAACTTAAGTTTAGTAGAACAACCATTTTGTCTAAAAAGGCTAGCGGACCACCCACAGACCATGTGAGGCGGAAACACCACTTTCACCATCCTTCACAGTCGTATGGCCCTCGTATCGGTTTGTGTATTTACAACCCCTTAAAATGGAATTTATTTCAGACTTGCACATAGCCGTCATTTCCCATACACCACACAAACTCACACATGCCAGTCCCATTTTCCAATACCTGTTAAAGTCCTTATACATACGTACCAGTAAAATCCCCCAACACCGGTCAATTTCAGACACAAACAAAACATTCACCAACGAGTCCAACTTCCACATCTCAGTCAAAATCCACATACCAGTCAAAGTCAACATACAACTCACCATTCAACCTTTCATATATCAATTTAAACACAGAATAGACCCTAGACATGCCAGGTAACTCTCCTACATAAGTATCTGTTCAGTACAATGTATTTTAATATTCTTTAAGGTGTTCATGTTGCCCTCCATTTAACATCAATTATACCCTTCACCAGTATTCACTCACCATTCCATGTCCTTCTCCACTCACTCATACTTGATCTACCATAAAAACTAATTCTCAATGCATACAGACCTTATTTTCTGCCGAGAAACCATGCAGGAGAAGGAAAATAAGGAATCAGATAGTAATAAGAAAGAAGATGACTCCAGTGAAGCTTCTAGTTCATAAAGTAGTCATTTATCCTGGGTTTCTTTGAGTCCCAGTGGCAGTGTGTCTGTTTTTAGACGTGCCGACAAGTGGCACTGCTCCATATCTCTGATTGCTTCATCCATTACATCACACCCCTTTTTAAATGTGGTCCTGTTTATTTCCACTCCTGTATAAAATGCTAACACCAGTAATCCCTAAAAGTGGATTCAGGATGGCTGGTAAAGGCGTGATATGCGTGGGATCGGCACACTGTAACGGGATTGGTGTGTATTGGTGGTTTGGGCTGGACGACATTCTGTAACTATTGGCAGCGTCTAAACTTCATGTGAACTAGCAAATTCAATTCCTTTAATTAAATCATAAATCGCATATAATAATTGCAGCTGATAAAATGGCGCGATACAGCAGAGACTGGGAGACAGACCGAGAGACATAGAAACAGGTACATATAGGGACAGATGGACACATATAGACTACTAGAAACCGAAACATACAGAGTTGTAGAAAAGGGCACACAGAAAGAGGATAGATAGAGAAAGCCAACTGACGTAGGGACCGCAGAGCCAGGTGGAAAGATAGGGACGAGAGTGGTTTCATTCAATACACTGATTTTATTATAAGTGCTTTGTAGGTGTTCCTGAATTTGATGCGCCTTTTCTTATACTACTTGATTATCCAAGTCATATGCCTTTCCATTAAAGTTGGAAAGTGGTAATCAGTCTAAGTATACAGAAACAGCGAGAGGAGAGAGTAGCACACAGACAAACAGACAAGAGAGGGTACAGTGAGTACCTGCAGTTAATCGACATTTCCCTGTACTACTTACCACTAGTCCACTACGTATACAATGAATCTTTCCCAGGTCGGTACTCATGGGGAAACGCACAACGGGAGACTATTCTGAGACACAGGCAGTCTGCCTTATTTGGACATATAGATTCTGGGTCAGGTCACCGGCCAGCATATGTAGGTCAGCTCAAATAGGTCATGTCACGCAGGCATGCAAGGGTAGGTTAGGGATGCGACCCGCCAGAGGCCGAAGGCCTCTGGTGGCATACATGATCATACATCGCTGGAAAAGACATGGAGGTCACACACGCCGGGGATACATGGCAGATAGACTAGATAGGGGGAGGGGGGGGGTATCAAGTCAGAGATAGAGGTGGGACAGTCAGAACGAGGGATGAAGGGAAGAGTGGCAAACAGATAGACAGAGACGGGAGACACAAACAGTAGCAGAGATTATGTTTTAATGTCACAGACCGCCTGTGGCACAAGTGTGCTGTACAATGTCCTGGTCAGAGTACAAGTGACACACGTCGGCAGGGGGTGAGTGAGCCCCCCCCCCCCCCCCCAATACACGCACACACCTTATCCTCAGACAATAGCCCTACCCTCCCCCCACCTCCACCCCCACAACTACCCCCCGCCCCTTGCACCTCCACCCTGCTCCTCCTACGATAATCAGCTTCCGCCGCGGGTAGAAAATGACCAGGGGCTCAGTAGCGCCACCTCACGGCAATTATACACATCATATCGATCACGTGCCGCAGACGCCGCTCTTCACTCCAGCAGACGACAAATTGTGATTGTCTTTTGAACAGGGCGCATGCGCCGGTTAACACGTCACCGTGTCGCCGCTGCGTCCCGGTAGGTGGCCTGGCGCCCGCTGCTCGCAGTGCCTACCCCTGCTGGCGGACAACTCGGGAATTAAGACGAATTAGGCATCGATCGTCTGCGTGTTGCGCTGGTGCCGCGCCGGCTGCTAACGACGCCTATTGTTACGTCGGGTACCGACCGGCCACCAGCCTGTCATTTTGGGGCAATCTCTCGCCTGGCGAGACTCTCGTGAGGCCCGTTATTTGACGAGAACTGCGCCCACAGGGGGCGGCCATCATGGCAGCCAGGTCTCGTGAGAAGGTACAAGAAGGATCGAGGGGTTGAAGAGGTGACCGACTCTTACTCAGAACGCGCGGGGGACGCTTTAAAAACAGCAGTTTCCCGCCAAAACCGGGACGCAGGGCGAGCAGTCGACTTCTGGTGATGATGGCGATTTGGCGGCGAGGTTCAGGGACCTCAGCAAAGTGAACAACCCCAGACCCAGCAGGCACCAGAGGAGATTGAATAATCGAACTGGACTTTCTCCTCCACACTTCTCCCACCTTCTCCAAACTCCCCGAGGGACGGCAATCTGGGAATAACTTGTTACGTCTATGTTTTTGTTGAATTCCAAACCTTCTAGAAATGTTAGAATTCAAATAGAGACATAATCATCAGTTTGGAAGTTACCACATGATGCCCTGTCCAATGTAGTCCGGGTGCGTTTTAACAGAATACTGCTCCATGTATAAGAAATAGCTAAACCCCAATTCCTTTTAATTGTCTTCCCTCACATGGAGTTATTGTGTAGTAAGGGGGGGGGGGGTATTAAGTACTCCCCTAATAGTTTCTTATACTATTGGTACTAGACCTGTGTGAATTCATTCCTGATTCTCAATTATGTTGTTTTCATTTTCAAGTGCATTTGCATAATCTAAGTAGGGCTGTATTAAATGTGGCTTACTGTGGAATGCAGTGTATTGGGTACCTGCATATGCATGTTACAGGGCATCATATAGTAACCTGAGCCTAACTGAGCTTTGTGGGATGGCTAACTAAAACATTCATAAAAAGTCAATTCTGTTTCAAATCAGTGTAAATACCCCGTATAGCCTGTGGAGATAACCAACCGACCATTTTCTATAACACCTGTACCGCCTGACTCACGTGAGATTAAATCACATTGAGGGGAAAAAACAAAAAAAGAAATTATCCCGCCTATTTGTCAGCAGCAAACAGTCAAGTCTCGCGAGACACCACCTGCTGTCATGTGACCACGAGATCTTGCCATGGTCAGGTTGCAACATGCCTAATTTGCATATCCAATTTGTCGGCTTGTCCTGAGCAAATTGAGGTTCTAAATTATGGATAATTAGTAAGGACTGTGCCTGGCCAATGGTGGGGTGTGGTAGGGTGGTGTTGGTGCCGGGAGGGGTGGGGCGTAGGGGAGGAGGTAAAATAGTGCAGATGACGGGGTGGGTGGCTAAAGGTGGAGTTAGGGGTTAGGCCGAGAGTTTCATGGGGGCAGACCTTCATTGAATTGGGAGGGAAAAGTGATGCGTATCTAGAGTGAGGGATGGGAGAAGATTAGCACGACTGTATGTTCAGGGATAAGTGCGTGGAAAGTTGGTAAAGGTAGAAAGGGATGTGCCTCCGTATGAGAGTCTATGGAACTTTTTATGTAGTGAGAATCGGGATGTGAGATGTGTATAGTTACTTGTGTTGGCTAAGGTTATGAACCGAGGATGTGTGGAGTGGTAGTAAGATTAACATTTCAGTGGAATTAATGTAGGCATGACATCAAAGTAACCTGTCTTGGTAAGATTTGAGGTAGCCTATTGTAGTTTAAGAATGAGTGCGGCAGGGGTGGCGGTGGTAGTTAGATTTCAAATAGTTAAAGAGGTTCCAGATCACTGCTCACACGTTTTAAACCAAAAATTTGTACTCAATTTGTCCTAGACCTACCCGCCCCCCATAAAGACGTCATAATTAGCAGATAATGACAGACTTCAACACTGAGTCAAAACGAGGCCACCACAAGGACCCAACAAAATGGCCGCTGTGGTTTGCCGCAATGATCCGTGGGTAACTTCGCACATCCTGACATGCGATAACCACGACCCAAAAAAGGGGAGGCCTTTCTGTATTCAATGTAATCTGCACCGAGCACACTTTTACACATTTCAACAATCATTTCACCGAACTGTTGGAAGTTGGTTCAAATCCAGTCTATGTGATCATTAAAGTGTGCCATTTGCAAGTATGCATCCATATCTTTGAATGTTACAGGTTTGCAATTTCTTTTTAATCTATAATTAGAATAAGTAACCAGCAATTTATTCCGGATATATGAATATTTCTTACATGCAGAGATGACAGAAGTGACAAATAGTGCCGTGTCTCACAGAGATGACATCTGTCATGTGAGATGGCGAGGGAATGATATTAATTAATAATTAATCCACATTTGTATTAAATTATTCATACGCTTTGCATCGTTATCCATTATTTATAATTCAGCCTGAATGCGTTAACACATGTGTCTGATTGTCGCAAGATGATCCATTACATAAAGACTTAAATGATATTACTACTATAGCCAAAAAAATGTTTCAACCAGTTTTCCATATTTGGTCGAACTTATACTACAACACCTACTAGTACCGGTATTATATATACCAGTGCATTTGACGTGTACTACCATGGAGATACTATATATTCCAGTGTGTTATAAATGTGAGAGATGTCACTGATTCAACACGCCCTATAGCCCTGTTGGTTGTCTCCTTGATTACATGTTAACATCCCATAATAAGGCATTTGACTTCTGCTGGTCCCTGCCATGGCCCTATTTATTCCCTTCACACGGGCGGCACCAGCAAGGTGTTAACCATCCCTACTTCCGGTTAGCCCAGATCTCCTGTAGGGCGAGATCCGGGTCTTATGGGAAGATTAAGGTCATAGGACAGCAATTTAAAGACGACGTAAGGAGAGAGTGACCGTGACTTGTAATGACCTCATGACGACCTTGTAATGACCTTGTGACGACCCTGTGACGAGCGGTGGTGCTGAGATAGCCGGTGGTAATGGCGGCGGAATCGATTAGGGACAAATGTGTTGTGATTGTGATATGACCTAATTCTGGTCTTGTTGCTATCTGGGTGTGAGCGGGGTCCGTAGGGCGGTTATCGGGTGATGGACAGGTCCCCGCACAGGCAGCCCTGCTCACCCACCTCCATCACCCCCCTCCTCTACTCCTCCACCACCAAGGCATGCATCCTTACCACCCTAACATAACACACCCCTCATCCCTCAACCACGGCCATGCATCCCCTAGTCTCAACCCCTTAAAGATCCACCAACCCCATAGTGTTGCCATGTTGCATGCATAAAGCCCTTGTGTGTTATTCATCAATGGCGATAAAAAGGCATATTGCACTAAAATACTATGCAGTCCTTAGATAGTTAGCTATCATCACATTGTTGTCTGAGTGTGTTGCATGTGTGTCCTGATATCATTTTCTGTAGTTTTGATCACTGTTTCTCGCCGTTTAACATGGATCAACCAGCACTTAGCATTTAATGTAGTTTAACCAAACCCTGTACTTCATATCGGAATTTGGTTTAGCCCTTCTCAGCTGCAAGTCCCGTCGCTTTATACCAACTTCAGCAATTGATATAACTGTCGGTCGTCCATATATATCTTGGACGTTATATTTTGAATTATATAAATAGGGCACATAAGGTATATGTGAGCACCTCAATAGTAAAACTGAGTCAGGGACAAGAGCCAGCCGGACATACCATTGTGGCTGCTGGTCTAGCTGATGTATGAGGCTGACAGGGGGAGCAGCTCACAAGGAGCAGCTTGCCGGGTGTACAGCAGTGAGGTGGGGTGAAGTAGGGCTGGGGTGGGGAGCTGATGTTAAGATGACATGTAGGACACCCTCAGCTCACCATTGTCCATCTCTACTCTCCCCCTCCTTCCTTCACCTCCACCTCACTCACGCACAATCTACCCCCCGACATCCCCCAGACACAACCCACCCCCCTCCCAACACCACCACCACTAGCACTTCCATACCCATGACGAGGTGCGGGAACAAGTTAATCCGAGAATTGCGTTAAGTGCGGAGTGCGCATGCTCGTGGCGGTCATGTGACTCAGCTGTTCGTTTCCGGCTGAGTGCTGCCGGCGTCTGTCAGCATCAAGTAGGTGTGTGGTGGCTGCTCGCCGGACCGTGACCGCTCTGAGCTGCTCTGTACACTGCCCGAGGTGGCTTCATATTGGTGTCAATACCGTGTCTTCACAATTGGAGGATGTACGGGTCCCATCCCCCCTCCTAACCTAATACACATCACCTACAAACTAGAAGGGTTTGCTCAACCTTGAAGTAACATTAATGACCCTTTGCCACATTTTGAGCGATTCCCTCCCACCAGCACTACACCCCCACATAGCGAGCTACTCCCCTGACCTACAGACTGGGAGCTGCTCCTCAGACAAACTGCCCTGTCTCTTTAGTTGACACAGGCCTACCTCTTGCCCACTCCTCTATATCCTAATATAAGCCTGTCAAAATCGCTATTACCATTTCGGGCCAGACATACTCTCTCAAACTGAACCACGAAGTACTTTGCTTTACTCTGAGGTGCTCCAACAACAGCTGGTTCTACACTGAGTTGCTCCACTGACATCTACTACCCCAACACTGACCCCAACATCAGTTGACTCCCTTACCTCTCAGTTCATAAGTTTTACCCCCCGGCTCACCTACCATCAGTACGTTGTAACAAGTGATCCCTCACTGAGTTGTGCTAACGTTAGCTGATATCGTAAGATGTTTTTCCAACGTCAGCTAACCCACACCGAGTCCCTCCCCAACCCAACGTCAGCTGATCCTACGTCGAGTTCCTGTTCATCCTGAGCTAATCTGACATGGAGTTGTGCCCCCTCCCACCAGCTGACCCCAACCCTAAGCTTCTGCTTCCCCAACCTCGGTTGATCGTCCGACTTGACTCGACTGGCCACCCTCATCGGTTCTCTCCCACCGAGCTGAACCCAATCCACTAACTGCTTTCCTCACTCTTGCATTGCTGATTGCTCCCTACTCTAGTTGGTATCATGGCGTTTATCCTCTCAGTCCTACAATACTACCTCCCACACGTTCCAAACCAATCAGATCAAATCAAATTACCAGTTATCAATTAAATACAAATGTGCCCTACATATGAAGCTCATATACCAGCACCCTATACCTTCTAATGATGTCCATTCGGCAACCTGAATTTCCGCCATCCAGTCACTGACCGATCAGTGCATGTTCCACCCCAGCCATGTCCTCCTAACCCCTTCTTATCCCAGCTGCTCCCCACCGTAAGCCATACTCGACCTGTTCCTGCTGCTGCCCCGCATCCTGACCACCCCTAAGCTGATCTCCTCTACTCATTCCATTTGTTGAGCTTTTAATAGATTCTGTGAGCCGCTGCGGGTGTAGGTGAGGAGGGGGGGGGCAGATGATCAAAGGTTGGGGTGTAGGGGTTGTGGTAGTGTTGTCACAGGTGTCTGCACCTATTGTGGTATGGTAGGGTGTTGAAGGACGGTGCCGTTTATGTCTAATCTACTCAATGGGGATTCTAAAACATTGGTTCTTTCACATGTTGTCTCTCCTTTGGTGAATGAACCCACTTTAAAACAGGTGCTACCGGTATTTCTGAATGTTTCCTCCATTGATTCCACCCACGTCATCATTTTCGTCCCTCATTTCCAGCCCCCTACCCTTCCTCCCCATACCTAACCCCGCCAATCAATGTTATTCATTTGTAAGTAGTACACGATAACAGGGATGTGTCGCAGGCATTGCCAAGCTTGTACCTCCTACATACACCCCTTTTCCCCCTACATTCCCCATATAAAAATTCCGTGTTCTCCACCGCTATCACTCCTCTCTCTTTTAACTTCCATTTCTTTCCATCCCCTACCTACCTTACCCTCCCCCGCTATATCCTGTTTCTTACTACCTGCTCCTCGTCCCTCCCTCCATCAGTTACCCTTCCTCCCTTCTGTATTCCCACTTCCCCGCATACCCATCAACTTTTCCAGCTTCCCCATTGTCTTTTCAACAACCCTCATATAACTACCTCAAACAGGTACGCACATACTCATCCGTATATAGCTTTGTCCATCACCTTTATTTTCCCCTTCGCCTCCAATTCCCGGGGGCGGGGGAGTTGGCTCCTGAAGGGGGTATAGAGCGTTAGTCTGGCACTCACAAGATGGTGGGTTCGAGACTCAGCAGCATCCTACCGCTAGAGCTGCGACCTCCCCCTGCTGTGGTAGACATGATTCAGCATATCAAAGGCCTGTCCATCTCACACTATCCCTATTAAGGATGGGATGTAAAAGAACCATTGCCTCGGTTAAAGTGTAGGGGCGTGCTTTCTATCTTCAGTCACCTCATAGATTCAATCACCATCACTGCCCTTGAAATGACCATAGCTGTTAATTAGGGCATAAAGCAACCCAACAACCAACCAACCAACCAACCATTTCCTGGTCCTTCACCTCAAATAGATTCCGAAATAACTACACACACCTATTCCTCCCCTCACACCCTTCCACCAGTTCCCGAATACACCACCAGATGTCGCCGTGAGTCACGTGTCTCTAAGGGCATCTGGACGACACATTGTGCTGAGACACCGGACAGAGATATTGTATGTTAATGAGGCACCACGTGACTGTATTGTATGTTAATGAGGTAGCATGTGATAGGAGGAATCCACCAGGGGGCGCTAGGTAGGTGTCTGATGGGTGTGGGGGCAATCAGGGACCATTGCCGCCTGCTGTCACCGCACCCTGCAGGCCCTTAAAGTACATCCAGTACACTAAAGTATAGGCACACACAAATATGAGCAATGTTTGGATCTGAGTCTCAAAACATACACAGATAAAAATGTGAGAGTCATTGTCGCCAAAACAAACACCTTCTATAAGTCTGGCAGTGCCTATAACGATCATAAGTGTTCGTTTTGGCGACATATGGCTCTCACATTTTTTCTCTGTAGCTCTTATATACTCTGCAGGAAAACAACCTGTCAGGCATCGCAGAGCAAACACAATCAGGTATCTACTTACCAACAATTCCTAATCGGAAATCGCAATTCCATTTGTCGCTGATTCACTACATCTATCCACGGTGGTAAACTGGAGGTGCCCCACATTCGAATTCATGGGTAGGGGCAGGCAGACTGCGTTCCCATATGGAGTCTGACAGAACACTATAATTATGGTATATCTGATCAAGTCTGTATCCCGTCCTCAATAGACGGTATACTACCCCCACGTGTACATGGTCATTACTCTTTTGTTAATTAGTATGGCATCAAAGAGATAACCAAGAGGAAACGAGTGGACAAGAGCCTGGACTGCCACTACATAGCACTGTATTTGGCAATCCCGCACATTACCACCACGAACCTGTGTTGTAGTAGTATAGGGCAGTAGTATAGGACAATATGGACCGAATGCAGGCACTCAATCCCATCTCTCTCTATGGTTATTCTACGTTTCTAGCCATCTATCCTGGCTCCCCATGTAGAATTGGCTGTGTGATGTTTGTCCTGTATTTGTGAGAAGGGACAGAGTGGCAGTAGTGGTGTTAGCCCTGTTAAAAGGGCCGGAGAGTGCTTTTATAACATACCCCTTGTCGTCATAATGCATGAACGCAGCACTGGTGAGTAAGTCGCCATTGCTGGAATAAAGGTATTAGGGGTTGATCCAAGGGGCTGGTTCTCTCCCAGAGGGTCAGCATGATGCATTGATGCAGCCCTGGTGAGTAGACTCGCCAGGGCTGCATCCATGCATCATGCAGAACATATCACATCAAAGCACGATGCTTCCCTTAAAGTGTTAAAGGTGCGTGTTGCGTTGTCGCGTGGCAGTCCTAGTGCCTTCACAAAGAACAAAGGCAGGAGCCGCGTGTTGCTTAATCTACATGTGGTACAAAATCTTCAAACCCCTACCTCCCCCTCCGGCCCTACCCCCCCCCCCCCCATAACACACACAGACTGCATGGCCTATCATGAACGGGCACCATTAAAACAGAAAGCTCACAAATCTGGGCTGCAGGCGGTGTGGAGAAGTGGGTGTGAGAGGGGAGGGGTAGGGGGTGAAAAGGTGGTTGGGTTAGTGGTCGGTTGGATGGATGGGAGGCCTTCCCCACTACCCTGGATTCCCTTTACAGAAAGGTTTGACCTGACCCACCCACACCGTGACCCAGTCCCTGGTCAGTATCCCACCCATAACACGACCATTGTTATATGGTCAATATACTTTACCGACACCTATTGTATACAGTTAGAAGATCTATACATATGTATATTCATATGTTTTAGTCGGGGGTGAAATCTTCTCAAGTGTGCAGTCTACTTTCAGAACGCATTAAAGATATATTTAGACTTTTTATGTATAAGAATTACTTATTAGACCTCACTCCAATAACCCAGCCATTATATGTATACATGTAATTAAATGTTCTAGAGTGAACAGTGAATTTAAGTTCTGTACACCGGTGCAGTGTACATGTATTTAGATAATATGATAAAACCTTGTACCCCCAGACTACCTCTCCCTGCCTCTATTTAGTTCTTCTTTTTGAAAAGAAAAACTGGAACCCCCCTACACTTACACGCACATGTGTGCCTTTCAGCGCTCCCCTTTTCGTCGTGGATAATGATACATGTAGTTATAAAACATAATGATTACATTGATATGCTTAGTTACATATAGAACACCCACCATCCCCCATGCCCCCTCCCAACCACCCCTGCTCACCTCTACCTTTAAGCCTGCTACTACGGCAACTCCCATACTGAGGTACACATGCGAGCAGCGCCCTCCAGCCGCCACAAAAAGCACGTGACCGAAATCTCGCCCCAGTGTCACGCGACGGCGAGATTTGAGAGTAGGGGGGAAGTGGGTGTGGGGGCCTCTAGCGGGAGGCGGCAGAAACGCGTCTTTGTAACACGGAAGGCATCAAAGCACCGCGCGCAGGGGACGGCGGGAAGGCCGAGCAGTTTAAAATCAAAAAAGAGATTGCCTGTCATTTGTAGGCCGCCTGATGCTGCCCACTCCCCCTGGAGGAATAGCCGACCCACCGGTTGCGTGCTGTTCCGCCTGATAGACTCCCTCCCTCTGATGACATAGACTGTGCTTGTTGGTGGTGGGAAAGGTGTGTTGGGATGTATAAGTGTGGATCCCCCCCCCCCTCCCCCTACCACCACCACCAACCTTCTTAGCCTGGTCTGAACAAAGCTACCCTGTCTACACTCATAGAAGCTACATCACAATATGCCCTTTCCTTGTGACAACCACTACCAGTTAAATCACCACTGCCCCAACTCTAAACACCCCCCCCCCCAAAAAAAAAAAAATCCCTCTCAACAAGTTTGTTTAACTTGTGTTTGAAGCACACTGTGTGGATCGTCTAATTGTAGAAATACAGCAAGTTGGGATAAATCTGTATTCCATAGCAAAACCAAAAATCTGTATTCCATAGCAAAACCATATGAATCTCCTTGACAAAAGAAATATCAATACTAGGGCACACGATGGTAAGCTTCTTAAGATAACATGGCCCAAAGACCCCTTTTATAGAAAGAGCCTAGAGTATAGACTACCCAACATCTGGAATGACCTAACAGTTGACACTAGAAATATAACTACTTTTGTCAATTTCCAGAGTTGGAACAAACAATTTTATCTGGACAAATGCACTACCTAGTGTCCCCCCCCCCCCCCACAAAAAGATCTGTGAGGGTTATGTCTCTCCCCCTCCACACACACAAGAAATACTATTAGTATACATCTCATAATTTGCTCATAATATGACATGTGCTATACACATCTTAGCACATTATGTCATGCACACTAACATCGTGCTTATAGACACATAACATCGTGTCTGGGCTTATAACACCTAGCCCAATTTTCAATGTTTTATTGTATATAAGTTATGTTGGGATTATATCCCAAAATGCAAGTACTATATGCTATTTACCACAAAGTCAACAGTGGTCTTGTCCCATTATACGGTACAAAATATTAATCATTTCAAATATAATAACATAGTTTTAAGACTCTCATTGTGAGTGCCTCCCCATCAGGGCAATCCCTATGGTGAGGCACTCACATTGTGTAGAACATATAACTTTCCCTTAGGGAAACTGTATGTAACTCATAACATCGAGCTCTACACATCACTGCATGTAGCAAACAGGCCCTGGGCCTACTTTATGCAGTTTAAATAAACGAAGTTTCAATTCAATTCAATTCAATTCAATTCAATTCAATTCAATTCAATTCAATTCAATTCAATTCCTTTCATATACAGGGGTCGAGAGACCTGAATGTATGGAGCTACGTGACCAGAAAATGTCGTTCCCCTCTGCCTGAACTTTTAACCGTGCAGAGCATAATGCACAAACTGCGCCGGACATACATGTCCATTGCATGGTCACCCAGTGTTAATCATAAAAGGTTCAGTTTATGCAGTATAGATATTCTTATAACGTATACGTCGTATAAGGTGTATACATGCATAGAGCTTATAGAGAATGTATTGATGGGACATGAAATGCATGTAGGGTGTGAGAAGGACATGGTGGGAAGGAGGTCCTGGTCGGGTTATTTATGGATAAATGAAGGTCCCCTCCAAGACGATATCCTCCACATTACTTATCGGGATTGTGCTGGTGCGTCGGAATGGCGGGAATCCCACCCGAACTGACAGCTCCGTGTTTGTTTCTCTAATTGAAAACTCGGCCAGCGGCCGCCACCGGCGCCCAGCCCAAAGAGTGACGTCACTTCCGTTTGACAGGTCCAAAATTAGGCTGCAGTATCAAACGGTGTCTGCAGGGTGGGTGGGGGCAGCGTAATACCTATTGTAGAAAATGTAGTGGTACTGTCGCCATGCCCTTCAATATTGGTAATTTCATTTTAGTTGCATCTTATGTCTAGTTTCACAAAAGGTGAACTTTAAATGTATGGCTCTGAAATAAGATGGCGGACAGGTCCCATTAAGGCCCTTACAAAAGTGGCGAAAAATCAGATTATTTGCCAAATAGCCTAGTTTTGATGAGCTTCATTGATAAGTAACGTAGGACATGTATGTCCTTGATTGACCTAAAAGATTCGAGCAAGTTCTTAGTACATGTAATGAGTACTTATTTATAAGGGCGTATGCTATGAAATTATCAGTACGATTTAGAGGATATATAATTGGCTACCGTACGTATTAAACGCATGTATACATACACTATGTTACATGTATGGTAGACCTAAATGGAGGAGACTGTTAGTGTGTTGGGAGGAGATGGAGAGGGAGGGGTGTCTCTCAGGTGGTTGTGGGGCCACGAGGAGTTAATTAGACTCTGGGTTTATCACACAAGGACGTGCAGAATCGATGGTAAGAGGGTGATGGGGTGGGTGCGGCGGTGTATGGAGGGGGAGGTGGTAGGCTGAGGTGTAAGTGGTGGGAGGGTGTGTGGGAGATATTTGCTTTGGGTGTTAATAGATCTTGACCCCCATCCACAATCAGCCTCCCCTTCATACACCCCCTACTGACCCCCACACATCTACAAGTATTCTATCTGACGGCCACTCACTCAGCCATATAGCTATACATGTAGACTAGTTGAATATAGCCGACTATAATACCTTTTAGTTTTACCTCTATCTCCCTGCTTCCTGTCCTTCATGTTCTGTCTCTCAGTCTCAAGTCCCCGGTCCCTTCTTGTCATAACTTACTCAATCTCCTTCAATAAAACCCTCGTCTCTTGACATTATTTTGCCTCTCTCAATGTCTGACTTTCTTTCTTACTTCAGTTATTCCCTCCCTCCTCCCTTCACCTTCCCTTCCTCTGTTCCCTCCTCATCCTCTCTCGATGTCTCTCTGTCCCACTCACCCATCCCACACTTGCCGCACTCATCCACACTCTTTCTTTCTTTCTTTCTTTCTTTCTTTCTTTTTATCTAGCTTACTTTCTACTTCTCTGCCTGTCTCTGTCGCTGTCTGTTTGTCATTGCCTCTGTATTTCTGTCTATCTCTGTCTGTCTCTTTATCTGTCCCCCCCTCTGTCTGTCTGTCTGTCTGTCTGTCTGTCTGTCTGTCTGTCTGTCTCTGTCTGTCTGTCTGTCTGTCTCTCTCTCTCTCTCTCTCTCTCTCTCTCTCTCTCTCTCTCTCTCTCTCTCTCTCTCTCTATTTTCCCGCCGTTTTCACAATCACAATCAAGACCATATCCAGAACGATACCTACCCACCCACTCACACCCGTACAAGTTATCCCCTATCCTACCCACTGCCCCGGCCCCGTCACTAACCCCCGCCCCCACCCGCCGCCCCTTGCTGCATTACCCGTAGTACCTCATCTGTCACAGTCGGCAGTAATGACTCCATCTTGTAGAATATGACCACGGACTTACTGCTTCTTCCATTACCCAGATCAACTCCATTACTGACCACCTACCCAGGGCCTCAAGTCCACAAGTTGACCCCTGTTGGTAACATCTCTTCTATATATGTTATGTTGAATGCATGTTGTTTTTAAAAAAAATAGAATCTGTTGTTTTAAGTATGTACATATGCATACTGTTAAAAGTAAATGTAGCTCAGCAGTAGAGTTGACTGTAGATTCACAGCATATACTGCTGTATTAGTGTACATGGACTTTTGAAGCTACTGTTGATTACAGTATAAAAGGACGTGTTTTTGGTTTTACCATTTGCAGTGCATGTATGGTTATTTTATCTATACTCTCGGCAAACATCCCAATCGCACCATGTCCATATTTAGATTGTTGACATATTTTGGCATGAGTCACGCTCGCATGATGATCTACCTCTACTTGCTCTGGGTACAGAGTAAGTATAGGGTTACAACCGCAACTATGATTAATATGACACAGCTGCTTTACTATGAGGGTATGAAATGGGTAAGACGATGGCGACGGTAGTGACAGAGTGAGTAGTATATGGGAATAGGGGGTATCTTATGGTTTCAGCGAGTAACATGTGAAGATGAGGCGTATTGCATGGCAATCTTCTCCTGCCAAATGCCAGTCTTTGCTGTCGTCTTTGTTAGGGTTAAGACGAATGGTATCTTAAATAGCCGAGATGGCCGGGAATCTAGTCCCGATATCTTGCCCGGCCTACACAGTTCACTCTATGAAAGGCACCCGTTATATTTATACCTATTAAGGACGCCATTTTGGAGCTAGACCACTTGAGGTCCTTGTGTGCGTCTTAAGACCGTGGGGGTGGCAGCGGGAGGGAGGGTGGAGTGGGTGGTGGGTGGGTGGTCGGAAGGGAGCGGGGGGTACAGGTTGGAAGGGCGCGTGAAAATCGATAGCCGCGGAGTAACAGGTTATCGATGTGGGAGGTGGCGGCCATTTGTCAGCCGGTACCCGGCCCGCTTTGATGTGGTCCACTTGTGGACGCGGGCTACCAGCGGAGGGCGGCGTGACGTCACGACGTCACTTGACGGTCACGCTAGGTGGCGCCACCTCTGGGGACGTTGATGGATTTCTGGGACGCTGTAGGAAGTATCGGCTGGACGAGGTGCATCACGGGACGGAACATGAAGGAGCTGAGGCCTCTGAACGTCTACGGAGTCTCATGCAATAGGAATAGGCCCTTCCCAACATATCCTTATAGAGGAGCCGACCTATCCTTTTAGAACACAGAACCTCTACTTATAGGATACCTGACCTCTCCTTTCGTACTAAGTATGACCCATCCAATCTCCCCTCATACCTTTAGACGTGTCCTTTATAATTTCAACCCTCTGTTCTCATCTTATGCTATTTGGTCTACTGGGGAATGAGTTTTGTGCGCTCTGATCACTTCGGTTCTGTAGTTTCAAACTATGAATATCGTGCACTGATCTACTTTATTTATCCCTATTCATCTACATTGTCTTTCGGTTGTATTTGCCCGCCTATTATTCCCAACTCCATTCTGATGTTCTATCCTATCGTATACCTTATATCCTCTACCCAACCTCCCAACGTCCCGATCCCCCGTGCCCTGCCCACGCATTTACCCTTTCCCACGACGCCGAGCAATCTTCACAAGGTCATAATCCCTGTGAATAAAGTCATTCAGTCCTTTATATATCTTTTCTTTTTCTTTCTCAAACACCACTTGCGGAAATCTCTGTCCAATTCATGTCCCTTTTCCTGGCGCTGTTTGCTGCGTCTTTCATCCATTTTGCCGCGCTTTCCACGGGATGCAGACGACATTCGGCCACAGCAGACGACACCCGCGTCCCACCCTTTGCGAATTACCAATAGGCGCAGGGCGCGCGGGTCAAAGACCAAGGCTTATTTCCCGGTTTCTTATAAACATGGGATGTGCTGCAGCGACGCCATGATGGATCACCGGGCGTGGTAAGTACGCGCTTTCTGATTGGTTCTCGGGGTCATTGATCGTCCAATGGACGTCCAGATGACAGCGGGGGTGATGAGGCCCCGTCCCCTGACGCGTCGGCTATTTTGATTGGTTGATTGGTCAATCTTAGTGCGCGTTTTAAGAGATGGAAGTCCCTCTGAAGACTAATCGACCAGAATAATAATTCACTCTCCAACCCGAGGTGTTTACTAATCCACTCTCCCCCCTGAGGTGGTCACTTTGATATCGGGTGTTGGAGTAGAATATAATGAGAAAGTGACCAAAGCCCTTTTAAGCTCTTACAGATACATCATATACCAAGCATTGGACTTTTAACATTTTTACTTTTCACATCTGAAGTGATTTTAGCTCAGTAAGCTCCCTGGTCACTGTATTGATCCAATTGAGTAGCCCTGATATGAATATTCCATACGTTCCACCCCTCTGTTGCTCATTTATCCTCCGAACTGGAACCTTTGGAAGTGGGGCCTTCTGATACCAGGGCTATCCAGAAAACGGGCCATTGCAACAGAGGCCATGACTTCTCATAAGGGGAAAAAAACGTGTATTTTATGTTACCCGACCCTACATAGCAGAACAGGTCCGACCCTAGAAATTGTCATCCACTTTTCAAAAGAAATATGATCATTTTGGGGCTATTTTAGAGTAGACTTGGTGGACCGGAAGTCGACCGTGCTCCTCTAATTGGCGCCGCAGTTCGCAAGTCAATTTGAAGCCTAAGAAAGTTTTCTTTTACATGAGCCTTTAGGGCCCAGCATCGACTATAGTTGACACCATGGCTGGCCGAGCATCGACTATAGTCAACATAACTCTGCGGGAAACAGCAAAGGCTCGGCCCAGAAAAGGTTCCTGTGAAAATGTCTTGCCCCCATCACCAGCAAATTTTTTTGGGGTCGGCCTTAAAGGGTTAAGCATAATTTATACTTATGTTGTCTAGTCAGTGCCTGCCAAGAGGCCTTTGATCCCTGAGTCATGGAAGTAATTTGTTGCATGGACAATTGATTGAGTTGTGGTATATGTTGTTCCACCCTGGAATATCATCATGACACCTCGGCCAGGTCAATACAGATTAGGTGTCTCCATCCACGGGTTGAACGACGTACAAACAGAATCACGGCACCAATAGCCCCCGTAGAAACCCCTTTTCCAACACCCTGCATAGTTATTTATAATGTTTCTATGGTTTACAAATACGTCCCCCAGACTACACTCTGTTGTGACTGTGATGTCCCTGGCGTTATATTGAATAACATCTCTTGTACTTCACTGTAAAAAGTTGGTTGCCATGTTTGTAGGTGTACATTAGATTCTACTGTAGGTAGACTCTACAGTGGATCGACAGTAGATTCTACTGCGTGCATACACTAACTTTTTACAGTGCAAGTCATCCCCAATAAACCTATCCAGCTAACATAAATACGTTATTTTACGTAAAAAATAACGGTTTTAACGTAGTATAGCATTTTGCCACAATAAGGAGCCATAGACAAATGTTAAATAACGTTGTATAACGTCTTTTGTTTACTGGGTAGCCTATTGTGTTTAAAATATTTTATTAGCTGATAAATCTTTATACCATACATTATTCAATAGCCAAGGTCACCCTCTGTCAGAGGGAGATCTGATATTAAAGAATTATATTTCAGTGTTCATTCAGCAATAAGATTAGTGTCGCTGCGACTCAGTAGATTAATTGAATTAAAATCTGCAGCCTTTAAGGTACTCAGCAATTTACGACTGTCTGTGAGTTTCTGTGTTGGTGGATGGAGTCGGTTCCATGCATCTAATCCACGCATCAGCAGACTTCTCTTGTAGACATCTCTCTTTGATTGCATCGTCTTCAATTTGACCTGGGTGTTTCACCTTAGAACTTTGATACAATATCCAACAGATAATATTATCATATTATTCAGTTCGACCTACTTCATCTCATGGGTGCATGAAATACTACAGGTAATGATACATGTGCAGTATATAAAAGGAAATAGCAGATGCTATCACTAGATACTAGTAAATCAAAATTTGGTTGAATGCTACACTGTAAGAAGTAAGTACTGTACACCTACAGCAAAAGTTGCTGGAAACTTTTGTTCCAGTAGATTTTGCTGTACGTGTACAGCAACTGGGTGCTGTACAGTTACAGCAACTTCTACTTTAGGTTTCATATTGTTGTTGTCATCAATTCATATCAATTAATATGCATACATGGAGAGTACTTTCCTGCATAATAGTTCAATCTCAGCTAGGATAATACACACTACACAATGTAATGGTTTAATCCTGCTTCAATACAGCTGAACTGTATGTGACACCAGCTGTTTCCCAGTCCGGGTACTTAAGCATTTAATTTTCCTACCAATGTGGTGTCTATTCTATGTTTTGCCGGTTTTTTTTGTATTATTCAACACAATTATGCAAATATCAATACACTATTGATCACTGCATTCAGTCTCTCTCATCCATTCTTATTTTACAATGTCTTGAGAGTTTGTGAAGCTCGGGAAAGGGTCAAATGGCAGAAATCTACAGCACAATGTACTGTAATGTACAGCAACATTGCTGGAGACCCAATTTACAATACATAATTCTGTAATCATACAGCAAATAGTGCTGTAATACCAACTACAGCAAAAAGTGCTGTAAATGTACAGCTCATTGTGCTGTTTAAATACAGTTACTTTTAACAGTGTATTAGTGTAATCCTCGATCAAAACATTGGTGATAATTTTCAGTTTACGGAACTAAAATCGCCTCAGGTATTAAAAGAAAAAACAATAATGAAGGTCACTAGTATTATAATGCGAGTATGGGTTCAGCTCAACAACGGGTAAATTTTAAAGCCTAAATGAGGGGGGTTGGGTTGGGGTGGGGTGGGGTGGGGTGGGGGGTGGGTGACCATGCATGTTGATCACAAGAGTGTTTGCTAAGACATTGTACATGTATAATAATGTACTGATCAAAACATATCAAAATGACATATTTAGATAAATGCTCTTATTGCTACACAACTCCAATTGCTGTTTTAAAAACATTACCAATATCGGTACAACGTGGAGAAGGTACACACTGTAGTAACTGTTTTCTCCAGTCTAGTGTTTACTCCTAAATATGATCTACCATTGAGATCCCTTCACAGCACCGCCATGTTTTACTTGACAAAGTCAACTGTACTTGTTTGATCTTTTACCGCCTGTTAAAAAGGAGAGTACCACTTACAAACAACTTCAGAAACAGTCAACGTAAAGAGATAACTATGTCCAAAATGCTGGAAAACTGCGCACCATAGTTAGGTGCGTTGTAGCAATTGGAGTAATTTAAAACACTTTGAAAGCTTTAAAACGCATCTAGTGTAATAACAACAGGACGGTTCAGCCAAAACACCACTGGAATTACAACCAAAGTAAAATCGGAGTAAAAAGGAAGCCATCCCAGGCGGAAACGCCCAGTGTTGGACCGAGCCATTTCCTGTTCCCATGAGCCCCTTCTCCTTACTTCCGGTTGGTTACTTCCGGTTGGTTAGTCGGCTGGTGGCGCCCCCTGGGAGTGTTGCCGCCGGTTGCCGTCAGGGGGCGTCATTAGCCGCGTCATTGACGCCGCCAGGGCCGCCAGGGCCGCTCAGGGTGGCCGCGTCCTGGGGGGCACATTACCGGAAGTCGTTTACCGGAAGTATACTGCCCCTATACCCTGGTACTGTCCGATAGGGGGCACTGTTGGACGACGGAGGAAGTCATGGCGTGGAGGATTATGGGAAGGTTCAACGTGGTTTATGACCTTTTGTCTTAAGTAAACATTGTTGAATGCACTCCAGAGGTTTGAAGAGTGGTCATGTCGGGGAGGGAAAATAAATCCATCGGTCCCTTTTGTTTAAAAAGGATACCCTCTGCGTAGGCCCTTTCTGTGTTTCTATAACTGACATATGTTGTTATCTTTTATTTGTTGATAAAAAGTGGATACTCAATACCGGTACATTTTCCAAAGTCTGAATATTGTTCTCCTATTCAGTTCAAAGCTTACTGCATATATACGTTATGTTTGTATCCCCTTGTACTGCACGTCTATTTGTCCGTCGCTGTTTGATAAGAGTTAGTGTTATAGCTTTTGATGTTTGACCCTATCAGTTTTTTAAACCTGGATTGCAATAAAGAAATATTTTTTCTGTATGAATTATTTAATCTACCTAATTCCTTTGTACATGATTAAATTCATAATTTGGCATGGTAGTTTACTACATTTCTTTTGTAAAAGTTCAAACATTAACTTTCAGACCAACAATTCAGAATTGATATATTTCAACCATAGGAATCATCTTTGGAGAGTGCCGAAAGAGAAAATATATTTTGAAGGACATTTCTAATAGAAATCATAAAAGAAAGAATAAACGTCGTTTATCTGATAAGCCAAGTGTTGCGATGATGCAATAAGACCTCCTCAATCAGATGTCGTTTGTCTACAACTGATGAAAGAGTCTCGGCTATAAGCTCACAGATTCCCTGTTAACCTATTAAGGTCCGCATATTGCTTTACTGCATTATGCCCTTATCATAATGAAAACACCACTGGCGAGTAACTCACCAGTGCTGCGTTCAAGCATCAGTCTCACCACATGAGCTTGATACACTCCCAAACGCAGCCCTGTGAGTCACCCAGGTTGTATTTATACATCATGACAATAAAGGGTAAAACGCTGAGCATAATGTGGTCCTTAAAGGGTTAAACCCTGCGAGTTAAGAGTCAACATGTTATTTATGCGTCGCCTGGTGTCTCGTGGTGGCCTACCCCGTGTTCATGTACAGATACAGACGGCGCTGCACTCACTGACATCCCCTTGTTACTGCAGCCCCGATAAACGACCACCCTTCCTGTCATTACGTCAGCCAATCAGAGGCCGAGTTGATCGTAACTTCACGCCGCCTGCTCAGCTGGTTACTGGCGTGAGACGGCGTCTGGCAGCCGACACGGGGGGACCAGCGAAACCAGCAGTACAAACCCATTATCTCCGCCTTTTGCCGGTAACAAGCGAAACCAATGACGGGGTCGTCTTCAAAGCAGGTTTCCTCCTGAAATTACAGATTGTTCCGCCAGGGCGACCGTTTTATGGAGCAGGGGTCCTCTTTTTTTCAAAAAATTGTTCTTGTGATTTAAGCTTTGGCGTCGTGGAGCAGAGTGGGAGCGCGCCGCGCCTGTTTTCATAGGTTAATGACAGGCCAAATGTCGGCTGACTTTTTGTAGGAACGTTTGTCGGGGAAACCGCAGTCCAACTGTGGCGGGAAGGGGATGCTTGATGCTCAGGGAGCGTCCCAGGGGGAGGGTGCAAGGTGGGGGCAGGAAGATCATGCCGTGATAAAAGTGGTGTACTGATGACAATACTTAAAACAAACATCACACAACATTTTGATGTTTTATCGTCCAATTGCACATGATGCACTGTGGTCTGTCCCTGCCCAAATAAGGACCATGGGTGGGGAATCATTTAGGGTAGGGACATGTCTCTGTTTAGGGTAGAGGCAGATTGGGGTGGGGAGGATCTAGTCATGCATGTACACACCGCTGTATGAGCACCAGAGGAGGAGTTCATTAGGCTACAACAGACACTGGGTGGCTTAAAACCAGGCTATTAGCAAAACAGACAACCACTACTATAATAACGTAACTATATGAGGGCGTTCACTTCGAGCATGGCCCAGGAGTATGACTTAGTTGTATACGGCGTCAAAGAGTCCCCCACAAACCTGTGTGATGTTTAGCAATATTGTACTTACGGATTTAGAAAACAGTCCCTTCTCAAAGAGAAAGGGAGAAAAGCTTCAGAGGCTGCAAACAGTTTTTGGGATAGCTGTATTGGTAATGACAAATATTCAATGCTCAACACTAAGATAACTTACCGTTCACAATAAGTGCCGTATGTATCAGTGGTTCAATTATATCATTTGATATGTTAGAGGCCCATGTACGTTGATTTTATTTTTATTATCTAGAGCATAATCCCTGTCTGGACAGGCTGTGTATCTATAACACTTATTTGGTGCTTAAAAAAGAGAAAGATTCACAAAGAATCTTTGGTGGAACCATAGAGCCAATAATCCCCTGTAAAATGTAAAAGGTCTACGTAGAAAGGTTTCCATGGCAACCGTATCCAAGGAAACAAAATTCCAGAATGGGTCTATATCCAATAATGACTGGTATACCCTAATGTACCTCTTGACCAATTTTGATGCTTTAATAGCAAATGCACAATTCTTAATAAAAGATTGACGGATCGACTGGACTATAAGGACATTGAAGGGGATATAAACAACATGGTTTATACCAACTACATATAAAAACATTAGCTCTCTTAGTATATTTCATGAAATTACGAAGTTATCATTCTGTTTTCTGGCACATGAAAACACTCAACTGATGCCCTTCCGAACGTCACAAGTGGAATTAACAACTAGATTACCCAGCAGGGTGTTTAGGACAAGTATGTGGTAGCAGCAATAACCAGGCCTCCCCATGCACCCAGTACAACTAGTACCTGCTGCCTCTACAGATGAATGCTCAGTATAAGTAGGTATCCCAGTAGGGGGCCGCTGGCCGTGTCCTCGCGTAAGATCTCTCTGAAATACACATTTTTAGACTTGCTCTGCTGTCCATACTATTTGGAGTATGGCTTATCTAAAATTTGCTAGTGAAAGCTTAAATGACTGTGCTTTGATCTAGTCCATCACATTTGGTCTATCATAATTTTAGACACCCCTCTTGATGCTGTGAATTTATCTTAAACTCAGAAAACGGGACCTTTTATCAGTGAGTTGTCATGCAGCTCTGCAGGGCATACTGTCTATACATCTCTTTCGCTTCCACGCCATTAGAGATAATGTCTCAGGACCTTGACCACTGTGATAAGAACACTCTGGGTGTCATTTTAAGGTATTACACGTGGGGATAGGCCTATTATAAGTATTTTTTAATTAAAAAATAAGACTCTTTTGGCAATTTTCTGCAGTTTTTTTAAGTGCTATATGTGCATGTTTGGGATCATTAGAAAGGTATTTTTCTGCTCTACCAGATGGACCAATCATTTAGTTGATACACCGAATGGCGTAAGAGCGAAATTAGAATAATTCTCCCAACCCCCTGTAGCTCTGTAGTGGAAACTGCTTTCGCTGCCACACCACAACAGATGCAGTCTCTGGTGGTTTCCGACTGAAAGCAGGACACTTCAGGCATCAATTTGAGGTATTACAAGTGGGGATAGGCCCATTTGAAGTATTTTTAGATTAAGAAATAAGAATTTTTTGGGCAATTTCCAGCCCTTTTTGTCAATTTTTAGAAATGTTAGATACACATATTTGGGATTATTTGAAAGGTATTACTTTGCTCTTTGAGATGCACTAACTACATAGTTGGCAAGCTTAATGGCATACGAGCAAGAGTAGAAAGAAGAGCCTAGCCTCTGCACCTGAGTCCAGGTCTGAGGGCACAGGTCCTCACATATTGGCTAGACATAGGTTACATACCATGTAATATCAATAGATATGACCCCTCAGGACACTCATACCTGATATTCCATACAAAACAAATGCAATTGGACATTTGTATAACAATTCCAAATCTATTTGTACCCAGCATAGAAAACCACATTATCAGGATGTGTAAATGATTATGTAATGGCCTTAAAAGTTACATAATCATGTTTTCTCATAGGAATAGTATAAATGGGTTCATATTAAAGTTTGGACTCAGGGGTCAACAAGAAATGTTGTGCGAAGATGCTATAAAGTAGCCTCATATTAGTGATATTTCAGCAATTTCAAGGAAGTTCATGATTTTCACCAGATAACTCAGTATTGTGCAATCATTCAAATGGGTAAGAATTGCCTGGAATTGATGTATAGCATATAGACCTATGCCTATATAAGAATTCAACTTGATATATACAACAACAGGTGTGTGGTGTTGATTTGGAGACTAGTCATTTTCACTGTTCAGGGACAATTGGACAATAAGTGTTTCCCTCATTTTTGAATGAAAATTGTAAAGTTAACCTTGGTTTTTGAGACCAGGGAAAAAATAAGCACAGTCTTCATTACCTATAGAAAGGATTCCCAGAGAATCAGTGGGATATCTGATATGTTGGTGAAATGGGCTGCTACCAAACTTATGCGATTGAACCATTTGTGTGCAAGATCCATGAGAACATTTGTAATATATTACACTTTTAAGGGTCTGTAAAAACAAAAGTTCAAGTTTGCATGTATTGATTCTTCTTTGTGTAAATGATATATATACTGTGATCAGGGAATAAGCATTTTTCTGTATCTGTTAATTTTCCTAGGGATTTCAGAATGCTTGCAACATGCCTGCATAATCCAGGTGAGACCAAGGTCTGAAATTGGCTAAGTCCAAACAACACTTTTACATATTCAAATGGCTGCCAAATCCAAACCGCTTGACCGATTCGTTTGATATTTGAACTGTTGCTATCTCTTATTATGATCTATCTATCTAACCAGTTTCCACACGTGCAACAATAATATCTGAAAATGACCTGGGATACCTAGTATAAGAGGTGGTTATAGATAGAGGGTTGAGGCCGCTGTACCAGAGTGCCCCTCCCCCTCCTCCACCCAAACAACCTTCAACTGTTACACCACACAGACACCCATGCTGTCCGTCAGGGTCCTTGCTGCAACTTTTCTCTTCACATACGAGGTTTCCCATCACACCACGTTCATATCACACCACCATATCCCACCCATCACACCACATCACATCATATCACATCACAGCACAGCAATCCTACATCACATCTCACTGCATCCCTTCACATCACACCACACCACACCATACCACATACCACCACTACACTACATGACACTACACCACATTATCCTCCCATACCTCATATCACAGTACTCTCACATCACATTATTCCTGTATCATAGCACTCTCACATCAAACTACATACCCATCACACCATTCTCATTACACCATTCTCACATCACACCACATCCCACCAAACCACATCTCACCACACCACAGCACACCCTACCACACCACACACCACACCAACACTCCCACATGACATTACACCACATCATCCTCTCACACCTCACATCACGCCACTCCAACATCACACCACTCTCACATCACACCACTCTCACATCACACCACTCTCACATCACACCACTCTCACATCACACCACTCCCACATCACACCACTCCCACATCACACCACTCCCACATCACACCACTCCCACATCACACCACTCCCACATCACACCACTCCCACATCACACCGCTCTCACATCACACCACTCTCACATCACACCACTTCCACATCACACCACTTCCACATCACACCACTTCCACATCACACCACTCTCACATCACCCATACATGCAGGACTCACGTCCACAGCATATTTAACTCCCACCTTGCCTCTTATACCAACTCATCTACAATATACTGGTCGTGGCTCGACTTCTCTTGCCTCGCTCAGGGCTCGGTTAGCGTTGTGCGGGTGGCCCTGCCCACAAAGGCCCTGATAATTACAGCTCAATTTATGTGATTTGCGCAGGATTGGTATTATTTGCCGGGCGGCCCTAATTGAATCAGTCCCATGTTGGATGGGCGCCGGAGCTGACCGAGCATTCGCCCTGGCTTTTCGGGTGAGTCATTTTTACCACAAAACCCGGCTTGCCCCTCCTTCTGCCCCTCCCCACTCCCACAGTCCCAGCCCACCGTAGGCAATGGGCGCTCCTCCCCAGGCCTCCCTGCTCCAGAGAAGAGATCTAATTTGAGCTGGATCTTATTAGATCCCCTGGCTATGGGCCTGGCGGACACCGGGTCTGGCTGAAAGAGGTTTGAGGTAAGGTGAGCGGCTGGGGTAAGGAGGGGGTGGTGTAAGCTATCCCGTGAAGTGTGATGGCCCCTGGTGTAAAATGTCGTGATATATGGAGCCGTAGTGAAAAGCCATGCAGTTAGGGTCCAGTCTAGGGTCTATAGTAAAGAGTGTACTGGTAGAGTATAGACAGGAACTGGTCATGGTAGGCAGGGCTTACTGCAGGGAGTGGTGGTGATATATGGGCCTTGGCACCAGTTCATGAAGGAATACACAGGGAAAATTAAAGTTGCATTTACAAAGCCTTTCTTGTGCAACAGATATCAATGCTGGGTATTTGGCTCAGTAAACCATGAGCTGAGCTATCTTGATACACATGTATATTGCAAAATATTACATATGCTGTCTGTTCAGTAGATTTAGTGGAATGCGCTTTATAGTAAGTAGGTAGTTTATGTATCATGCCACAGAGTGAGTAGTGTATGGAGATTGTAATTAGTAGCAGGCGCCCCAGTAAGTAGTGTATGGAGAGTGATGCTAGCAGAAGATCCCTCAGTAAGTAGTGTATGGAGAGTGTGGTTAATAAAAAGAAAGGTGTGTTTTAGGTTACCCGACCCTACCTAGCAAAACAGGGACGACCCCAGATATTTTAGTCCAATTTTGTTAGAAGTATCATTATTCTAAGTATTTTTGGAGCTATTTCATAGTCAATTTGATAGTCCACGATTCGATGCTGTTCTTGGTGAGTCGACGCTGGAGTTTGTGAGTCATTTTTTGGGGTCTTTTTCAGGCCAGAGTAAGAAAAAAATTAAAATCCGACCAACTCTACCTAGATTTTCAGACTATGTAACCTGAAACATACCTTTTTTTGGGCCTTAGTGTCACGTCGCGCAGTAATTAGTGTAAAGACAGTGTGCTTAGTACCAAGTAACTTAGTAAGTTTTGTATGGAGAGTGTGGTTAGTATCAGGTCCCTCAGTAAATAGTGTATGGAAAGTGTGGTAACTATCAGGTCCCTCAGTAAGTAGTGTATGGAGAGTGCAGTGAGTATCAGGTCCCTCAGTAGTTAGTGTATGGAGAGTGTAGTTAGTATCAGGTCCCTCAGTAACTAGTGTATGGAGAGTGTAGTTAGTATCAGGTCCCTCAGTAAGTAGTGTATGGAGAGTGCAGTTAGTATCAGGTCCCTCAGTAACTTGTGTATGGAGAGTGTAGTTAGTATCAGGTAAGTAGTGTATGGAGAGTGCAGTTAGTATCAGGTCCCTCAGTAAGTAGTGTATGGAGAGTGTAGTTAGTATCAGGTCCCTCAGTAAGTAGTGTATGGAGAGTGTGGTGAGTATCAGGTCCCTCAGTAAGTAGTGTATGGAGAGTGTGGTAAATATCAGGTCCCTCAGTAAGTAGTGTATGGAGAGTGTAGTTAGTTTCAGGTCCCTCAGTAAGTCGTGTATGGAGAGTGTGGTTAGTATCAGGTCCCTCAGTAAGTAGTGTATGGAGAGTGTGGTTAGTATCAGGTCCTTCAGTAAGTAGTGTATGGAGAGTGTGGTTAGTAGCAGGTAACTCAGTAAGTAGTGTATGGAGAGTGTATGATATGTCTGAATAGATAAAAACTAGATAACTTTAAATTGCTAAATTAATTTATTTTGTAACGACGATGCTAAAACCTATTGACCGCTTCCACAAAGGTTTGGCCATAATTCCCATGTCTGGACGACTCAAAGAGACTAAATAAATGAAAACAACTTAAAATGATTTGACCAAATCTAATGAGGAATGCTTCAAATTATATCTGCTTTTCTATTTGATAGTGCAGCATTCTTAATGATTTACAGACGCACTCCCCCTTGACCTGTCTATAGGAAGCCCACACACTCACCGCACCAATGACTACATCTTGCCGCCCTTTGTTGGATCCCACCCTTTCTTCTCCTCCATCCGCTCCTGTGCACACCCTCCCTCCCCTCCCATTTACATTTCATTCTCTGAACGTTGCCCGCAGAATTAAGCGATTCCAATTAAGGAATTGAGATGAATGCCTCAGGTACCCCCTCCCCCCGCTCCCACCTAATGAAGGCTGATAGCAGCGCCGTCTGGTGAGAAGCACTGAGCACGCATGCGCCGACGGATCAACAGAGGGATACTGGGAAATGAGTAACACTCCTATAGAGATAAATTGGGAAGGGCGGAATAAAAAGGGAACTGCTATCTTGCTGGGTGAGGGTGTGAGACCCTTTTCTACGTAGGAAGGTGCATGTACAATACCATTTGAGTAATACAAGAACAAAAAAGTGAGAGCGTTTTGTTCTGAATAGTTTGTCATGTTAAAGAATGGTTTGAAGGGGGTGTCAGCGTAGGTCATCACATTATAGTGAAACCAAGTCAGCAGATTATGCCACTCGTATTTATCAAGGAAATTTGTGTTTCTACCATCAAAAGTATCTTACCTACGTTAGGTCTAGATTAAAGACTTGAACTGGACATGCGGACTTTGAAGGAGCTTTATCTTTACCAGGGAATATTTCTCTGGGGGGGGGGGGGGGGATATTCGTATTATATAACAACGTGTGCTATCTAAACTTTTCCCGGTCTTAGACTCATATGTACATTGTTAGTAGAATGCTAGGCATATCACCAATATGCTAAGTGTATTTTGACCAAATCTCTGAACTGAGCTTGTTGTGGCAAAAAGTACTAAGTTGACTGCGAAGTTAAACGTACCTTTTTTTCTTGGTCAGATCTGCCTTCACTCGGTGCCAATGATTGATGTTTAATACAATGTACAGTATTCTAACAGTAACGTAGATAGAATACTAACAATTAGAACTTCTAACAGACTTAACGCGGACTACAAAGGCAGATTCCACTATTCCCTAAGCCAATTATGGCATTAGAATATCAGATCAAGATCTGACAATGCAGACATTACCGCAAATAAGACGGCATCGAACACGCCCGAGGCCGCGTTCAACTGTTGGTATTGTCCCGTGTTGCTTTATATAAGAAACACCATCCACAAACATGACGTATTAAGTGTCTTAACTTGACGTGGTTTAATTACCTTTACTTTAATTAACAATACGTCAAACACACTGTTTTACCCTTTTATTCCGTTGTTTTTTTTCAGGTTCTACCACCTCCGACAGAGGAGAGGGGTAAATTATTTCCAGTCGCCTTTGTTTTGTACCTCCTCTGTGATTAAAGAAGAGCTCCACTCGTCTCCGTAATTTAAAATCAAAGGATTTATACGTGCATGGCGTTGTCTTAGTTCCACGGCCCTCCGCTATGGCGCTAGTGTCAGTTATTGAGTTCTTTCCAAAAGCACTTTCGGTTACTTCACTATTTAGGAAGACGCCTGACTAGAGACGCCTGGGCTTTATAAAATAACTTCATAGCATAATTAAGTACTAAAGCACTCTTAATGTCTTAGAAATGGCGTACATGTACTAGGCTTTTAGGAACCAACTTAGGACACAAGGTGTTCAGTGTTTAATAGATGGAGCCTTCCGAAATGCCCTCCACCGTGCCCCATCGGACAGTCAACTAGTCATACATTGCTACAATGAATAAACACGTACTTATAGTTGTACATGTACATGTATACAAAAGTCAGTAAGTAGTATATAACGAGTCTGATCAGGCTAAACGGACAAATAATGCACCTATGTATACAACACCAACACGCTTCAACTAAAAGCCCATGTTATAGGTTGGACGAGGGGCGTGTTTCTCTGTTCACTACTCCTTCAGAACTGCCCATGTTATTACCTGCTATGGTTATATTAGTGAATACTTTCTAGACAAAAGCAAATTGCCCTCTTATAAACGTATAAATTCACTTTCTACAGACTACACGAACGTCCCCTAGCCCCACCTAGAACGTTCAGAAGGTCTAGACATGCGCACTTGTTATCTTCACCTCAGCCTCGCTCTGGGCTCCTCCCCTTTGTTCTTCCCGGCAACAATCGTACCGCTCCCCGCCACCAGAGGGCCTCACAGTCACGTGACCACCCCGTCACGCGAGATGCAACGAGAACTTGCGAGATTCTGACTACGGGGATCCACCTTAGTGTGGCATGGGGTCCGCGCCGATAAACGACTCTTTCCGGGAAGGAGGGGGGGGGGCAATTGAAGGCCTGGTGAGAAAAGAGGAGTAGGGTAGGAGGGGGGCGACCACAAATTTTATGAGGAACGTTTGTGAGAAGTTGTCGGATGTGTCAGTCAGACGTCCCTGATGTTTAATTCGTCATCAGGCAATGCCATATTCCTGCGGAGTTGATTTTCATCATGCATATATTGTTCAAATAATTACATTATAGTTTGTTACTAAGCATGCACAAATAAACCCATATTGTTCCTGATTGGTGCAGTTTTATTCTTTTGAATCTTTGTACTATATTTTCCTTTTGTAGACAAGCACTAAAAAGTATGCTTGTTTGCCGCGGCAGAAGGTGTTATTATTCATAATTTATTATATTTGAGTTCATATATGGACACCCGCCAATAACTGCTTGCAGATGGGTTATCCATGGACTTGATTGGTCAAGTTGTAAATCACTAAAAATGCCAAAAAGGATTCGTTTATTGCATTAACTTAGAGTTCGAATTTGTGTTTACACGTTAATTATGTTCACCAATCTAGTGTGATACATAATCCTTTATTTCATAAAGCCTACCATTATAGACGTCACAGGTGCATGCATAAGACTTTCCTCCAGTGGTAATAGGATAGCATCCATGATAAACAATTTGCTAGTGGTTTTAAAGAAAAAATATAAATATATGAGGTACAAGCGGTATACCATATAAAGAAAAATATCAAATTAGGTTGTAATATGGAAATCGCAGCACTTAAAACAAAGGTCTATAGACCGCCAACAAGCAGAGTGATGGCCATTTAACACATTACCTCATGATGCACACACTGCGTGCAGGCTGCCCGTTATCCTAGACTCACGGCCGTGCAGATGGCGGCGGATCAGGCCGTGTCCAGGGCGCGTTTTGTTTCTATTAATTCTCCTAACACCCTGCACCGAGAATTATTAATACCCGGCTACCCGCTCCGTCAGTCACTGTGGGGGGAGTTGCATAAAGCGATGGTTTAAAAATAATTATTGACTTGATGCATTAAGCGTTGACACATATATATAGCAGACCTAGGGTTATAAATATAGCGATACAAAAGAAATAATGATAGGATCTGTCTTTTTTTCCTTCTGCGGTATAGAATCAAAGGACTTTCACATCACAATCTTCCAACTCGCAACTAAGATAACAGTTACACTTTATCTAACACATTTTATCACTTGAAAGGGGAATAAGTGAATGGGGGTGGGGGGGGGGGGGCAGGGTCTCGTTAGGTTTTTTTGTTTTTGTATAGCCCTATATGAGGGACCTTCTCATTATTATCACCTCGACGTTTGCTCACATTTAAACCACAATTACTAATGGAACGGTTCCCTGCATGGTCCCTCATGCATCCTATCACTGGGACAGAGATGGGGTGACGACCCGACCACGTGGTTCTATAACGTGACAACACGAGATCCGTCACCATGGCAACCCCGCCATCTTGTGTCATGGCGGTCGGCGCTATAGAAACGGGGACAGCTGGAGGGGGCGGGACCGGACCCCCTGCCCCCTCCTTTTTCTGTACCCAGGGATCCACATTGGTGAGCACGCCAGAGATCATTTTAACCCCTGCCCCTGCCCCTCAACCCCCTCCCCCTACTCCTAGCTCTTGCTGCGGCTCCTCCCATTAAAAACAAGTAGAAGTACGATAGAAACAACTGTTGTCTGCACTTGTGACACCTTCAAGCATACAAAAATAGTGTCAGCTAAAATAGTATGACATAACCAAAATTAATGACAGTGTCTGGTAATTCAAGACTATGGGCGATAACAAACTCTGCAGGAAGAAATGGGCCCTACCTCTCATGGCATAGAGCACTTTTCAATATGGGGCTGTTGGAATGGCACGTTTTTTCTCTTTTTTTTCTTTTAAAATGACTTTTTCATTAATAAACAAAATGCATATATGGACTTCGGAAGTGTATTTGTAATACGGCATATATTTAGATAACCTCAATAGACATTAATATTTAAACAATGAGTTTAGAGCTATACTGCAGATTACATCGAAAGTGAGAGGGGCGAAGACAAAGGTTGATCAGGGTTGCAGATCTGCTGGTGATCTGGGGTAGTGTTAGCAAGGTTTGAACAGCAGGGGTCCAGCACCCCCCCCCCCCCCCCCCCCCATACACACACACTTCTCTCCGGACGCCCATCCATCATCGTAGTTACGCCGCCATTCGTCCTGAATGTCGTAAAATAAAGTTATCTGTTTATTAGCGACATGCCTACCCCACACGGCCAGGGTAGAACCGTGGTGGGGAGGGTGGGGACTTGCTTTGTGTGCTAACTAAACGAGTTTGGGGTTTTCTAATTATGCCGGGTCTTGTCTCGGACTGTCTCGGCTTTTCTCGTGCTGCCTCGTCGCATTAAGTCCCGGTCACAAAGTGTGGAACCTCAGGGTGGCGTGAGCATGTGTCGGCTGAGAGGCGGCTATGAACAAATACATTTGTATCTCTCTAACTTCTTTGTTGCTGTATTGGGGCTATTTGCAAAGTATAGTGACATCTTTGGGCTGCATGATAGAAAATCAGGTTAACACAAAATTTTGCAATTTGCCAATTTACCAACTATGCCTCAATTTACAGCAGCATATCTATCCTATAACTAAAACAGTAGGAACACCACTTCACTCCTAGGTATAGCAGGCATCCATCTTACCCATCTCTTACATCAGCCTGTTATATAACCTACACTGGCCTCCTGCACCTCTCCCTTTCTAAGTGTCCTGGTGAGGCCAAAAAAAAAGGTGTGTTTCAGGTTACATGGTCTGAAAATCTAGGGTAGGTAGGTCGGATTTTTTTTTTTTTTAATTTTTTTTTTTTTACTTTAGCCTGAAAAGTACCCAGAAATCGACTCACAAACTACAATGCCGACTCGCCGACGACCGCCTCGTGAACTATCAGATCGACCCTTAAATAGCCCCAAAATGACCCAAATTTATTTTTTTTCAAAATTGCATAAAATTTTCTAGGGTCGTCCCTGTTTTGCTGGGTAGGGTCGGGTAACCTGAAACACACCTTTTTTTTTATTTGGCCTGACTACAGACACTCTGGGTGTCAGGTTCCACGTCCCAATTGGGGAGATTTTGAGTCTCATATGCGTCCGTCTGACTTAAAATCTTAAGTTATATTGTGCTCTTGTTGTATTCAAAATCAAAATCCCTAAATCATGTTTTCAAACTATAACACAATTCCAGTCTACATCTTTACCTTTTAAATCAAATAATGGTGCGCATTGACATGCTACCACATATATATTAGGTAGATCCGTCAATGGCTTATGAGAGGACTTCACCTGATGCAATAATGTAAATTCAAACTCACTTAATATAATCATATGGCCTCTCTGTTGCAACATCGTCATTCTCAGGAGTATGCAGCCACATCGTAAACACACAAGGCGACCAAAATCACCTCTAGCGGAATTCTGCCTGACCCTGACCCTCAGGTGAGGGTGGTTTTAGCGACAATGACTCTCACTTTTCTGAGGGTGTGACTTTCACATGAGGGTGCTTTTGGCGAGTCCAGCTGACTCTCAATTGTTTCTCTGTGCATTGTTATGGATACCACTGTATTTGAAATCAAAAGTTGCAATGCATTGAATAGTTCTCTCTTTTTTGATGAACTGTTTTGATGAATTATCTTCACAAACAGAGCTGGAATCCAAAATGAAATACTGTAAGCCTTTCTAGCCTTCATGATTATGCCCCTATTAGGTTAGATTATCCTGCTTCAACCCCTGTATCATTCTACAAACACAGTCAATGTACAAAGTCATATATATATAGAGAAATTATTTTTGACATTGGAAGGGTAACCTTACTTAGATTCTATTTGGTCTGATTTAGTGTCATATAGCACTTACCAAGTAACAAATGAGCATCATGACAAGGGTTTAGCCCTGTGAGCTGTTGCTATGTGGTGGTATCTCTGCTTATCTCTGGGTATTTATGGAGCTGATGTCATGTATGAGTAGAGATTGATGTGTGACTACAACAAGTGAGTAAGCCGACACCCACCACCAGCTGATGACGCGTAATGTGAGAGCCACTGACCTGTTAGTCACTCAGATAACCCTGTATGTGCGGCAGAATGATGCAATGCACTATGCCCTGATGTGGTCATGATACATGAATGAGAGTAACTCATTCGTGCATCATGCTGGTCATGTGGGGTTGAAACACTCTTGAAGCGTCAGCCTGATACACAAATAAAGCGCAGGTGAGTCACTGGCGCTGCCCTGGTGCATCATGACGACAGATAAAAATGAATCTTGGGACATCGTGTCATCCTTAACTTAAAGGATTAAAGGTAGCCCTATCCTACATGGCACCGTCGAGCTCTGTGAGGGGCTTCTGCACGTGGTATGGGGGTTGGGTGATGATGGGTGAGGGGAGAGGGAGAGGGGGAGGGAGGGGGTTCTACATGGGTGGGCTAGGCAATGGATGAGCAAACTATTAGCAGTGGTGGTTGTTTATGCTATTTGTATGTATTCATCACCTTCTGAATTCTTTATAGTAGCAATCAATCAGGGGACCTATTAGCATTAGTGTATGGTGGTGTAGCAGCAGTGACACTCACTGCTGTGCATAACCTACCTGGAAAATGTTCTGGTTGGTAAAAAACGTCACATTCATAAACTGTAACCATAATTAGTACTTGATATGCCTAATTTGCTCTGCTAATCCTGAATCCATTTTGATCTTTGGTCCTCCCATCCTCCCCGTCCCGTTACTGCCTGACTTCCTGACCGTGCCATGTACCGCGTTAATCCTTTAAGGACCACATACTGCATAGCGTTTTAATGTGCTATGTCATTTGTCACCATGATGCGTCTATAAATACAGCCCTGGTAATGCATCATGCTTTCGGGAGTGTATCAACCCTGGATGGTCGGCCTGATACTTGAATACATCACTGGCGATTTACTCACCAGGGCTACTGCATCATGACGATGAAGGACATGAAACTTCAATTCAATATGCCGCCTGTAAAGGGTTAGGGGGTAAAGCAGGGGATGAGCAGGGGAGGGAGGGGGGGGCTAGAAGTGACAACAAAGCTCCATTCTTTATCTCGTTAGGCAGCTTTCACAATGGGATGGGTCGCGTGGACGTGTGACAAAGAAAGCAGCCCACCCCTTTGCCCCCTCCCCTGTTCCTGCCTATCCCCCTAGCTAATCCCCCACCCACTGAGATGCTGACCACGCTCTATAGATGCACTGATGACCACTGGGCTCTTTATACACACTTGTACCTCCCACCTCTACCCAGCCGCCCCTATCTCTGCCTAGTAACTAAGGGTGTAGAGGCCATCTATGGTAGTTATTAAACGTAGCAACAGATATCCTTCGCCAGAGCATGATCTCTTTTGTCGGTTAGCACGGAGATAGATGCAATATCCCTCAATCGGAATATGAATGTAAGATCTTCTTGGTATATCTAGTATTTATCATCTATAGGCATTTTCCTCTTACCCGAAACCTTCCTTGTATATATTCGCACGTTTCCTTACACTAGCCCTACCTCCCTTTCGCAATCTGCTTTAACCAATAACTACCTCTTGGGACGAAATAGAGCCTACATAGGTCAATACATTGGACATTAAGTACACTAATGACCATTAGGTCCTGTCCCGCCCTCCCTGCTGTTCTATTAGTATACCACCTACCTCTCTATCTGTCACCACATCACCGCGTCCCCTGCCGCCACTGTGGACAACGTTTCAAAAGAGCAGACGACAAACCACATTTCTGACCCCGGGCGATAATTGGGGGTTTTGGACGCCGACTTCCCGCTGTTTCTGAACTCAACGCGCTGTAATTGTTAAACCCTGCTTACTTTAAAAACTGACAACCAACCCACGCCTGGCAAGCACCGAGTAGTACATGGAAATGGCGGTTGTCGTCTGGTAAATCCGCTAAATCTACCATGATAAGATAAACTCCCCGCCAAAACCCCAAACAAAACAATACCCTCACCCAACTCCACCCACAATAGCCACTAATGACCACAACAGGATGCACTTTGATTTTCTGAACCATTTCCCTCAAATCGCTGCCCGTCATTTTGATCAACCCCAGAGCGCGGGAGATTAATCCAAACAAATGTCTAATCAGGTCGGGAAGTCGTCTGCTGTCCCCAAACGTCATCCGCGGCTACTAAATGTCGCCTGCCCGCAGGAATTTACTTGACCGAAAAAGATGTCGTCTGTGGTAATCAGTTTATTCCACAGTTCCATTTCCATGTGATAAATGTGTCCGTCAAGAGCCACATCTGTCGGGGGGTTCCAGCCTGACTCACGACCTTTGTGGGGGACAGGGGGGAGGGGAGGAGGTTATTTAGAGCAAAAACCCACATTGTGATTAACTAATTAAACAAAAACCCTCCCGAGTCTACTAATTTACTCCCTCCAAGTCCTTTATTAACTACAAATGGCTTTAATACAGTTAGCAACACTTTCTTGACCAACTTAATAGATGATTTATTCTGAACACGTATTTGCCATGGAGCAGTGTTTTGTAGCATCTATCGTCACATTGCTGTTGGAATGTTGTTGCTTGTGACCGAAGTTTCAATATTATTTCATGGTGAATACGGCACCCCCATTGACTTAACCAAGGAAGGCCGTATTTACCCCCCCCCCCCCCGTGAAATAACCCTTGCCCGTATTTAACAGCCAATCAAATCATCAAAATTGTTGATTTAACCACTATAAAGTAGCCTTTTCAGGGCAATTAAGTGGAATTCTGACAAATGTTGTTAACCAGGACATGAAATAAACACAAAGGAGCACTCGTAGAGTTCCCCACTGAGGGTTATTTCACGAGGCTTCGAGCTTCCTATATTGCCATGAACCGGTTGTCCATCATTAATTCCATTCCAATCAGCATGCCAATACAAACTTGATATGTGATATATCTATAAGCCATGTTATTCATAATGATGTATAACTTATCGAATTCTGATGCTGCCAAGATGATGCAGATAAAAGAGGCACTAAAACTTGTTTACTTTTCACAATCATGAATAGCGCTCAGACAGTCCTTGTGTACCCTTCAAAATTACCAATACTATTATAGACAGTTGTTATGCATGGAGCAGGTGCCTGGACCGTCCTTGTCCCCTGGTATTATCCTCGGCACACACACCAGGTGTGGTACTGCTACATCACCCCCAGGTGTTATCCCTACACATCTACTAATGGTGGGGATTAGGGGGATTTGTTCAGGATTTGTATATTAGAGTTAAACCCACATCTTGTCACCTGTCCTTCACACCCAACCCATCCCTAATCAGCTGTATAGGACTTACCACACCACATACCACCTGTTCTAGAATCCACACGTCCTTTCTAATCAGTTTTGGTATTAATTAGTATTACATGGATATAACAGCATAATAGTGATACATGGATGTACATTACAATAGTATAATTAACACAGTAGGACAGAGACCTTATAGGGGTGCACACCTGAGACTGTCCACTCTGTATCAGTATTACAATTCTCACAATAAAATTTGTCGAACCGTGCTTGATAAAATATTACCAAATGAGGCGTTCCTATATATACTGCCATACAATGTGTTAAATGCCTACATGCTAATAGCGGTGTAACCAAAATGACTAGGCCTCACCTACACAGAGAAACGAAACAACCGTTTCTATTCTGTACAGAGCTTGTCCCACACCCTGGACTTGCCTGGACTTATGGTAGTGGTAGAGACTCGCTTGTTGGAACTCTAGATCGCGTCCTACTTGACACTGCGAGCGATAGGTGTACATGGTCGACAATCATCATAATGATCTATACTGTACACAACAAAATATCCCGTACCCAGTCAACTAAAACGTTATACAATGTTTCAGGACGTTTCTCTATGGCTCCTCATTATGGCCAAACGTTGTATAACCTGCAAAACACTATTTCGACGTAAAATAACACATATTTGTTAGCTGGGTAGTTTCATTTACTATGTTGATACATTGACAACCTGTCGTGGGCTTGAGAAGTATAGGATTCTTCAGTGTAGGATGACAGTTGGATCTCTTGTAGAATGGTATTTTGCAAAGCAATAATTTGCCATCCCATGCTCTCCTCCAACGAGTTAGCTGGTTATTTGCTGATAACATTAATACCTGTACTGTAGTCAATGATAAAGCATGTATCTGGAATTACAAATTTACATTAAAGGCGCACTGAACCCACGACGTCATTTGCGTACAAAACTCGGCAGGGTTAGGTCCTGGGTTGAGTGCGCCTTTAACATGTATATATTGCTTTGGGCATTACCCTTGAATATATGAATTATATTCCCGATAAAGTAATACTGAGTACGGGTAGTTGGATACTTATTTTGTGAACCATTTATGTGTGTGCACTGAAGCTATGTGATACACTCTGTCAGTTCTGCAAGGGAGAGCCGCTGTTTGTCAGTGTCTGTTATAATGAGAGGATAAAATTACTGCCACAGTACAAAATGCAACATGGTGTGAACGAGCAGTTAGAATGGAAGGGGGTATTGACATTCATGTCAGGGTGGGGGTGGGAGGGGTGTGGTACACTGTACATTTGTATAGAGGGTGCTGGTATTAGTGTTTTAGGATGAACAGGAGGCTTGTAGAATCTGTAGATCAACAGATGTCTTAATCCCCTCACACCCTGAGCTGTTTGAGTTATCACATGTTGACATCTGAGTACAGGGACTGTCGTAGTAATGTAGGATTGGGGTATTACTGGACTTAGCACCATCTGTATAGCCTATAGTGTGAGAGAGGAAGGACCATTTAAGTTAGAAATAAGGGCTGGGGTAATTCGTAGGGGCACTTCTGAAACAGTTTTTTTGGAATTAAAAAAGAAATACTATATAGATGACAACAAAAAGTATGACACGATTTATGTCGATTTACCATTATAATGGAGTGCTCATTGTTTAACAACAGGGATGGTGGATTTGGGGGGGGGGGGGATAAAAAATTGGAGTGTGGGGCAAAAATAGGTGACCTGTTTTGATGCAACAAAGGGCCGTGAACGCGTGTGATTTTCGACCTGGGGGTAACAAATGTCGAACCCTCGGGGGGGGGGGGGTTAAAACGATTTTGGGCGCTCCATGCAAAATGTCACCACCCCCCCCCCCCTGTTGTTAGAAAACGAGCACTTTCTAAGGCACTTTTGAGAAAGTTTATTAACTTCATCATTTAGTCAACCGCATAAAATATTACATCTCGCCAGGTACCAAGAGAAAGTATCCACATTGGGAGAGTAGGATTATAACACTGCCTGAAAAACTGCTTCAACTAGAGCATGTTTCCTGCATGTTGATAACGGTGTAAATAGATAGCTGAACAAACAAGGCCTGACAGAGACAGAACGGGGAGAAATACACATGGAGAGGAGGAGAGGGGGTGGGTGGTAGGAGGTTCCGGGGGAGGACAGGTTTTTGGACTCAGGCTACTAGAATTACAAATGAATAGAGACTTGGGGTTGTTAATAAATAATTCATTGTTTGCGGTGACAATTGAGAGAAAAATAAACTCATCAGCTGTGGTTTTTGATGTATTTTCCCCTTGTTCCTTGTTGATATTGCCTGTGATCTATGCATAGAGGTAGGTTAGGATGGGGAGGGGGATTTCGGCTGGTGCATACATGAGGAATTCCCTTTAATGCTTTACAGTACTTTACACTTAGATCTATGTGAAGTGATTTTTGAAATGAGAACTTCAATACAATGTATTGCAGACCGAACGGGGGTGCCCTTTACCGGGGCCTTTACCAGTACATGTCACATATGATATAATCTATATAGCTAACACTAGTATAATAAATGTGTTACCCAATGAAGTGTCTACAGAAAGCATTTAGTGTGGAACATTCAGCCCATCATGAATCCCCTGCTTGACCATCTGAAATAAAAATAGATTGACATTTCTATTTATTTGTGTGTGTAGGTCTACATGTGTCATTCCCACAATACAGGACAATTAAATTTGAGGATGTTATCAGTGAGGTTAACATGGGAATACCAGCGCCATATGATTATGACAGACACGAGACAGTTTCAATACCAATACCTCCATATCTAAATCAACATCTGAAAGTTCATGGAAAGACAGATATGACATTGGTCAATCAGCTAGGACAATGTGAAATCCCACAGGCGGCTCTAACCAACATGGCGGCTTAGATTTGTTAACTCATGGGGATGCCGCAAATCGGCGCGGTCTGACAACGACAACAGATGTTTGCGACACCCGAGCCGACCTGCGGTACGGACGGGACGTCATGAGCCACGTGACCTGAGTCTGATTGAATGATTGGTGTGTCAACAGAGTCCCCCCCCCCTGCAATTCACACAGCTCAGCCTCTCCAGGTCTTGTAGTAGGGGCAACATTGCTCCTACTGGGATATATTTTAGACCAATGAAATAATTCCCTGGTATTTACTCCAAAATTCTTAGGTTCAAGGGGTAGCCATAATGATAACTGTATGGCATAGTGCCTATCTCGCCACAAACAGTCAAATTCAATGACGGCACACACCACAGACAATATGGAAGAGGGAAATTGAAGAGCCATGATTGAGCGAACAACAGTAGAAGAATCAAAGGTTCTTAAAAATATCTGATAAAGTCTTGAAGAGTGGATATGGATTAAGAAGTATGTAAATTGTATATCATAAATTATATGCAATAGCACCTAGGTGCCTCCTGCGTCTCATACATCTGCAAGGGAACCGTCGTTAGGAACCAGGGAGTTGTCCAGGGGGGACAAGATGGCTGCCGAGTAACCGTGACCAGTTACAGCGCTGTAGACCCTGGCAGCCATGACTGTTGGGATTAGAACTTAATGCTGAGTGATTTAGGATGTATCAGGTGGGGATGTGGGGGTGTGATTGGGGAGGGTGGAGGCTGTAGGGTGGCTATCTGTTTAACGTGAAGTGACAGCTCTATTATAACTGTCTGTACTGACAGCTAACTACACCTGTCACTGACTCCAACCCCAACCAACCCCTCACTGAGTCACTGTCACCTTCTGACATACATGGATACATTGTCGAGGATACAACTCAATCCGGGCAACACTTAATTCTTCTCAATTCAATCAGTGTCTGGTAATATATTCTATATTTTAAAATTTTTCGTATGTAATATAAGAGTAAATGGAGCCCTGAGGAAACCACTCTACACTAGTGCCAATTTGACAAATGAATCTGGTTGCACGTGCACTAGAATGAAGAAATGCCTGACGTAATATTTAAGATATCATTGTGGGTTAAACAACAGGCAAGTTACCAAACAAAATCGATGGTGAAAGCTGAGAGTTAACATCCAAAACTGCATATTTATCATACTGCTGTAGAGTTTAATTAAATGTGTCATGGTGTCCACAGTCCAATGACCACTGACTGTAGGGTGTTTAACAAGACTATATTGTCGTTTTTAGATTGTCGTCAGTAGATGCTCCACATGAAAAGGTAATAGTAAAAATACCATATCTGTTGAATGCTCTGCATATCTAACTGATATTCTATCATATAGGCCTAAATATAATCCATCGCACTTTATCCACTTCTGAGCAGGTTACTACAGGACCTAGATGATCATGTGAGTGGTGTTCAGGTAGCTTACTCGAGCAGGACGGCCCCTACTCTCGTTCCCAAATCCTTCCGAAGGAAGGCTCTGGTAACTGCCAAATGTTGGAATTTTACTGGGTCTGGGCAACCCCTGCTGGTAGCTTGGAACCAGCGAACAGGAACAGGAAATGGAACCAGAAAGGCTGATGGTAAAACTACCTAAAACTACCATCATACATTCTGGTTCCATTTCCTGTTCCTGTTCACTGGTTCCAGCCTACCAGCAGGGGTTGCCCAGACCCAGCAAAATCCCAAGTTCAAGGTCATTTGGCTGTCCCCAGAGCCTTCCTTCGGAAGGATCAGGGAACGAGAGTAGACGACCCCCTGCTGGAGCAAAGCGTGAATAAAACCTAACACAAAAGTGCAGTATCAGAGCTGACTATCGACCCAGCACACGCTGGCCCCACCCACCCAAAGGTCAACGGAGATTGTTCAGCAACACCTCCACTCGCGTGGTGGCGCTACTGTTGCGCGTCGTTAAGGAGACGTAACTACGTCGTCACAGTGATCAGACAGCGTGTGGTGACGTTAAAGGGGGGCTAGCACCGCTAAGACTACCCGTCTTAACAAGTCACGTGACCACCGATTGACCAATCAGGGCGCCACTAATGGTCCGCTGGTTCCCGTGCGCTTTGCTGGGCTGCTATGGCGCAGGTACCCGTCTTTGCTACGATCTGTGCTAGCCCCCCTTTAAGTCATCGTGACATGCACAGCAGAAGCATGGGTAACATAGCAAACAGGTATAACTAGGGGAAATTGGTGAAAGTATCGATCAGGGGGATATGGGGAAATTGGTTGGTAGTAAGAGTTTTGTGATATATTTTTCTTTATTACTGTTCTGTAGAGTTCGGTGAGCGATGATTAGGGAGAGACATGACTAGGGCGCTAGACGGGGGGTTGCTGTGACACTTGTCGATTTTAAGAAATGTCTACGACTCTTGTCGATTTTAAGAAAAGGGTCTTGTCACTTGTCACTTAGTAACACTGTAAAAATGTCACCAGCCCTCATGTCACTTGTCGATTTTAAGGATTGCCTATGTCACTTTTCGATTTTAAGAAATGGGTCCTGTCACTTGACACTAGGCTCAAGCTGATTTGTCGATTTTACCTGTCTGTGGCCCTATTACTGAGACATCAGAGTTGTATCAGCTACATGCATTGAACATTTCCTGTCCTCCCGGATCTGGCATACAAGTTTACACAACCAGTGGGCACACACATCAGTTCAACAGGGGGATCAACGTTGAAAACTGGTTGATCAACGATCAATCAACGTTGATCAACTAATGATCAAAGTTGATTCAGAGTTCTATGCCCACTAGGTAACAAGATATTTGTCATAAAGTCCGAAAGTTCTTTGGTATCACGTCATATCTATTGAACTACCTGGCTAAGCTGTTGCACTCTTGATCTGAGATGTCCATACGGGCGCCATGGTGTAGTGGTGAGCACATTGGACTTTGAATCCAGGAGCCCGAGTTCGAACCTCGGTGGTGCCTCGACTACTTTTTCGAAGATCAGTGTAAAGGTATCTGATAATCGGATTGCTGTCAAGAAAAATAAGCGATATGTGTATTACCCAGAATGAATGATTAATTCACCACGGTCCATTGCCATGGTATATACTGGTAATACATAGTATATTTTAATTAGGCTAGGTCTACCACATCAAGCAATGGACTCAGACACAGAAAAGAAAGTGAGAAACTTACAGAGGGACGCAGTTGCGCAGCCTAGACCCGTGTCGGGGTCTAGGGGAAATAGCCAGGATTCATTGAATGTCTCCAATTCTATCATTTCATTTTTGGTCTGCCTGGATGGGATGCATCCATAATATATAGTAAATTAGTTATTAACACCCGGGTTAACACCCCCCCCCCTTGCAAATGCGGTGACTGACCCTGTATGCAAAGAAATAGAGGGAAAATGAAAGTGAGAGACAGGGGTAAAGAGAGACATAGACATTGACTGCGTATCAGCAACAAGGGACGAACTTGCGGAGTCACTAGACGCCGCCCATTCTGTGCGTAATCTTAAATCTCCACTTCTGGCATAATCTTAAAGTCTTAATAGTACTCACCATTATTAAAGAAGGAAAAAGGAAAAGAAGAACGGGGGTTGGGGGCAGAGCCCCCCTATTAGGACTAGATTGAGTTTTGTGATTAACACTACGGGAAAATTTGGGTTTCGTTATTAAGATTAAGGGAAAAGTGGGCTTTTTAAGATTACGCACAGAATGGGTGGCGTCTAGTGACCACGTAAGTTCGTCCCCACGTGCTGCGTATCAGGCCAGTATAGCAGGAGAAAGTCACTAATAAGAGGCTAACAGGGGCAGTGGCAGACAGTGAAAACGGGGAGAGGTACGGGTACAGAGGTTGGAGACAAGAGACTACATTTGTATACATCTTTCTCCACTGTGGACGTGCCTTGATTCCTTCACAAACAGCCGTCCTGCTGTTATAACTGATGACGTCTGATTACACGTGTCCCTCCCCGTGTTGGTGGTGTGCGTCACGGTTGGTTAGTTTAATGAGGACACGGTCCAGGTACCCTCTGTACCCTAAGTGTGTGTGAGGGTGTGTCTGGGTGTGGGTGAGGGGTGTGTGAGGGTGTGTGGAGGGGTACACACCTGAGACTGACACGATGAGGGGCTGAGGGCCTGCAGGCAGGGGCGGGGTGAGCACCCCTACTTACCTGTAACAGCCCTAACCCCGTCACACCTCCAGGGCAGGGGCACGTGGCGGGGAGGGGGCAGGTAGGGGTAGGGTAGGGTAGATGTGTAAGTGGTAGGGTGTGGAGGATGGATGATGGGGGAAAGGTTAAGGATGGAATACACAGATGATTGGCTTGGGTGGTTTGCATGGTTGAACCTTTGACTTTTCGTGTATGCATATCTATACTTAGTAGTAAGTTAGTATAAGCTAATGAAATGATACAGTATTAGAAAAAGTGAATCTATAAGATGACTGGGAAGCCGGGGGGGGGTGACGTGGGGGGCACTAGGTCCTGACGTCAATTGACAGAAGTGAGGGTGGGGGGTGGATGGAAATATGCAGGTTGGGGGGGGGGGGGGTAGTGAGTTGTGTGAATGGATGTCAGTAGTGTGACACTATCAGTGACAATGTATTACGTCCTAACGAGGTGCCTGGTGTCTAGTGTCTGGGGCGGAGTGAGGGTGGTGGAGAGGGCAGCTAAGTGCTAAGTGTAGGGCTGGTTATGGTATTGTTGTACATGACTTCTAATAAGACGCATCTGTTTGTCGACAAGAACTCAGGGCATCACATTAGTATACTAGTATTGAAGTTACAGTAATCTGATATCTCAAGCTCTAGGGGCAAGATAAATAGAGATTTATAAACATAGAGAGGGCTATAGAGAAACCGCGTTGACGCACATAGAAAAGCAGGGACATACAAAGAAAGGGACCCTCAATAGTCATAATTTATAATAGTAGGTGAAAGATACAATCCTACAGAAGGCGTTGAATATTGTCGGGGTAGAATAGGGCCTACTTCGTGTTAGAAGTCCAGAATTTGTACATGTTTCATAATACTATTTACAACAAATCATAGACGTGTCACTTGCCCCGTGACACCCACAGCTCGTTCTAACAACCTAGTTCATGTCACATGTCACTAAGCCCCAACCCGACTCTGCGCATGCGTTGTGCGTCGTGTGCGTCCCTGGTTCCGCTGGTTGTGGTAATTACATGATTGTAGGCCGGGTACAAGGTTTTACTCTTTCTACCTGTAGTACGTCGTTCTGCCACCAGGGGACGTCACGGTGAGTCCCACCAGGGGGCAGCACTACAACCCCACCTGGTGGGGCAATGAGGAACTACACGCCACCTCACCTGTGAGGTTGGTGGGGGGGGGGGGGGGGGGCTCAACATGTGGAGGGGCAGACAGAGATTTGGGAGAGTTGAGGCTGCCTTGATCACAGTAAGAATAAAGCGGTGCTTATTTGTGGGTTGTTGCTGTTGTACAGGTAGCCTTGGGATTTACTATTTCAATAGTTAAGTCATATTAGCCTAAGTAGGGATTAATATTATAGATATATAATATGTTATGCTATACATTGTATTTGAAATGGTAATGATGTAGGCCATTACATTGATTTGGTGTAAATAGTCATTCCCTGGGAATCTATATACATGTAACAATGGTTCAAATGCGCCGGGTCTGTTATCAAATACCATAAGAATGGTCACACCTTGGCAGATCTATATCGAACCATGGCGACCTCTGCTCGAACTTTAAAGGTTGCCATTAGTTCACCCCTATTAATGACCCACATTTGGACTAAACACATCCAGTATGGCCAACATGCCGTGATAACGATTTGCCCCGAGATGCGATTTCAAACCACGTCTAATCACCCGGATTACCATTTTCCGCCAAAATGACACCCCTCCCCCACTACCTCATCCAAAATCCTTCCTCTAAGTGACTTGCGGTCGGAGAAGGGGCTTTTTTCTGCTCGGTTTCAGAATTACCCCAACCCCTCCCCCGTGAAATGCCCTCCCGTCGGTTGGAGTACACACAATTATCAGAGTTATCTGGAATCGCCCCTCCCCGATAACAAGGCCTCAGAATGGACCCCAGTCGCCATTGGAACAGATCCGTTGTCAAGGACCTCCATGACGGCGGCCATCTTTGTCTCGGTCACGTGACTCAGCGGGAGGAGTGCGCGCGCAGCTATTGTACTGAGTGAGGGCGTGCTTGGAGAGTTGGGTATGGAGAGTGACGGGCAGACGACATTTTACGTTTTGCCGCGTCCTTTTTGTGTGACGGACACTCGGTGTAAATAGACGATGATTGAATGAGAAGCTGATAGATGGGAGACCCATGCACCCTCACCCACCTCATCCCCCATCACACACCCCACACTCAGAGCCATAGTCACTCATACACACACGGGCACGACGCATGTCAAACACTGCTTCCGGCGGTGACGTCATCATGTGGTGTCGCGCGCTGTGTGCGGACGCGTGTAGATGCGCATGCGCGCCCGGAAATGGACACTTGTGGAATAATAACCGTCTGTGTGGATACAGCACGCTGACCGGGCCATGGTCGGGGTGAGAGGGTCGGGCCTGTTGGCAGTCCAGTCAGAGAGAGAAGCGAATCTGGCCAATATTGGACAAAGTGGTGGCACTCTCTTTTAAAAAATCGATATGACACAATGGTATTTATATTTCCATGATATGTATTTTAAAGCACAATTTGTACCTGTAGAGCGAAGTCATTTTGTCATTACAACGTGATTCTTCAATATGGATTTAATGTGAGCCAATTCGACCTATTCGAAAAAATACGTTTAAGGACAGGATTAATCACTACCCCCCGGTAGCTTCTCTTTATGATGTGCTCATGAATGTTGTTAACTTGTTCAATCTAATTGATACCAGCCAAAATATCATGAACTTTCTCTCAATAGGCCTATATAACAATATTTTGACTTTTTCCTGGGTTGCATTGAAGTGCAATGTAGCACTGCAGAGTATGCCACATCTTTATGGCGTTTCAGCAGAAAAACAAGTAATCATTATTGGCACAATTTGTTTATGTGTAGCTAACATGTTACTGTATCACTTCCCTCTCCTTACCCGCCCCTCCCCCAATCGCCAATCGTATCTCCCTTACTGGATATGCCGACTCTGACGGGAGTTGTTTGATAACTTTTTGGTTGCAGGACTCACCACCAGGAGGAGCTCCGATCACGTGACTGCAGATCACGTGACGACCACACAAGAGTAGCACAGAGTTGTTGAGAGTAGGGACGCTGTCAGAGACGTAGGACGCCCTATGTGACGTCACAACGACGTCAACCAGCACTGCCACAATACACCGCTCCCCTAACTGCCAATCTGCGCGCGCCGCTTCCTCTCCAGCCGTCATTTAGCGGGCAGCCGTCTCGTCTGTCGCTGCGCGGTACCAGAGGAGCGCTAACCGCCATATTTACACTCTCATTGCCCCTATTATCGCTCAGTGAGTGCGCTGATTGACAGGCGGGGTGTGAGCTGGTTACCAGTGAGCGGGGTGACCACTTTGTCTGTGGGCCGGGTACCAGCCGCCTTCTCTGTACGTCATCACAGCTGAATAAAACATAAAAGGGGCTGGGGAAAATCTAGAAGGCCGCCCACAAGAGGACGGAGAAAATCATCCATCGATCTCGGCGCGGCCATGGGCCCCACTTGTGGCGGGCGGGACTGTTGATTGTGTGTTGCGCCTGCCAATCACCAGCAACCTGAGCATTTCTACCAAGACGAGGCTGATTGAAATAACTGTCATGGCGGAGACGCCGCGTCCTGGGGACGCCGGGCGGCCACTTCCGGTCTACATGACGGCTGTCGTGTAAAACAAGCCGCAGCGCCCTCTGTCAGAGTCACACCACAACGCAGGCATTAGTCCCATAACCGACCCCTCCTATAGTACTGTACCTACTTCTCCCCTATCTACCATGAGTCCTTCTCTGTCCATCCTTCCTTCTATTCACCCCTATTAGCCAATAGCTGATCCAGCCTTTTGAATGGAGGGATAGCTATAGAGTTCCGGAAATGAAATTAATGATAGACAAACTGCATCCTAATATCTACTACCACGGCTTGCCCGGCGATAGGCTAGTTTATAATCGTGACAGATAAACTCGGTTCAGCTTTGTGGGCTTCCTAGACAAATCATGATACCTTTCGTTGGATGGTGAAATAACTGTTTGAAAAGATGTCTATTGTGGTGATCTGTGGGTAATACTGAAGGTATCTCATAAGAACATAAGATAGAAATCGGAAGTTACCCACAATGTATGTATGTATTGAAGACACCCCAGACGGACAGCCACTGCCTTGCCCCCTATTCCCCACACCAACCTCAGCGATTCTAAACAGTGTCTTTTACAAAAGGCAAAGTTAAAGAAGACTCAAGTTAACAAGCCTCTTCACCAAAAACGTTAAAAACGCTCTGCCCCTTGAGTGCGTCTTAAACCGCGTGTAGCAGCGACATGCAGACCCAATAGGAGCACGGCAACATGGCGGCCACCAGTTGACGTATTTCTCTGTGAGACACAAACGGAAGTGAACCAAAGCAAAAAAGTCTCCCCCATTAGAAAGACAAAAAGTGCTGATTCACGCACGTCTGCTCTCTGGACTCGATTTGACGGCAGCAGGAGAGAGTGAAAGAGTGCCGGGGGTCTTTTTGGTGGGGGTTTCTAGCGGGAAGTCTCGTGATATCACGCGAGGCAGACGTGAATTAATGAAAACAAACAAGTGACGTCGTGATGCGACGCGGCCACTGGGCCCGCGACGGTAAAACGGGACAACATGAAACGCATCCCGTTATTAGTGCCTCAGTCCCCCGCCAGGCTAAAAACAAAATGGCGACTGGAGTACTGCACATGCGCGTGTTTTTAGTACTTCCGCTTTGTTTTGCGCATGCGTCCTGTGTGTATTATGTGTGATGGGGCGGGGGCCTGTAGGTATCTAGATGTGGGCGTACGCCGCATTAACTTTACCTGCTCAATGTATCTTTTCTAATACCAGAGTATGGTCCGAGACGGATTTGGCAACTAACTTCTAATGGCCCCTGCCATTTGAAACATAACCAGAATCATCTGTGTTTGAAGGAGTAGTTCCACAGTTCAAAGCTTAATTGTGCACTTTGAAGAGACCTGACTATAGGTACGATGGTGCGAATACATAATATAATCGTGTATGTGTTATACACCGAGTCGATCTGACTTAACCCTCGGTTATGTTAGGGTACATGTGTATACGATAAATGTATATATCCGACAATGCTGCCTCTTTTGTGATAGTTAATAGTTGAATTACATCTAGAGAAATACTCATAAAAATATTATCTAAGGCAAAACCTCTATATGCATAGTTCAATACAGAATATCCATATTTCTCAAGTATTATGTCAGGCCATTTGTGAGAGGCAAGAACTATTTCTCCTATGGTACCCAAAATGTCAATTCTAAATTTCCTCCTGCTAGTTTGAAGTAGCTTTTCCAATAGTTGACCCATGCTGACCAATGCTGACGGCCATTTACCTCAGACCGGAAATAACCCAGGTCTCAGTGTCCTTTTGCTGAGCACACGTCACCACGTCATGTGCAAACGTCACCACGCGCTATGTACAGAGGGCGCAGCTGAGTTTCTTCTGCATGGTCACTTCAAAGTTACGTCAGACATTCCGTGCGACACCCCGGGGGCAGCTAACTTCCTATGAGGTCGGTACTGCGTCCGTCTTTTTCAGGGTCCCAGAGTGTTTCTAGCGGCCATGGACGTTAAAGGTGTTGGGGGAGAAGGGGGGGTCCAATGGTGCTCAACCCCTGAGTGGCCATCTCCAGAAAAATACATGCTTTTCGTGACAAAAGTTAACACTTTGTACCACTTTGGTAGTTAAGGGTTAAAAGTTTTTCATTTAAGATGTCTATGACGCGCGCGGTCATGAGAAACCAGTTATTATTTTGAGTGGCCGTAGTAACTAACCGCAAAAGTGTACATATGTCGCATACATTAAAACTCAGAATGGGTCATCTAGAGACCGGTTTGAAAGTGAGTTCAGTTGACGTCACAGAGTCAAGACATGTGTATGTAACAGGTAGTCCTTCAGGTAGACCCCCTCCCCCCTCCCCACCCGCACTGTCACTGTGGCGGTAGGAACGCCCTGACTTAACGTCAACAGTGACGTAGAATAGGAGACGCGGCGGTTGGACGGCGTCGGTGGCGCGTCCCCAGATAACGCCGCACGTCGTCTGCGTTCCTCCCGCGTCCCAAGAGCCCAATTTCCGGCAGCGTCCAAAGACAACATGACTGGAGGGGTGAGGACGGGGTCCGGCAGGGTAGGGTGAGGGCTGTGGAGGGCTGAGGTCCGGGATGAGTCGCGGTGATCATTGTCGCTGACTGCCCCCATTACTAAACCCAATATTGACCGCCGCCAGAGGGAGCCACCACACCACCAGGTCACGTGACCATCGGGAAATGAGCAAAGAAATATGCATAAATTAACTCTCATCAAGACTGAGGGGGGGAGGGAGGGGGGTATGGGAGAGAGTTGGACTTGCATCTCACCATCTGTTTTTTGGTTAGTGAGTCTTGAAGTTGGACTTGAAGCTGCATTGGAAAATACCACAAAGATGGAGATGTATACCATCTAAATGTATGTGCAAAACCGAAATACAAATGCATGCATGTGTGTGACATGTGTGTGAAACAGCTAGTAAGGCTTTCAGACATTGTCATATAAATGAATTCCGTATCCATGCAAATGAGTTAATGATCTTAATTCCTTCTGCTACATCACCAGAAACACTAACTCGTATATTGTATTATACCAATACTGCATTGTCTATATAGGTGTTCGTTCCCAGCATGCACAGCTCAGCACAAGAGGCATTGCTAAGCGCTTACTAAGCCCTACAGAGAATGTGCAGGAGGGCTTTATATGTGGTATGTGCCCACTGGGTTCTATTCCAATAGGAGGTCCTTCTCTATTCACTTTTTACAATTAAGCAGTAACTTAAGGAGCAGTGTACTACAATTACAGCAGTTTTGCCTTTCAATTCTGACCTATCACTTGAATTCACATACTTTTTTTTCTATTTTGGTTGGCATTGTGTTAGCTTCATCAATGCATCGCCACATGTGACAATAGAAGAATGTGGAGTAGTGGCCGGTGTCCGTATCTCCCACTCAACAGTCAGACTGATTCATCAGCTTGTGAAGAGGATTAATATTTGACAAGAACAAACCTGCTAGTAGCCTCTTCTGCAATACTTAGAACTGGAACAGAGTTATATTAATATAGTTTCTTCTTCTGGCGTATTTTGTGCATATATACCAGTAACACTTAGGCTTGCTCACCTGAATGCGCACATAAAGGATCCTCTGCACGGGATTTGAACCAGGCCCTCCAATCTAGGGTCCTCCGACCTTTAGGGCCCTCAATTACAGTATTCCACATGCCCATGTCCCAGGCCCATGTACACGTCTCCATAATTATTGGGCAACTGCTGATTTGGAACTGGCTTGTCAGGAGGTCCTGATTCCAGTAGCCTGCAAAATAGCGACCTGTTCGTATTGTTTTGCTATGTCAGAATATGTTTTACCCGGTCCCTGTTGAATTTGTTTTCTGAGCTATGCTACGGGATTCCCTATCATGAACAGATTCGATTTCCTATGATCAAGCATGACCCTTCCATGACAATATTGTCGCCTACATGTGTTTTCTATTACCATGTTTTACATAGACAGTCCTAAAACATGGCCGCTAGTCACGGGGTGATATTATCATCTTTATTACATCCCCTACATGTGTTTTCATGCACCGCTAGCTCTTATTCCGTCCGACAGGTGGCTCTGACGACGTTACGTCCTGATGAGACGTGGTCCTGTCGTGGCGGACGCTGGTTAATTTGTGGACACTTCCTGTTTGGCTGGTTGCCGGCAGGAGGGTGTAATATGATGAAGGCAGTGCGGGGCACGCCGGGTACAGACCGTGCACGTACACGCGCGGGACCAGCAGGTGCTGACCCCTGGTGGGGGGGGGGCACGGAGCGGGCAGTTGGAGATATCCTCTCTGTACCATGGGGGAGGGGGGGGCAGCTAGAGATGGGTCCTCTCTTCCTCCAACCTCTGCATATTTTCTTTATTTTGTTCCTTGCATGCTAGCAAGTCCATTTGATCGCTGCAAACTATAGGTACAACTATATGGATGAGTGTATGTTTATGTTTGCAATAAGAATATATCCCAGTTATGCATTTCAGTGGAAAGAACATATGGTTCAATACAGGGCTATGGGAATTATTAAAGTGCGTATTGTGTGAGTAGTATAGGGAGATGTGGGTTATATGCAGTCACATCTTATATGTAGCCCGATGCATCGGCCTACATTGCAAATGTACACTGTTGAATCTGGATCTACCCTTACCACAGATTTAAACTTTTAAGTTTGCATGTATATAGGTCTCGGCACATATCATTTTTAATATATAATATTATTTTTAATTTAAAGTAATGGTAGGTATAGAGGAGAGATGCTCAACTTCCATTAATTTTTATCATAATTTATTTATTATACATTTTTACCAGCATGTTTATTTTAACACTTTACAGAATCTAGAGTGATCCACCCCTTTAGAGACAAATTTTGATGTGGAGTTACAAACATGATCTCGCAATGTTTGATACTTATTGTTTGAATATACCATCATAACCGTACAAATCCCCCTCCCCTTCAATCCCACACCACTTCCTCACCCCTGCCCCTACCCCGGGTCTGGGGGTCTGGAGGGTCATGTTGACTCAGACCTTCCTTCATTATCGCCCGGCGCCATGACAACACGACATACACGTCGCTGGTTCCCTCCGCGACGTGCCGTACGTGCGGGTACCAGCGTACCACGGGGGAGATGCATGGCGGGTAACTGTGATCGGTTTGAGGTTATTGTGATCGGTTCGAGGCTAATCCGTATTGATCTCCACCACAGGGTGGTTTCCCACCAGTCCAGGCAGTGCCCGCAGTCATATGTTGCGTCTCACAGCGAGCCCCACTCACTCACTCCTTCTCTCATGCCACTCCCACACCACCCACAGCCAACCTCATCTCTACCTCTACTACATGTAGGGGGCCTATATCCCCAACCCGGAAATACCCCCCCCCCCACTACCAACCACATACTAAGTAGTCAGTCTCATCCCCCATTTGATTTGAATTTGCATAATTGTTGATTTAGTTGTACGTGAAATGAGGCGCAACTGGGATTTCTTTTCACGATAACTGTTTCTCATGCAAACTTCTTGCATCTTTGGCGCTCCCCTTTCTTTCCGTCACAAGTTCACCCGCTTATCCTTTCCTGCTATATGTGACCACTCATCCACCCATCCTCTTAAGGGTAATTCTTAGTATTTCAAAATCGTATGTAAACCCCTTGAGACTTCTTACAGGTCATTTACAACATATAATCAATGCTCAACCCAAATATGGAGGTGATTGACCAAGCCATATTAATACTGCAGCTTTCCACAGAATGTGCATCTGTACATTGAAAATGCCAGAGGTCTGTACTAATGACATGACAATTGTTAAGAATGGTGTATGGACTTCTCACCAGACTTAGTCATAAGTTGAGGACATATCCATATACAGTCAACTCCCTCTAATGTGGCCACCCTTGGGACTATGAAAAAGTGGCCGCTTTGGTGGGGTGGCTGCATTAGAGGGGGTCATTTTCTGTACATTGTAGTATGTCTGGGACTATGGAAAGTGTCTGCATTAGAGGGATTGGCTGCACTGGAGGGGTGGCCGCTAAGAGGGAGTTGACTGTATCAAACATCAGAATGGGTTATTGTTATAATTTCTATGATAACTGTTACAGTCTTTGCCAAATCCTGCCGGACAGTGGCAATGTCCGTCTAAAAAGGCTCTGGTCCGGCAAACTACCTGGTGCTGCTGGACCAGATGTCCTGCACATTCTAGGCTTTTCATCAACAACAAAATTCAAATATTCCAATAAGAAGTGAAGTTAAAAGTCAGAGAGTATACAGTGATATTCTATGGAGATTGTATGCTTTTGTTGTCTGGTCCTGAAGAAATCTATCCGGTCCTGCAGAACTTGCAAACCGCAGGACCAAATGTCCTTCATGGTGAAAAAGTTTTCACAAATACTGATAACTTAGGAAATGAATATCCAACATATCATGCCAATGGAACATTCTAAACTTTAGTCATGAACCATTGACTATCTCATCAATAGACCATGCTGACACTTGCCTGGTTAGCTTAGTCAGTACGATGGCTGCCTCTAGATCCTAGTGTCGAGGGTTCGAGGCTCTGTTGGGTAAACTTACCGTAAAACCTCGCGTATAAGCCTAACTCGCGTATAAGCCGCACCCCTAACTTTGACAGATTATATAAGCCGCAGAAAGGGTCTGAAAATTGTTAATTTGGTAGTGTAGTATACTTATAAAAACTCTCGTATAAGCCGCACCCTATATAGGCATGTTTGGTATCAAAAGAAAGCTGAGTCTGATTCGCGTACTAGCCGCGGCTCATACGCGAGGTTTTACGGTACTAAAATGTTTTCAAAATTAGTCCTGAACCAACACATACCAGGGGGAGTGAGTGAGTTTCTAAATATTCTGAGAACGTCCACCAGGTGGCGTTAGTGAGTTTCTAAATGTTCTGAACATCTCCACAGGGTCCCACCACTAGTTTCTCAGAATTATCCTTAAATCTCCTCATGTACCCATGTCCTGCTTATCAGCTCTGATTGGACCTCATCCCTCACGTATTCCCTATTGAGTCAAACGCAACGCTAATATGTGCATGTATACACATGTACACGTATACACGTGTATATGTATACAATACACTGTCCATCCTGCAGCACCGTGTTGTATATACCCCTTAATTAGTGATAGTATCCCCTTCTCTGATGATTCTTAACATTGCCCATACGTATGGCATGGAGATGTAATGTAAACCCCCCACCACTGCAACCTCTGCCCCAGACGGTCACCCCCTTACGACAGTACCAGCCCACTCCCCATTATGTACATCCCTTACTCATGCCTAAGGATTAGGTCCATGAAATTTATATCCTATTTACCCACGCTGCATGGCCGGGGTCCAACAGATGCCTCGTGTAGGCTCTACTTTCTGTATAGGGGGGCTTGGTGGTCCATTGTACTAATATATAACCCTATATCACTGTATCTGGTCACCTTGAGGAGGCCACCATATTGTCCCCCAAGGCGGTGCTGGTTCCTGCAGGTGTCCCGCTCACATGATAGCCATGGGTCCTCCCTTCCTGGGCATTCATGTCATTCATGAACCAGTCTCTGGGAACCAGCAGAGATTCATTTTTTTCAATGTTGAGTTCCTTCCTCTACTCTTCTCCTCCAGTTCCTGCCGCTATGACCCTACAGTCGCCGTGCTACAACCCTATACAGCCCAGTCGCAGCCTCCCAGTATTAACTGGTATTGACTCTAACGATTAGACGGCCGACCAGCTACCAGCGCCGCCCTCACTGCGCCACCTGGTGTTTGCATTCAGAACTCGTGCCAGCGTCTAAATATTTTCGTTCCGCCATAACTTCCGGTGGGCATTTTTGCACCCCTAACTCTCCTCCTACACCACCCATCTACCCGCTGCCTCTCCGTACACACTCACAACCACTTAGGTGTGGTGCTATTCAAATGTTTTCTAAAGTGCTTTGGAATAACGCCCGGATACCTCATTACATTATGAACCCACCCATGAAGCTCCCTAATCAACTGTGTTTTACCATGATTTCCATTTTAAATGCATCTTACTTTATTATCACTGTATATATATACATATAGCAGGGATATATGTACACATGCATAACATATACATCGTCTGAAACCCCAAACACTGCCAGTTTAGGCAGCAAACTCCAACTAAAACATATCGTTCATAAATCCCGTCTATATATGTACTGCTTTGGCCAAAAAGGTCGGTTTCATTTTGGCCAAGAGAAAAGAGAAAGATTTTTTGGGATGTCATCATGTGCCTTATACCAACTTCACACCCCAACAGTAGACTCCCAACCAAAACTACAACACATGTACCATAACTGTGCCTCTACATGGGTAAAAATCGACACGGGCGACACGGCGACACGGCCGTTTTAGGCCCTTTTAAAAATCGACGGACACAGGAAAATCGGGGATAAAAATCGACACACAGGGGTTTTTCTCTATGTTCTTATATAGCTAAAAATCGACACAATGCCACTGCCCTACTGCTAAAATTCGACCCGGCGACACGGCCAAAATTGCGGGTACCCATGTAGAGGCACATAACTATTGTTGTCGGGGGGGGGGGGGTGAAATTGACTGAAAATTATAATGATAAAAGGACGAGGTCTGTTTGATATATATTGGCTTTATATACTTTGACGACATGTTCATAACAGTGACATGTATTAAAGACAGTGACATATATATATGACAGTAGTGAAGTTTACCCTGAACAAGTGAGTATATATGTGAACGATAGACATGTGGATAGTCAGTGTTTGTTTTTAGTTGAATATAGGCTCATTTTATGAGAATAGGTATTATATACCGGTATGATCCATTTTATAGGTGTGGGTTGGGTGGGAACAAAATTGTCCCAGAGTTTCTTGTAAACACGAAGAAGTGAACGCTTGCTGTGACGTCACGAGTGTCTGTGCACATTAACCAGGTGGCGCTGATGGTTGTAGGTGGGGTTTTGCCGCCACGAGTTCAGACCTTGTCCAACCATTACCAGACAAGTCTGCGACTTATCATCCAATGATAAAAGGACGAGGTCTGTTTGATATATATTGGCTTTATATACTTTGACGACATGTTCATAACAGTGACATGTATTAAAGACAGTGACATATATATATGACAGTAGTGAAGTTTACCCTGAACAAGTGAGTATATATGTGAACGATAGACATGTGGATAGTCAGTGTTTGTTTTTAGTTGGCAAAATAGGTTGACATCTTTGTGGCAACCGCGTTAGACACTGACGTGGGCACATAGGCCTTGAGTCCAGATTCGGATTTCCATGTCCCGTGCTGAGCGATGTCAGCCCTGTCACAGCCTGCCATCTGAGCCGCCTGGGCCCCACCCCGTCTCAGTGAGTGACCCCTTATCTTGTCCGCATATGGACACCCCATTGCAGATAGGGCATCTTTCATTGCTGACACCATCTGAGGTGGAGTGAGAGGGGACCCATCAGCCAGAGTGAACGCAGGTGAGGCTGGGGAGGATGGGTATGATTGAATATATAATTCCCAGGCAGATGTTGGGCATGCCGGGGACCCAGGGATCCTGGGTAGCGCTAATACTGTAGGTGTTGTTCCCGGTAGTATAGTTTTTGAAGATTTGATGACCACTTGGAGTCCAGAAGGGGTAACTGTGAGGTCTCCCCTGGCGAGGGTATGCGGGCCAGTCCATAGTAGGGCCGAGGGAGACAGCAGATTTGACGCCCTTAGGAAGGAAAAGAAACCAATACATATGGCCGCTTTTAGTGGAAGGGTGACATAGTGATGGCCCAGATACTGGGAGATGAGGACCAGGTCCTGAGGGGTGATAGGGGGTGCAGGATTGGGAAGAGACGGGGAGAGTCTGAAGGCTCCTTTCGCCACTGTCTTGGCCTCCTGTGAGTATAAGCAGGTAGGGTCTCCTCCCCTCTCTCTTACCCAGATCGCTGCACCTGAGTTGTAGCACTTTCTAGATGCCTTGCTCTTAAGTGAATTGGCCAAGTACTGTTGGTAGAGGCACGAGTCCAGCAGTGAGGGGGATAGTATATCAACCCCGTAGTGAAGAGCGAAGGTGAGGTAGAAAGCAGCATGAGTCATCCTGTTATGATGGGTCTGATCAGACACAGCCGCCACGTAGGAGGCGACTGTCTGGTCCCCTAGGGGGGTGCCTGAAAGAACACATTTATAGATAAGCACAGCGCACAAGTCATATGGTGGTAAAGAATGGGTGGGGCAGGGCAGGTTCCCTCTTAACCAGGCCGAGGAGGGCAATCTGCTTGTCGGCATAGGCCTTGCTGTCAGCATCGTGGTACCGGCTTAGTGCATCGGCCAGAGGGATCTGAGCACCAGGTTTATGCCTGACCTCAATTGTATGGTCGGCAATGGCCGCCTCCAGCCATAGTTGCCTGGAGCAGGCGGCAAGGGCAGGGTCTTTTGTCCGACCTGAGCGCAGTGAGGAGGCAGAGGCCATGTTGTCCGTATGTACTACTATGAGCATGCCTGCTGAAGATGAGGGTCTGAGTGTCCTGTACGCCGTGAGGAGATTGACAGCCTCCAATTGCGTGATGTTCTTATAGCGCCTGCAGTGAGGGGCACTATAGGGCAAGGTGTAGTAGGCCTCCTTTGTGTTGCCACCTCCTCTCTTCAAGGACGAATCACACTCAATGTGGAATTGCTGCCTATCAGGTAGAAGGAGGTGGACGCCATTGGAGAGGTCTGCATACAACATGAACCATTTTACATCGGCTCTGAATGATACAGACAATGGGACTAGACCAGACTCAGGAGCGCTCCGTAGGGCATCTAGGATGCGGCACAGAAACCTGCGGGCGTGTGCAATGCATTTAGAGAGGTGGACCAATTTCCCCGCTAGGGACTGGATCTGCTTCTTGGTTGCATGCTTTTTTGCAAGCCATGCGGTGCATTCACACAGTATGTCCTTGAGTTTGTCGTCTGGGATGGAGATGATCATGGGCACGGTATCAACATAAAACCCCAGCCACTCCATTGCAGTAGCAGGGGGATGACACTTGTGTGCTGCAAGTTGGAGACCCAGTCGGTCAGTCAGGTCCAGGAAGGCCTTGTAGGCTTGTTGGGCTAGTTCAAGGGTAGGTTCTGCTCCTACAAAGTCATCCAAGTATGCCAACGCCCAGAAACCGCTCTTACGCATGAGATATACAACAGCAGCTGTGGTTCTTTGACACGCCATGCTGCTGAGTCTGCAACCGAACGAAGGGCATAAATCGACATATATGAGTCCTTTGACCTTGAAACCAAGTAGAGGAAGGTCACCAGGGTCCACCCGTAGCTGCCTATAGGCACGGGCCATGTCCGCCTTCCAGAGGTAGGCCGAGGGTCCTAGGGTCCTTACCCGGGTGGCTAGATCCTCTATCGAGGGCAGTGTATAGGGGCGATGGCAGCCCTCGAAGCAGTTTTTTGTTATGCCTGAGTTAACACTTGACCCTTCTGGGTGAGATAGATCCAGAATTATACGCCTATCCTCTGAGTTCTTCTTCGGTTGAGTGAGGATAGGGGCGATGTGGGTCCAGGGAGAGAAAGGAGGGGCGACAAAGGGGCCCGCTAATCCCCCCAGTGCCAGCTCCTTGTCCACAAAGTCTTGTATTTGGGCAACATATGGTAGCGCAGACGTGTGATTGTCAGATGATGACGTGGGCGGGCTAGAAGCAGTGTAGCCAACCGGCCAGCCATATCTTAGAAATTCACACACTTGCTTGTCGTGGTAGCCTACAAGCTCATCTTCCCAGGCGTGAAGATTCAAACCTGAGGGGAGAGTCAATCTACTACCAAGCCTGTTGGGGAGACCTGTAGCAGCTATAGTAGAGTACATATGTGCATATTGGGGGAATTCTCCCCACTGGTCTTGCTTTAGAGTAGGCCAAACCGCTAGCTTAGTTGAGGCGTACTGTTGTGGGGTTGGGCCTATAAGTGCGAACCTGAATTCATCAGCCAATGTTAGGCCTGAGGTCTGGACGTCAGCATGGATGACAACATCATCATTGGCCTCATCTGGGAGGTGGCAGTGAAACGGAGGGAACTCATCTTCCTCAGACTGGAGAGGTGTCTGTCCTATCACCGAGCCATGTGCCAGGTTAAGTAGACGTTGAGACACATTTGTGCTATCCATACCAGGGAGGGGGTGACTTGTGCTACCGGCATTATGTGGAGTCACCACCCCACCCGCAGGAGGAGGCAGCCCAGGAACAGGTCCGAGGCTGGGGACAACAGGGGTGTCCATGTGGGTTGCAGTGCAGGCCGGGATGAATGGAGCAGCTGCTGGGTTCAGGCGTTGTTCTGATTGTCCTACTGCTACACCGTGAGGAGGTAGGGCAGTGGATGGTCGAGGGACGGTAATGAGGTCACCAGGCGTGTGCCGAGTATTCACAGAGTTGAGGTCCCCGAGGCAACTAGGCCCAGGGGGTACATTGTTATTGGTATTAATAAGCGGGCCGGTCTTGTCCGGCCTGGGAACGAAAGGACTGCCCACCATGATGATAGGTGGAGCGTATCCTGTTTCTGCACTCCCACTTGGGGTGAAAGTACAGGGTGTTGAGATGCTTGCGGCAGTATTTACAGTGGTGGCCTTGGTTCACCCCGGCCTCAGAGTGGCCATCAGCTTTTTGGCACCCAGATACCTTGTTGTACTCCATGCAGGGGACATCAGTACGGCCTGTTGCTAGACGTGGGGGACGTCTTTGGCGGTCTGAGTTAGGAGCAGTGTGGGTTTGAGACCTGGGCTGGGCAGTGTTGGTGTCGTTACCTTGGTGAAGCCTGCCAGCTTTAAATCTGGATCCCTGGAGCCTGAGGTCATGTATAGCGGGGCCATCATTGACCCAGCTCAGACGGCCATTGGCGACCTTGGTGAATACCTCCTCTGACCATTGGCGTACCTGGCCCCAATGATGCTCTGATGCATCTTCAATAACATGATACATGTGGGCAGCAATTTTTGGCTTTACATCTATAGGTGTCTGAGAGTCAGACATAAGGCGTACAATACCAAACAAATACTCTGGGACGGTGAGAGAATTTAATCCTGTTTTTACACACTGAGGGCCCCTGGTGATGAAGTCGTGGGGATGAGTGTGCCTACCTTTGATGGCCGACAGCTGATGTGCGGTGTTGCTGAGCAGGACTTGAACCTGCTGGTTGACACCCGAGGCATTGGCCTGGGTGCTATTGATGGGCAGGGCAGGGACGTTGTTGTACACAGGGGCTGCAGCCTGTAGAAGGGCTGCAACGTCGTTGTCGCTGGAGTGAGAAGATGGAGGCGGAGGCATACCATACTGTAGATTGCCAGCCTGTGAGATGTAAGGGGGCATATAGTATGGGGCGTACCTCGCAGCAGCAGCAGAGCCCGGCGCGGCGGGGATGAGCTTGCCGCCAGCCGCCGGACGGGGGTCACTGACCGGCGCAGTGACAGCAGTGACAGCCGGGCCCGCCGTAGTGACAGCCATAGTCGGGGCGCTGACAGTTGCATTGACAGTGGCTGGGGCGGTCACCGTGGCGGTGACAGCCGTGACCTTGGTGAGCAGTGCGGGGGCAGTGGGGGCGATCTCAGCCGGTGTAGGCGAAGTCGTGACTGGGACGACAACTGGAGATGGTGTAGATTTGGGTGCATCAGGGACTAGGACAGTTAGCTTGGAGAGCATAGTCGTAGAGAGGGCCTCCACAGTGCCGACTCTAGAATTCAACTCACCGAAATGTGTCTCTAGTGCTGCAACCCGCCCGGCGAGTGGGGCGTCCGGGGAGGGAGGCGTAGCGTCCTTGGCAGCATCGTTTTTCTTTGCGGCGGCAGCCTTCGCCGTAGGTTTCACCACCCTTCCAGATGATCGTGATGCTTTAGGAGCCTTTCCTCCCCCTGTTGCCCTTGTACCAGGCATGTTGATGAAGGGATGGCGAAGATATTGCCAAAAGAAGACGGGAGAAAACAAAATTGTCCCAGAGTTTCTTGTAAACACGAAGAAGTGAACGCTTGCTGTGACGTCACGAGTGTCTGTGCACATTAACCAGGTGGCGCTGATGGTTGTAGGTGGGGTTTTGCCGCCACGAGTTCAGACCTTGTCCAACCATTACCAGACAAGTCTGCGACTTATCATCCATTATGTTTGTATTATGAACTAGAATAAATACCCAAAGTCGGGAAATTTGCTGACCTATGTCAATCGCTTAGAAAGATGAGCTCAGGAAATACCAATCACGTCTATTCCCTGATACCAGATGTGTGTAGGATCTTGCCCCCATCAGCTCCACATCCCCCCTGATCACCCCCACCTCCATCCTTGCACACATATCCTACCCAGGTGTTCTTACCTCATGTTACCCTACCTACCTGTAGGCAGTCCCTAATTGATGTAAAGCCGCCTGGAGGGCAATGTTCTTGTTTGAGGAGGCGGAAGAAGGACCTCAAGGATGCTGGGAAAACCAAGATGGCCGCGACCTGTAGATGACGCCATCTTGACAACAATGGACGTCAGGCGTGTGCCACGACCCACCTGTCGGGAGCTGTCAATCACCCCCACCCCAATCCACTCACTATACCCCCCCCCCCACTCACCCCCTTACATACACACACTTACACGCTCATACTTTACCTGCAGCCCTATAATCCGCCGCGACACCGGGCCTCGTTCTCACACAGATCGTGGTAACCGGCCCGGGAACAGGGATAAGCAATTACAGCCGTTTGACACTCTTACAGAGCAGCACAAGTCTGTTAACAATTGTTGATGCTTATCCAGGTTACAGGGCCTTCTTGAAGTGACACCCTAACTGGAGTGCCCTGGAGTGGTGTCTGTGTTGGGCTGAGTATAGAGATGAGTACAGAGGGTAGGGTCTTAATGCTGTATATGGCCGGAGAGCTTCATTAACTGGATAATTAGCCATCTCTGAGATCGATGATCCTTCCTGGTGCGAAGCAATGAAGGCAGAAGATTACAAGTAATTTGGTATCGGAGTCATATCACAGTAGCCTACCCCGTCTGTGTATATATGAAGCATTAGAGCCATCATGCATAACGATGTAGTATATGGAAATGGGATAGAGGCAATTCTGTCTTAGCAGCTGCCTACACGGATCCCTTCACACAGACCTATGAGTATAGTCTTCAGCACTGTTGAAACCAATAGACTGTCGTATAACGCACACTCTGTGGCTTTTAATGCTAACAATAGAATCTGGCACCAATCGCCCTACATTAGTCTATAAAACTCCCATTCTTGGTGCCATTACACTCGTGGGTCAGGATATTTCTGTTTTCGATGACGTTTTAAACATGAGTCAGTGCTATCGTTCACAAACCTTTAAAGCACTGCCATTGTCATTATGATTCATAACGTATAGAGTATCGCTGGCCTTTGCCGATACAAGAGTCCGACAACAAATCATATACACGGTACATGTATAGGTCTAAGGTCTAAAGGGGGGGGGGGGGGTGGCGGGCACAGGAAGAAATATCTTATAATGGTGTACGAGGGGTGGGGAGGGGGGGCAGCCGTCTGACCGCCAGCCGACACATATGGTACATTAAGGTGGGTCGCTACCCTTTGATCAAAGTTAACAGAATCTCCCTATTTTTTTTCTACGTGCAGTCTAAATCATATAGAATCGGAAAATGTAAAGAAAAATGGGGGGTCCCGACCTACTTTTTTAGATACAGAATTTTGAAAAATTAAAGTATTTTAATTTTTCTCAAAAAATGAGAAAAAAGTGTGAAAACTTCAATAATCTTTTTAAATATCAACCATTATTCACAGAAATATAAAACTTCACATGTGAAATGCCTATATGTTCCACTTTACTGCAAAAATAATTTTACGGTTGCATGCCATGGCATTCTGGGAAAAAAGATGATGTTTCGGGAAGGAATAGGAATAAATTGCTATTATTTTGTAGCCTAATTGGCTAAAAATAGTATTCAAAATTAACAGAATCTTTTTTAAACTCTCTCAGAAAATAGTTCAGATCATTTGCTAATATATGAAAGTGATTTTGATAGGGGGTCCCGGGCATAATTTTAGTTTTTTTGGCCTTTGAAGTTAAAAAGTATAGCAAAATCGGTCTAAATCTCACATTAAAATTTTAAAGCTAAAAATAAAGTGTAAAATGGCTAGAATCAGGGTAGAAAATGGCTACAATTTATACCCTTGATTACTCTAAGTAACTTAATGAGATCTATATCATTCTAGATGATGATTTAATGGTAAAAAGTTTCAATGTTCTAACTTTTGATAAAAATAGCAAATATCATTGGCTACAAATACATCAAATATTCAAAGTTCAATAAAATGCTCAATTTTGCTCGAAATCTCCCAATTTTTTAACATGGCTTATTCAGCATGTATATGTATCAGGTTATGTAATATTAGCTCATTCTAATACATCAAAGCTATATGCGCAGGTACCTGCGCAGTGTGTTCATATTCAAGAGGTAGCCATCCACCTTAACATGTACAGTTCTATGTCTAGCAAATTGAGATTATTGGTTGGGTTCAATCCTTGAGTTCTGGTTGGGGCAGCGCATGCACACCTCCTAATCTGTTTTATGGTGCAGTTCTATAGATTTACAGATATTCTCTGTATTGTTCAAATAATTCCAGACGTTTTCTTTTGGCCTCATTTCATGTCTCTCTTGCCGTACTAATATTATTTCTTATTCTTATACATATATATATATATATATATATATATATATATATATATATACCATCTTGTTATGTCTCTGCTATTGCTGTAGACAATCCGCACATAGACACATATACATGTATAGGCACTAGGGGAAAGCTAGTGATTTGATTCTGTGTTTCTGAGAAACACCTCGTAATATATGGGTATGTATGATATTGAACAGAACAATTGTGTTGATAAAAAATACTTTTTTATTTCTTTTCTTGTTTCTACAAAAGTAGCATTTGCATATATTATAGACAAGATGTACAAAGTTTGTGGGAATGAGTCACATGACCATCTCCCACCCCAACACGAGAATTGAGTCATATTGCTTTTGTCTCATTTAAATACTATAACATTACTATATACAAGTCCATAAGACATTTGTGACCGTGTCATGGGCAATTGGTTCTCCACCATTCTAAAATAAATACTATTGGCGTAGATACACATAATTATAAATGCAAATCGGTATGTGTAAGTAAGAGGTATTCCGTAGAAACCACAATAGAATAGTATAATTCTCATATTAAAACAACAATGAAACCAATATGGCCCTACATTGCAGTGCATTATATAGAAATGTGCAAATCATCTTTGTACAAAAATCATCTTGAGATCAATGGAAAACCACTTAATATAAATACTAAAACATAATGTAATTAAATATCAAACAGTATGTGCATCTCTTATTAATCATATATTACAATAATAATAATAATAATAAATTTACTTATAAATGCAGATGTCGGTGACTTCCTCCTGTGTGACTAGGCTGGTAGGAGTAGACCTTAAGTACATGGAGCAGGAGTGCTGCCTCAAAGCTCTGAGCAGGGCCTCAACTAGTGTCTAATATGAATATTCTATATTTTGTAATCGGAATGGCAAAAATGCCAAATTCCTCCATCCAAGTTGAGATAGAAAGAAGGATAGACAGAATATGAAATCTTAGGTGGGAAAATGAGGTGAGACAGCTCTAGACAATCAGAGCACTAAAATAAACCTTCTCGTTTACTTTCTTCTCTTCATAGACTATATTCAGGTTAAACTCTGATAAATAGTATATATATTCTGTTATATAAAATAAGTTAAATCTGCTCTATAACAACAACTCTCATATCATCTGAGTGAACATTGGATCATGTGCTGAGCAAATAGTCTACAAACATTTGAACATTGTGCATATCTCATAGTATGAGGAATGGAACATGAATGGACAAAGATCCCATCTTTATAGTGTATAGAACAAAGACAATAGGAAAGTCAACCTGCCTCTGGTCATGTCCACGTACAAGAGGCTCAAGTCGATCAATCTTAGTTACATCTAAAACAGTACCTTTGTCATATTGAATGATTTAGTAGAATCAGAGAGAAAAGAGCGATCTGTTATCAAATGCTGCAACAGTGGAAACCTTTGCGTGCATAGACAGAGGGCTGGGGTTGGTGAGGTGTCAGAAAGGAGAAGGGGTGTGGCCCCCTCCCCTCCCCGGGCCTCGTCCTCCTCCTTTGTCCCTCACACCCTAACCGTGGATCGACAAGCCCAGGGTCGTGCGCTCACCGCGGTGGCCTGTGCCGCTCTGTGGGCATTGATTGTGCTATTGTTAACGTTAATTGTTATAAGGAAGACGTAGGATCCTACACAAATGGCCTTTTTCGTCTGGGGATTTTCAGCAAGAGGGCTTTAAGTTCAAGATGGGTCTACCCTAGCCTAGGTCAGGCCTTAATCTGAGACCGTAGATTTTGTTGGACAAGGCATAGTTGTACATTAGCTTTTAGGTAGCTTTTAGAGCTTCCCGTATACACGTATATATTCATCCCCAGCTTTAACTTGTATCTGTCTCCCAGACCAACCAGCCACCAAGGCCAACGGCTCAAGGATACCGATACTCTACATAGGCTTTATGAATAGCCTCATGGTTCATTTTTCTACTAGAAAAGTTGTGACAGCCAAATATTGAGAAAACCCCTACCTGTAATAATGCACTGAGCAATTCTTCAACTGACAACAGTATGGTAAATGACGACAACAGTGGCGTCATATACTGACGTAATGACGTCATAATGACATAGTGGAGTCATAATGACGCACTTAAAGCACCTATGGAGGTCACCAGATTGAGATTGTCAGTGAAGGAATGAGTTTGGCGATTCAGCCCGGCAGACTTGGTCTGCCGAGTCCTTGTTAGAGTCAATGTCTCATGATGGTTTGAATTCTGCTGAGCCGCAGACCCTCCCATCTTAACAGGCGTGAGCAACTCGGGAACTAGTCAATGCCGTGAGTTGCTTATTAAACAGTTTTTAACAGTCTGACATTGTACTTCCACACAAGCACATGCATCACGGTGCATAGCTGTGAGTGGGAACCAGCCCGTGCCCCAATTAATGCTGCACATCTATGTAGGGCTCGGGGCTGGAGGGCGGTGAGTGGAGGGAACTGCTCGCATTGCTCGTTGTATCCTGCAGGCAGGCTGACTCATAGTGCTTGTTGAGGTACGACTTAAGAGCAAATGTCTTATTGCAGCGCTTACACTCGTAATGCTTGTAGGAGGAGTGTGTCTGCATATGAGCGCGCAGGTTGGAGCGGTCAGCGAAGGCCTTCCCACAGTGCGCACACCCATAGGGTTTCTCACCGCTGTGGGAGCGGACGTGACCCTGCAGCAGCCAGGGGCGAGAGAAGGACTTGCTGCATACAGGACACTGGTGTTTGAGGTTGTGGGTCAGGATGTGCATGGAGAGTGCCGGCATGGAGACATAGACTTTGTCACAGTGCGGGCACTTCTTGGCACTTGGTGACTCGAGGCTGCGGTGCGTCTGCTTGTGCCGCGACAGGTTACTGGACGTGGCGTACTGCTTGCCGCACTCATTGCACGAGTACTTGGGCCGCACCTGCTCTGGAATGGCCAGACCCAGGTGGTTCCGTCTCCGGGACCGTCCGTCCGTGATGAAGAAGGCGTCATACGTGTATGCCACCGTCACGCCGTTCTGGAACGGCGAACCCTTACTTCCGGTACTCCCCGGCGACCCGGATGACACCGAACCCGGTTTCCGCAGGTCCTCTGCTGACTCCATGGACAAAATACTTTGTTGGTCGTCATCACGCAGGGTCGTCACCCCGGACGAAGCATTAGAGCGCACGTCGTCCTCTCGATGGGTCGTCTTGGCGTAGAGGTCAAGGTCACCCTGTGTGACGTGGTTGGGGATGTGGTCCTTGGCTGAGGGCAGTGATGACGGGTAGAGCCGCGAGGGGGCGTACATGTCGTGGATGTAACCTGCAGGAACAAGCGGAGACATGAGTCAGACAGTGGCGGCACGTGGTGGGCACACAAAGAACTATTAACCTGCTATCTCTAAAAACCTCAACAAAATTAATACATCTAGCTGAGAAAGAATGAAGGAGACGCTTTGAACGATCTATTTCAATGGTCTTATTGTCGCTGTTATTGATTGAACTCAATTGTGATTATTTTTCATGCCAATGGCTTCCAGTCTTTTTTTCCTAATTCCCTATCAGATCGAAAGGCGGTCATCAAACATATTTTTAAGTTGGTGGTTTTGGAAAAAAAAGGGGGAAAAAAGAGAGCCATTCAACCATGCTGAGATTAAGCTACTAAAATGTTTCGTGGCATATCAACCAAAGTCATTTCAACTCGTTCCCGTGATATAAAGTACGTGCCTGGTGCAGTGTGACAATTCCTATGCTTCTATTGGCATGCAGAGAAAGCACACGTTAGATGCTTATTCTACTTCCTACACTGAAACGTCGTTTCTTGACTCATTTATGAACTAGATTTTAATCTCCTTGTATCTACTAAACTAACTGATCGGGATCCGTAAATAACTTAGTGAAATGGTGCTCGAATGTCAACGTCTATATTAAACAACCAATCAATGCATCAGATAGTGACTAGTGCTTAAGGGTGGTTCGCTCTACCAGAGACAATGGATCAAAAATGTTGCTGTAACGGTATTATTAAGTTGACAACTCACCATTAGTTAATCTGACAGCTAGTGGATCCATGGCTGTAGGTGTGTAGGGGGCCATGGCGGCGAAGGCCGGCTCCGTCTTGACCCTGTCGCCGGCCTCCCCCCGGGGCGGCCCGGCAGACAGGTCCATACCACCCCGGTACATATCTCCCATGCCCAGCCCCTCACACCGGACCCCCCTGAAGGGTACAAGATCCTCCTCCAGGCGCGGAGGGCAGCGTTCCTTGCTGCTTAGGGGGGCATGGTGTAGGTGGTGAGTGCGCAGGTCCAACCCTGGAGGACATCCGGTGTCGGCGCTGATCCCGTTCCGGTCCGCAGACCGCGCCTTCTTAATGAGGAAGGAGCGAGGCATGATGGGATCGGTGCTGAGTTTGTATAAGAAAAGTTAGAAATGAAGTTATTATTATAATAATAACTATAGGACCTCAATGGTCGAATAAGTCATTGATGCAGTAGTGATCCACACTGAAGTGTAGAAAACAGGCAGAACTCCAGCAATCCAGCAAAGTTCCACAACAGTAAGTCCTAGATAAGGAGTGGTCGTGCCACCAGTGGGTGGGACGTGCAGTAAGTAGTAGTGAAAGTGACCCTAGTAGCAGGCCCTGGTAGTAGTCCCCACTGCGGCCATGTGTTGCGGCTGTGTGCTATTGTTGCCTCCAGTGTTGCTACACCTCCCAGTACCAGTAGAGTAGTGTCCTCCTCTCACAGACTTCCTCCTGTGTGCTCTGTGTTCCTCCAGTACCTGGAGGCCGCAGTGTCACGGTGTGCTGTGTAGGGTGGCGGGGAGGGTTCTGAGCTCCGTCCTCCCCATCCCTCCCTTATACCCCACCCTGTGTGCAGCCGACCGTGAAGTCAGCCTCCCCCCTCACCCACCCACCCCCACACACCCTCACACAGGCGCGCACACAGTGGGCATGCACACACAGGCCCCCTGCGCGTCCCTGGGGACGTGGGGTTGGATTAGAGCACTGTTACTTGCCGCCTGTCGTGTCCCGCCGCCTCCCGCCGCGCGCCCCAGTCCGCCACGTGCCGACACCGTTTATCATGGAGCATCAGCCGCCGCCGTGATTCAATGGACTCGCCCCCTGACCCTCCCTCCCTCCCACCTCTACTTAGAGGAACGTCAACCAATGGGCATAGCGGGAGGAGGGGGATGTGGAGTGTGTGTGGGGGTGGGGGGGGGGGGGGGTATGTGCGCGTGGACCAGGGCAGACTCTACCACCACAAAAACATTGTCCACGCGGTATAGGGGGGAAAACATTGAACATGACACCGCCGCCCGCCGGGCTCAGCCAATCACGGCGCGGCTACTAAATGTCATACGTGCCGCCGACCAATCAAATCACGCCTTGCATACGGGTGCGGGTAGCGGCACGTAGCGGCGGTTGTGGTGGTGTAAGAGGGTTTAGATTGTGGCCGCGCCGTGTGTGGGGTTGGAGGAAGGTGTTGAGCTGCCATGTGTTGGATTGGGCTGCTGCTTGTTTTAGCGACATGACAAGATACAACAAGAAACAGGGTGAAAACCACCAGAATAGTTATCATAAGAATAAAGCCATGGCTGAGAAAGATATTGGCTGTACATATTTTACCTGCAGTATTGCAACAATATTAGAAAAGGGGTTTGTTTAGTCGTGAAATAGGTGTACATAGGTATTGATGTTTATCTTTACCACAACTGAAGTCGTACATTTGGGGAGCATCTCATGGATATTACAGGCACATACACGATAAGAACAGGCAGACATGAAGTTTAGATGAAATAAAGAAGAGCTTAGGATAGGTAAAGGCTAGAAATGAGCGGAGGCATAAAGTTTCAGCAGTGACGCCGCTTCCCTTTACTGTTTCCTCGCAGTCAAAAGTTTTAATATTCGTCTATTTTGGAACTCAATTCTATTTAGCATTGCAGTAATGTACATTAATAGTAAGAAGCGCACCTTTACCTTCCAGCTGCGCCCGACAATTTGTCCATATCACAGATCGACCGCTACTCACTGCTCAAAAATAGATCTAAGATTGCAGAATCGAAGCCTAACTGACGTTGACCAACAGCTGCATAACCGTGCGGTGTCAGTTGCAATTCCGAGGTGATTCTATATGGAACCGGGACATAAAACAACGTGTGCATACAATGAGGCCAGAAGAAACACAACCCATTTACTATTAAAATGCAGCTAACGATGCATTGAGTTATTTCAATATTACCACCTTAATCATTATGTACCTGCGCTTATTCGAGAGGGTAGAATGACCTAAAGGTAACCACGTACCATGAGATATTCACCTTAATTTTGAAGTTATTTATGTATGATATTGTGTTTATGTGTCCTTTGCTCTTAAAGTGTACTATGATACACAAAATCAGGGCTTATCATGCATGAATGCCTACAAAATTAAGGTGGACATCTCATGGTACGTGGTTACCTTTAGGTCAGTCTACCCTATGCCTAGACGTGCCAATGCGGTAGGTATGCGGTAGATCGGCAATCATGAACCAAGAGAAATTAAGGAGTGATGTACTGTGGACGTTACCAGTGTCAAGTTACCGCCTGGCATCATGAAGGAACAACACAGCATTCCAGTCTTCTTTTTCCGACGTGTGAGCCTTGTCAGCTGTCTAAGTTTATTTGGCTAAATCTACTTCAGAAAACTGATAGCTCCTGATCCAGCAGTAGAATGTGAGTTGTAGTTAACCCTTTACGGACGGCTGTTACATTACTTTAAAGCAGAATGATGTACCAACGCAGTGCATGCGAGTGACTCACAGGCGCTGCATTGGTGCATTATAACAACCCTTCGGCATGATGCATGAAAGCAGCCCTGACGATTGACTGCATTTACGCATCATGGCGACAAAGGGCAGAGCATATTGAAACCCCATGCTGTCCTTAGAGGGTTAACTCACCAGTCAGTCAGTAGGCCAGTCAGCATGTCACTGGGCTGCTGGTGTGTGTGTGGGGGGGGGGGGGGGGGGTAGATGACGTGTGTGTAGAAGGGCGGTGGGGGTGATTGTATCTTGCCGTGAATCATTGCTTTTGTCACCCTGCCCGTCTCCGACTTGACTACCGAGTTCACAGGGCGTCTCCATTCACACGTGTTTTACTATAGTGCTGCAACAGCGCCACGGTGCCAGTAGCGGCGGCCGAGCAGGGAACTAACAAATACTTCTTACATTTCCTGGTTGGCCTATATACATTTCGTACCTAAGACCAGCACAGAATTCCCAGTACCAGCAGGAGAACTGTGCTCGCCAGTAGTAACCACTGTGGTTGCTTAGGGGACAAGATGGCGGTCTGTATTGTGACAACCAGTTACTGGCCTATACAGGGTATCTTATCTGCCCATCAGACCCCCTCTGTACAGGGTTATCTGACCAGCTATCTGTCCGAGTTAATGCATGCAAGCACAGAGATAGGTTCAGTGAGACTCACCCCTCCATCTGGCACCCCATCAATGCTGAACGGTGCCGACTGGAACCTCTCACTGCTAATTACACGCCCCTACTCCATACTAACTCACTTATTGGCCGCTTATTGGGGAAACTCTGTAATTTGTCCAACTTAGGTGACAGATACATTGTACAAATGTACTTGTTTATCTGATAATGATATAAGTGCACTGCACTAGTCTCTACCATGCTTCCATGTGCCTCTGCATGGGTCTCCACAAAAGGGCCTAAAAGGGCCGTGTCGCCGTGTCACCCGTGTCGAATTTTACCCATGGAGAGGCACTTCCTTGGTGATCGCAACCATTTGACCCTTAAGATGAAGATTGAATAAACATTGAAAAATGGTTGTTGATGTTGATTCTATAATGATTCAACGTTGACTCAACGTTGAACTGACTTTTGTGCCCACTGGGATACACACATGTAGAATAGAGTTGACATTATGATGCATTCATTGGGTACTTTATTTTCTGTACATACGTTAAGATAGGGAGACAAGTTTTTTTTATGGTATCAGTAATGAGATAAACGCTATTAAAAAAGGGGGATTCCACTCATGCACAGGCTAGTCGTACCTAGTCCGCACCCACCGATAAAGAATAGGTGAGAAATGAAAGCTTAAATAACTCTCGACATATTTTCAGTGATGAGGAACCAAGCAGGTTTTAAATGGTTTATATATTTTGGCAAAATAATCATTACTTGAGTGGTGCTTGAATTCTGACTGTAATCTGTCATTCTCAGTAGGTCCACCACCAGTTTCTAGCTGGTTTCTAGGCGTGAGAAGTATATGGAAAGTCCCCCACGTAGCAGGCACCCACACTTACTGTTGCTGAGAAACCAGCACCCCCCCCCCTTTTCTTTTTCACTCACCCACCCCCAATCTACCCTCCCCACTCCAACCCACTCTACTTTCCCACACTGGTCCCCCTGTCCCAACCAGTGACAGACATCTGCTTAACACATTTTTCACACCGCTAATAAAGTGTGCCGCTAATCCGGGCTTTAGACAGACAGTCCCCTGTACCCGACTCTGTCCCTTTGAACATCCCCTAGTCCCCATCTCCTGCCGCCCTCAGCAGTGCTCAGCTACCAGGTGCCTTTTGTTGCTGTACTACCGTCCTGCCCAGGGGAGGACTGGTAACCCCCCCCCCCTTCCCTCCCCACTCTCTGCTCTGCCGTTACTGCGTCCCGCCGCATCTGTGCTGGGTCGGGACGCGTGTTGGCGGGGGTTGAGAAGTCAACTGGTGACCAGTAACAGGATTTACATGTTGTTAGTTGATGGCCTCTCAATACCATTATCCTCTAAATGTGCCAGCCCATACGGATATGCAATTAAACATCATATAATGCACCAATCTATCTAGATAACACATTTAAATATAGTTCTAGTTTACATTTTATCTAGGACTAGGGTGCGTCGTTCTCTCCCAGCCCTCTCTTCTTTTCTGTCATTTGTTCTTTCTCGGTCGTGTCCGCCTCACCTTTCAATTTTCAATTTTGCCCTCTTTTTCTCTCACGCACAGACACACCCACACACACTTTCGCCATCCATATCCTGTCTATAGACATGCCGCTGCCCCATTGTTAGACCACATGCCATATTTACTTCTGCAATATATCAAACTGTTTTCGTCACAAGTCGTCTGCTGTGACAAAATGTCGTCTGCTCGCGGTGAGTGTCGTCTGCCGGCGTTGATTGTCGTCTGCTGCGGCGGCACACATCAAAGAACAGCTGTTGACTTAGCCATCATCACCACAGAAAACAGTAGCAGTGCGGAGACCCTCCCCACCCTCCCCCACCCTTAGTTAACCCTCCCACCAATACCAGTTCAAAGGGCACAGGAGCAAACAAACAGCACTGCCGGGTGTGAGGGGAGAGAGTGGGATGGGGCACTCAAGTAGGCGCTGTCCCGTTAGTGTTGGCTATGGTGAATAGACTGAGGTATGGAGGAGGAGGGTGTGGAGTGCTATGGGAGATGGACGTGAATTGAAATTAACCCTTTGAGGACGGCATGATGCCTCAGAGTTCACGTTCTCTTGTCGTCATGATGCACCACTGCATCCCTGGTGAGAAAACGCCGACGCCAAATCCATGCATCATGCCGACCATTCGGGAGTGAATAAATCTGGCCTGATCGGCCCGGTGCATTCATGCAGCAGGATGATTACATCCATGCATCATCATGAAAAGGGCAATGAAGATGGCATAGTGAATTAAAGCAATATGCTGCCCGTTAATGGTCCAGGTAGAAGCTGGATGTGAGTTGGTTTTGGGGGAACAGGTGTACATGTTGACAGTATATACCCTCCACACACACATTTCCTATACACATATATAGTATTATTACATTTACAGAGTATATACATCCCTCCCACCTATTTGTATTACATTGTACATGTATTTGCATTGTGTTGTGTCTGCCTCCCTGTCCCCTGTCCACCCTCTCCCACCCTCCCCCACATGTCCGTTCCTACTGTCAATGTTAATGCATTGTACATTGTAGCCCCATTGTAGTGGTCAGTCCGGGACCATGTGCCGCTCACCGCTACTAGTGAGGATTACTTTGAACCCTGTCATGTGACCCCCTGTCCTCATGTCACACCTCCTAATACCCCCGGCCTTATACATGTACTAGTTGACCACCTGTTGTGGTAGGTGGTAGCGTGGGGCACCTCCAGGTGATGGAGGTCCCCCATCACCCCACCCAGTACAGCTAGGACAAGAGCCGTCCTTACACGCCCGGACGATACATGTATATATGTGCCTCTACATGGGTTGCCACGATTTTGACTGTGTCGCTGTGTCGATTTTTAGCAGGAGGGCCGTGTCGCTGGGTCGATTTTTATATATATTAGAATGTACTAAGGCTTTAAAAAGATGACTGTGTCTGTCGATTTTTAAAAGGGCCGTGTCGCCCGTGTCGATTTTTTTAAAGGGCCGTGTCGCCGTGTCGCACGTGTCGATTTTTACCCATGTAGAGGGAGATATATACTCGATTTTAATGTTTTTAGATTGAGGTAGTTTCGAGCATGTAAGAAAGTCAGACTAAAATCACACTGTTAAATACAATAGCAACAGAATTCGGTGACTTATCATCAGTGCATTAACACAGATCCAGTGAGGCTGGATCCCTGATTGAGGATCCAAACTGCCAGCAGTGCTGCCACCGTGTGTGCAGATCTGGAACCAACCCCAGTTCTGGGACTAGCTCAACAAACAATACTCTCGTTCCCAAATCCTTCCAAAGGAAGGCTCTGGGAACAGCCAAATGACCTTGAACTTTGGATTTTGCTGGGTCTGGGCAACCCCTGCTGGTAGGCTGGAACCAGCGAACAGGAACAGGAAATGGAACCAGAATGTATGATGGTAGTTTTAGGTAGATTTACCATCAGCCTTTCTGGTTCCATTTCCTGTTCCTGTTCGCTGGTTCCAACCTACCAGCAGGGGTTGCCCAGACCCAGCAAAATCCCAACATTTGGCAGTTACCAGAGCCTTCCTTCGGAAGGATTTGGGAACGAAAGTAAACAAGCAAGGGAGGCACTGTTTGCACGATAAGACTTCGACTGTACAAACGACGCGATAGGTCCATTAAAAACATGTCATCTGGGTCATTTTGATGTGCAGCGTGTACATACATACGTTTGATAAATGGAAATTTACAAGGCTCTGATTCTTACAATTAGAAGTACATGTAAACAGGACTTTTCCGATTTTGAATCTCTTCACAAAAGAAATAATACTGTTATGTTTTTATATATGAGTTGGATGTGCAGGATATTGATGAGTTGGGTAGTCAGACGCGTAGTACCCCGTGGTAGTACCACATGGGGTAATATCTCAAACATTGAATCGTTTAAGAAACTGTTTGAAGCTGATCTATGATTATATTACGTTTATATAAAAAGGTGTTAAGCTGCCTAAGTCTTCTGTTTGCCGTACAGTACATATACATTGTGTATAGACCTACAGGCTATAATACATACCACGCGGTATACATAGTGCCAGACCATCATTGGTTCAGCCTACCTTGGCCTGGTATTATACCACTTGTCGTTTTTGGCGTCATATATAACCTAATATGTGACTGTTTCTTTGTTGTCGCTATATTGTTCTATATATATTATCTTGAATACAGAAGAATGGTCTTCCATACATCTGCTGAGGGCATTCATTGCAGGGTAGAGATGTCTTTGTTCTTTTTTCATTTAAAATGTTCTCGTCGCCTTCTTTTTTACAATTCATCAAGACATGGATCGATGAAACAGAGAGTGTTGCACCTGGGGACAAACACATGCACTTTTTATTGTCAACGTTAGCAATGGGACACATCCATGGAGAGTACACCCACATGTTTATCTGTTTGTGATTCCAAGTTGGTTAACAACTGGTATGTTCTGTTACAACACACACGTCCATAAATACGAGGTAACTATCTTTGAATGAAGGGCAGAGAAGTATAGAGAAGGGGGGATGAATGGGGTTTAGGGGGGGAGCACAAATAGGCAGTACCTATTCACTAAATCTGCACATATCCACTAATATGAATCACTAATGTGTTGGACACGTAGTATACCGGCCTATTGGTGGGGAAGAATACATACATGCATATGAGGCAAAACGTTAATCTGAACCGAGAATATGAGGATGCGGGGGGGGGGGGGGGTGAGTTGGGTACAAAATTGGGGCGTAGAAGCAGGGAAGAAAGCAAACAGACAGGGAGACAGGGAGAAAGGGAGACAAGGAGACAAGGAGACAGGCAGACAGGCAGAAAGAGAGACGGGCAGACAGGCAGACAGGGAGGCAGGGAGTGGGTAGGATGGGTGGGTGGGTGAGTTGGGTGCTGAGTGGGTGAGTTGGTTGAGGGTGGTGTTTAGTTCTGCATAACGCCGGCAGTAATCACCAACTGCGGGGTCGGCGGACCGTGAACTGCTCTTGAGGCTGAACGGGAGCAACTCAAAAACTAGGTCACAACTTAAAAAGTAGGTCATGGGGGCGAATTAAAGCGCTCCGGTAATGAGCGCCGATTACCGCCGTGTTAAGGGCGCGTTTTGAGCGCCGCAAATACAGCAAAAACACCAAATGGGTTTAATGCATTGTATGTGGCGTTTTTGGCGACTTTTTACAGCTTCACAAAGGCCTTTTTCACAGGAGGGGAGTGAGCTGTAAGGTTTTTGTGTTGTGTTTTCTGGTGATGAGACCAGGGCATCAACACCCCTGTAGCCACAGGCTAACACGCACAGCAGCAACTACAAGTATGTCCCGCGGATCTTAGTATGTTTTATCGAGGTATTGCCTACTTCTGAGGGCTTTTTGTACACGTTCTCTATCATAGCCCGATGGGTGAATGGTGTTGAGTAAGTTTGATAAGTGAGTATGAAATTATCTTGTTCCATATGCAGGTAACAGTTGTCAACACCTTGTTTATTTTGTTATTACAGTTGCCTACACTTCATAAAGTTGCCAAATATAGGTATCGGACACATCCAAGTATTGATATGAAAGAGATCTGTGTTAACTTATCCATATAACCATGGTTGAATAAGCTTAGGTAGGCACTAGATTAAGACCCAAACAGCTTTACACAGTCTTCACACAAGCTGCCTTAGTTTAACCTTTCACCCCCAGTACACACACAAGTCTACTACACACGGCAACACCTCTGAATATCGCTCACGTTCTGGTGTCACAAGCCACATTCTCCTATTGGATATTTGACCGGAAGTAAAGCCCCAGTGCCCCCCGCGGGAGGATGGGGCACTAAGCGGACCACCCATCTCACACTTAGTTACCCCCCGAGTGGCGCGCCGCTGGTGCCGGCGATCTTATTAGCCGCTATAGCTGTACTCCGGCAACCAGCGAGCTCCACCAGAGCACCAGCGGCCTCCCCTCAACAGCTGGGCCGGCAGTGTGCGCGCGCAGCCAGCCGGAAGGAGGGCCCTTTTGAAGCAGGAGGAGGCAGTGAAGAGGGGAGGAGAGGGGACGTGCCCCCGGGCCCTGTTGGAGTTTTGTTTTAGGGCCCTGGGTTTGTGAAGGGGGGAGGGGGATGGAGGGGGTGAGGAGGAGGAGGTCGGTGTGCCTGTAGGCAGGTTGACGGGGGTCTGTAGGGGGCAGTTTGACCTCTGAATGACCACAAGGTCAGTGGTTGTTCACGCTTCATTACACACGAGTGTAAACCCAGTTTGTGGAGGACCTGACCAGTTGGTAATCATAATGACACAGGCTGGTCCCACCTCACTACACCAAGACTCTTCCCTCACGCCACTGCCATCTAGCGGCCTTTGTCTGAACCACCCTGACAGCCTCAAGGACCACGTGACATGTGGCGTCCTGCCTGATTGATGTAACCAATCAGAGTCCAGTCTTCTGATTGATGTAACCAATCAGAAGAGGCTATTTGATTATGACTGCCCCACACAATCACCGACGCCTCATAATGGCTGAGGGGCCTAAATATCTACCCTAAAACCACTGTCATGTAGTACTCGTACATTTAGGTGGCGGGAAACCCCTGGTTAATCTGTCCCTAAATGATAACATGTCGTAGTGGTTCAATTAGAGTATGTACTGACCACATCCAGCAGACACAATGAGACATCAGTGTCATGTTGGACAAGGAGAGCTTGTAGCAGGGGAATTAAAGAGCTTTATTTGACAACTGCTGTGTTATAGATAAAGGTGTGTTATAGCGCATCACTATATGTCGGCAGTTCCTTACGTTGTCACCTTTCTTGTGACATAATGAAATTATGGCAGTCATAGAAAAAAATCAACTCCCTCCTACCGATCCTCCAATGCAACCATCCCTTCATTGTTTCAACTTTCCTAACTCATACTAGCATTGAATTAACCCTCTCTCATGCAGCTCATCTCGCCAGTAAGGTCATTTCTCCACAGTACCAAGGATTGCTACATGAGAGTGAGTTGACTGTACATTGTACCACAATAAGTAAACCTTTGTGCAAAAACGGACCTGCGCTATACCGAGGTTGCAGGTTCCTTAGTAGGGGGCACCATTGCTTGATCTGGTAACCAGCGAGATAAGCACTGATACAGCAATCACAATGGGTACAGGATGTTACATAATGCCCCCTAAGAATTCCGCAGTGAAGGCCGGGGAATTTTCTCATTGGTTGATAATGCGACCGGCTAGACGCCTATAGGACGATTTCCCTATACTACTTGCTCTCCCAACTACTGCCGCGAGTACTGATGCCGTGAGTAGTATACGCAAATGTCAATATTGCCGCAGCAACTCACTATAACTTTACTAAAACAAAAATGATAGAAATGCTCCTGCCTTAGCTCGGTTTCAGATTACCATGGTGACACCAACCAACAATAGACTCTACAAGTAACGTGTAACATGCTAGTGGTCTGGCCTAAACCCTGAAGATAACACACGGAGCCATGGTAAAGGACAGGGAGACAAAGAGGCGTGGCTATGACGGATAGACATAGACACATATAGACAGACAGACAGACAGACAGACAGGCAGATATCGGGCCAAGTCACACAAGGACAGGAGCTTCAGACTCTTAGACATAAATATAGACAGTCACATACACAGACATTGTGACAGAGGTGATGTCCAGTTGGCCTATAACCTGAGGTGTTGATGGTGGCATCTCCCTATGACGTCATGACGTGACGTGTTACTGCATCACATGACGTGTTGCTGTAACCAGCCACAGAACCTCATCTTAGTTACCTGATAGACCGCCAGAGGGCCCCCACACCCCCAGCTGGGAGGGGCGTGGCCCTTCGCCTCTCCCCCAGCCCTGCTCTATTCTGTGCTTCCCTCAACCCCGCCCTCACCCTCCCTCCCCATTATGCATGCCCCCTGACCCCCCAACCTTTCTCTTCCTTTTCCTGTCCTCCCTTTCGCTTTTCACCCCTAATACTTTACCCTTTGCCATACTCCTCTTATGGATCATGATGCCCTTCTTCCTCGCGTCCTACCCCCAATGGGCTCCTCAACCCTGTCCCATATACCCCTACCTGTAATACCCCCTCCATATCACATCCTTGTCTAATGCCTGTGGATTGGATTGCCCCACGTTGGAACCGCAGGGAATTGCATTGCATCAAACCAGATCCAATGGAAATGCTTTTCTATGTTATTGCACATATGCTCACAAAGCATCGTTCCTATTGACTTATAAAACACGAAGTAACCAATACTCCCGGCTTACGCCTACCTCATTCCCTTCTTCATCCTCTGCAAAGACCTCCCCTGCCGCGACCCCACATCCCCACGTGCCTGCACGCGCCGTGTCCATCACCCAAACTCCCCCAAATATCGCCCGCCGCCATCGTCCTTTAGTTCTGTGTGTAGCTGGCAGGTGGCCTGCTGCGAGGGTTACACAACCCCCAGCACGGGGCCCGCCGACAGGTGTCGGTGCGCGTGCGCAGACCGACGCCGTGTGGGGTGAGACGCAGGGTCCATCCCATAATAATACTCCTTGTAGGGCCATGCTCGCCGCCGGACCCGATATCGGGTTGAGTTTTTTGTCCAGAATCAATTATTGCAGCGATTAAGTTGTTCCCGTTGTGTGGGTGAGGGAAGGGGGGGGGGGATTAAGTAGTAGGTTGGGGAGGGCGCAGTATGGCCGCCGACCCCACCACCAGCAGGCATATAAGGCTGTAACTGACCGACCGAAGCGCCATGAGGACAATAGAAGTGGTTGGGAAGGGAACTAAAACTGCATTTGTATCTTTATTGGCTCCTATAATCAACCACGTCACTGCTGATAATAAATGGGTGAGCAGGTATTCTGCCGGAACCAGTGACGATTTCTCCGGGTGACAAGATGGCGGCACACATGTTTTAATCCGCTATACCTGTATATAGGAGACTGCTCACTTGGTGACAGATTCAGGGTAGTATCAGGTTACAGACAGGGGTGAGGGCAGCTCCTGGTGGTCGGGGTAATTTGACATTAATTTGGGGGGCAATTGTTGAGTAGTAGTGAGAGGTAGGGTGTTGATTTCAGCCCGGCGAGGCTGGTGTGTGTCAGGGGGCCTAGTGTCAGCCTGTTTATGATGTTATCTGGACTAAACACGGCTGTGATTGACTCATTATGGAACCTTCAAAGGGCTCCCATAACACCCAGTATAACAGGGACACTGGGACAAGCTAATAACAAGCTCTTCATTGTAAATCACTTCAAATCACTTCACATCAAGGCCTCATTCTTGATTTTTTAATATTGACTTTAGTGTGATTTTAGTGATATGCAGTGATATGCAGTGATATATCTCTATTATCACAACCCGTGGATATTAAACATTAATGTATTCTGCATATCAGTTCTTTCCAAAGTGGTGGTCTCAATTGAGGGAGTAGAAGGAGAAAGTTTATTTTAGATTTTTTTATACATGTATCCAGTAGAACTATAAACTATAGAATGAGGGTTAGACTGGGCCGTTAGACTGACCCTACCTGTGGTGGAGGTCATTCATTCCCCGACGTTAGTAGGAGAGCTAATTGCATGGCTTTCATTTCTCAGTGTATGTTTTAACTTATTCCTATTCTAAGCATAATGTATAAATTCGTCTCTCTCTATATATACATGATGTATATCATTATTATGATTATGGCGTTAGTATATGTGTCCCCAGATCGGTCCCCAGATCTAATTTTACCCTCACACATTGGCTATGGTGCACCCTTCCTATGTATCAGTGAATAACACACATAACAGTTTGTTCGGTTACAAAAAAGAAAAAAGTGGTGACTTCAAAACCTCCTTTGTTGTCCTGACGTGTATAAAACTTTTCAATGTTTTCTTGATCAGATATTGTTGATACAAAACCTTCACACATTTCTATTCAAAAATAGACTAAATAAAATGAAAAGTCACAATGGCAGTATGGTTGATTTGAAACATAGAGGAAATCATGCAAAGTTAATTGCTTTGTAACTACCCCGGCCATAAGTCTAATCTCCTAATGACGACCTCAGGTGAATCAGGTGATTGAATAATGTCATAATCACTTCCCACTACCCCCTCCCCTCCCTTCCACTCCCCATCACCTACACACAATACAACTCAGGTATAATGTTAATTTGACATGTTCCCTCACGCTGAGACGACCCCCGCCCCATTACACCCCAAACTGACTTCTGAGACGGACCCCTGCTGTGACGTCACGGCCTAGAGGGCGCTGTTCAAGTGGGTGGAACGCCCCCCGCCAGGCGGCGACTTTGATGTCCTGTGACGTCACCAGGCCCCCCTGCAGAGCCTTAATTGAAGCTAGCGCTGACTGGCCGTGATTTAGTAGCAGCAGGTACAGGAGGAAGGTACAGTGGGCAGGTATGGAGGTATTAAGGTGTCCCAGGGCAGGAGGATGAGGTCCCAGACCAACAGAAGGTGAGAAGCACCTCTCACCTCAAGTTAAGTGCGACACACAGACGCCGCACTTGGAGATGACCTATTGCGCGTGCGCACTGCGGGGTTGCTGGCTGGTGCCTTACAGGTAGCGGTGTTTTATGTAATGTGCGGGTGGGAACCGTTAGGTGGTGTTAGGATGGGTACCAGCAGGTGGACATCAAAGGGGATCTGTCACCTGTCGGAATCCTGTCCACCACTACCACACAGGTGGGGGCTGGGAGGTGTGGACGTATGTGCGGGGCGGATGGGATACAGCAGGCAACAGAGATGTGGTCTGAGAAAGTGAATACAGTAAAATAGACTAAAATTATATACAGGCATTTATATACAATACATATATTTATTTTTTATCAAATACGACAGCTTCATTGATTTAACCAAGGCGTGCCGTATTTAACACCCCCCGTAAAATAACCCATGGCCGTATTTCACGTCCCTGTGACGTCATCAAAATGACAATTTGTTTACATTTGAACGGTTTAGGAAAAGGCCATTTCAGCTAAATTAGGCCCTACCCTCCATAATAATTTAATTTGAATCGAAAACCATAAAAAATAAACACAAAGGAACACTCGTTTTAGTCTGTTGATTGGGTTATTTCACTTGTTAGATGTCAGGCCGCATTTCACTTGGCCTAGGACCTCGTGAAATACGGCCTGACATCTAACTCGTGAAATAACCCAGCCAACAGACTAAAATTTGTGAACCTTTGTCTATATATATATAAGTTAATTGCAATGCCAGCAGTGCTCTTGTTGTATGGATGTACGTTACACAAACGTTCTAATGTGTGTACTTAGGCCTTCCTTATTTGAGATTCTCGAACAGCCTATTTCTCTTGATAAATCAAAATGTTCCAATGTAAAATTGATTATTTTAAGTCCTCTCCCCGGGTCCTCTCCCAGACAGCATTGGTCCATGGGACCCATATGTGTTTTACTTGGGCCAGCTGTGCTTTTTGTCCAGGGTTATATGTGGGGCCAAGATGTGCCATCACAGGAAACCCTCTTTTCACAAATGCATTGCAAATATTTCAAAACATGCTGACATCTGATTTCCCCCCAGAAATAACCATTTATCGTACATTTTTATAATTTGTGCTCAAATGAAATAACTCTGGGCTCGAGCTTGATAATTTGAATCTGGGCTGACCCATTTGGGCTCCCATTTATAGCCCTGGACAAAAAGGACTATAACGCGGATATGGGCAAATCATTGACCAGGTAAAAACACTTACTAGAAAATAGGTCACACTAAGCAATATTCGCTGGGTCTTGACATTGGAGCCCGGGCATTGGAGCCAATGACATCCCTCTCTCCAAAGCAACGTCCGACCATATCTGAAAACGGATGAATGTTTATTTGATTAAACATGGGTTTTAACGTGAATTCACTGGTAAAGGACTGGGGAAACTGTTGGTTAATCAAGTTGAACTATCTCTGTGTTCACCGTACGCAGGCAATCTCTAAACATGGACCCTAAAGCATTTTCATATCTCGTACTTAAATAAAATCATAATAAATTCACATATCAATTGAGACACATGACATAATATTCCATAGCAATAACTATGATTTATGACATAATAGCTGTGCTATCATTACATAATGAAACCATTAAATCAGCACCCTGACAATTGAATTCCCAGAAATTATCTAAAATCATTAACATTTTCTGAACATGTCTAAAAGAGTCTAGGGCTGGGCCTGCTTTTCAAGGGAAGTAAACTTGAATCATTTATCTAACTTGGTAATTTAGCTTAGCTTGTTGTAGCACTGCCCCTGGCCGCCACACCCCCAGTTCCCACCATTGTCTGAGTCTGGCACTGCGGTATGCAGCATGCAGCACTACTGGGGTAACCCTGTCACTCAACCACCACACACACTGACCACCTGCAAGCTGGCCTGCTGAAACCTATCGCTGGCACGGACGTACTCTGGGAAGTATATCGTTTCTTCAATAGGCAATGTATCCAGATTCCTGGATCCGCCCCTGTGTATAGGTGTGTATGTAGAAGAGAAACGCCGTTTAAAGGCTATGCCTTTGACATTAGTAGGTATTAAAAAGAGTACCCGGTAGTGTTTGACCCCCTTTATAGTTCTGATTGTTGTTGGTTGTTTTTTTTGGGTTTTTTTTTTGGGGGGGGGGACCCATACCTAACTTTAGAGAATTGTTATAACTAATGTTTTATAATACAGCATAATAGACACGGAGGTTACCTTCACCTTTAGGCAACCATGCAATACGCTGTCAGTGTTCAATCTAATATCAACAGAATAAACCAACAGAACCACGTGGCAAGCTGATAAAGTTAATAAAAATGCCAGAAAACTAGATAATAAATCTACTCAACCAATGAAATGTATATGATTACATAACTAATCCCAACCCTGAGCCATAACCTCAAAAATAATGTCCCCCATCCAACTTATTCCGTCAATCAGTGGTCGCGTGTCGGCGGAATGATGCCTTCAGATTCTCAGTGAACCGGCAAACACATAGTGCGTCCGGCGGTAGTATACACCCCTAGCTGAGTGGTCCGTCACGCGTGCAGCATATGCCGAGGTCGGTGGGCGGAGGATGGGGTGGGGGAGGTCGCGTGGACGGAGGGGGTATGCCCCCTTACCCCATCTGACCTAAGGGTGGGCCCCCCCTACCCCTGCCCCCACCCTGTGAGCTCCCCCCTCCCCCAGGGGGCCGCATCACCACCCCTGGTCACGCGTGTCCCTCCGCGCCATGGTGGACGCGCCCGGCCGTGAAATCACACCTCCCCACTTCACACAGGGTTATCCCGTTATTGTCTTTGTCCCTTTTTCTTTTTTCTCTCTATGCATCATTGCGGCTATTATTGTTCGGCTTTATGTCGTTTTTCTGCATTGCTGCTGTTGTATGGGAGATAGAAAGGCCTGTGGAGCTGGCTATGTCCATTTGTTGCGGGGAGACAGGAGGCTGTTGGGTTGTGATTGTGATTGGGTTTGTGATTGGGATAACAGACAATCAATATCACATTGTCGTCAGTGGTCATAGAGGGCAGATCCCAGATCTGGCAGGATGCTATTTCTGGTCGCATCGTATGTCCATGTTGTTCATGTATAGTTTATTAGAATATAAACAAAATATACTACTAGTACCCATTATACGAATAAAGAAATAACCATAATTGATGATCTTCGAAAAAGGACCTTATTTGTAGCTTACACTAAGGTCAAGGTCACTTTCTCCAGTATATATGTATCCATCCTCCAATTACTATCCAGGTGAAAATTTGTAACAATAAATCGCTATGTGCACATCAATAATTGCTTATTTTACAGGACATTAAAATAATAATCCCATTTCACTCTACACAATATAGTGTTGCCCGGGCCCTGTTCTCCGGGACATGTGATGGTTCTTCTGCCCTTCATCCAGGTATCTACACCTCCAGGCTCCTCTAACCCTTTAAGGCCCGCATAGTGATTTGGTGTGCTGTGCCATTTGTTGTCATGATGCATGAATGCTTCACTGGTGAGTTACTCGCCAGAGCTGCATTCATGCATCATGCGGACCCTTCAGGAGTGCAGCATGATGCTTGGATACAGCGCTGGCTAGTTTCTCACCAAGACTGCCTTCATGTAAAGGGGCATAATGCATTAAAGAAATACGCGGTCCTTAACCCACAACTCTAACTCACGACAAGTGGCGCGTTTCCCGCCGGATGTGACGTCATACACTCATCGATCTCCTCGAGCAAAGCCCTGTGGGTATCGGTAAAAACTGAACGCAACGAACAAGTGTCGGGATGAGGTGTTTTTATGTTGAGTTGCTTCACAAGAATCCTCAAGTTGATGTAACTAGTCTTGATGAACAGAAATCAATACTTTCCTTTGTTTGGAAATATTTGTTTTCGAGGTTAATCATTTCTCCCCGTGGGAGATTCAGGGTTCTCTGTGTTTTATAGGCTACCATGTGTTGCAGATACCCCTTATCTCAGGTTGGCATTGGTCACTTACGCATTTAATTTAAGGAGAGTACCGGTATATTGCTATATACGTAAGCATGACGCATTGAGGCTACATGTTTCCCTCAAATACTTAATGGGCCAGAAAATGACAGTAGAAAGGTATTTGGGGAGTGAACGTTCAGTATTACACACGCATGTTTATACAATATGTATCTTGGTCTGTAGATATACACATTAAAGTAAGGTATAACCCTGGCAGCAAGCTCGCACCACCTCGACCTCGTTTCCCGAGCGTCATCGCTGGCACCAAAGGTTGCTGGTTAAAATAGTTCCTGTGCGCTTGGTGCTGTTGTATTAAAAGTGCAGATGGGTACCGCGTACGAATCCCCCCCAATATACGGGGGAAGTGATGCGGTCATGGCCTCCTAAATACCAGCGATGTCGCTCTGACTTTGTCCAAGCGCGAGTTGGGGCCAGCTTGCCCTGGCAGGATGGGATGGGCACGAATTCTGCATGCCATTCAAAGGTATAGATGTACATAGATGCATGCACATACACACATATTGCCATTGCCAACACACTTCTCTGAAACACCGTATCAAAATGTAGTGTTAGATGAGAAGTACATGTATATCAATACATAAACAGGTCGAAAGGCCACAATAATACTAAACTGACTCAACAGATGTTAATGAAAGCAATTCATGGAAACAAAGTTACAAAGACGCTATCATCCAACATATTCACCCATTACTGTAGGAGTACTACCCTCCCCCATTGTCTACTCACGGAGACACGTCTAAGTCTCGTGTAAAGCCTATAACGTCAGGATTAGTGTCTCCACACTTCAGGGCACCCCTCGTGTCAAAACTGAGAACTACCCCCCCCCCCCACCTGATTACCTGCTTGACACGAGTCCTACCTGTGACTACCGTAAAACCTCGCGTATAAGCCTAACTCGCGTATTAGCCGCCCCCCTAACTTTGGGAAATCCTATAAGCCTAATAGGGTATCTGAAAATTGTTAATTTAGTACTATACTATACTTATAAAAACTCTCGTATAAGCCGCCCCCCATATAGGCATGTTTGGTGTCAAAAGAAAGCTGGCTCTGATTTGCGTACAAGCCGCGGCTTCTACGCGAGGTTTTACGGTACCTACCTGTCACAACAGCAGGGTAAGACTTCATTAATCCCCATAGCAACACACCGACGCCTTCTGTTTGCACCTAACCAAGGATATACTCCCCAATAATATACTTAACTTAACTCTCAACCCCTCTTAAACTCCTCTTGCATTTCTCCCTTAGACTTGCTCAGGTCTTTGAAGAGACCAAACGGATTTTTTTCTTTTAACATAGTTTTCTTTTCCTGTACAATCAGCAGTATTCAGAAACGCAGGCAAGTCTACTTCTCCCCGTGCTCATTTGTAGCTGATGTACAACGTATTTAGGTGTTTTATACTTAAATGTAAATTACAATGTAGATATTTTCTAACGTATTTTCGAACTGGCTCGACCCTTCTGGATATGTCTTTGAGATAAGTCTGATACGATGTCACTTTTGCTCTCAAGAATTTCAACTGGCAGCGCTCACATTAGCCCTACAAGGGGTAGCTCTGCCGGTTCTGGATATATTCTTAGTTGTCTGCGTATCAGCTGGCAAAATAAAGACTTCCCCTTTAATATCGCTACAGAAACATAATTATAATTTCAAAAGTGCCTGTGAGAGGGTGACAGGAGTACAATGTGTAGTTGACTTATGGGCAGTGTCCTGCAGCACTTGTCCCCTACACAGGTAGTGTGTGCATGGTGTATGTTGACAGGTGGTCAGTGCCTCCAGTGCCTGTTGGCAACAGCTGCTGTATGTAGGTTCTGCACTCCTCCTGCCCTGTTCCCCTGACACTATAATGATGTTATAGTATTATCCGCTGCGGATTCATAAAGACCAGCCCCTATTAAACTCCAACCCATCATGGGGGAGAAGTTCTCATCCTTGGGTACATGTCATGTATCTTGGGGGACAAAATGGCTGCCTACAGAGTATGGTTATAGTTAAGTGCATTGTCCTACAATGTAGTCTACAGACAGACGAGAGTGGACCCCACCTCTACATTACGACCCATCAGCCCCCCCCCCCCCCCCCCCAATCAACCCCACTCTCCACTTGTAAGTAAAAGTAATTAATTCAGACTCACGCTGGACACAATGGCGGGGCAGTGTGCGCGGGGTGTGAGCCTAGATTGCTTCCCACGCACCTAATTTCGGCTTTGTTATTATTCATTGTTTGTTTACCTACTGCCCGTCACCATTATGCACTTCTGTACTGTACACAATAACCCCCTCCGACGCACTCCTAGTGCCACTTCCTCACAACAGGTGCCGCCACTGCAGGAAACAAAATGGCCGCTGATGATGATGCTGATGATGATGATAATGGTGATGAGGATGGAAGTAGACATGGTGTGGCACTATAAGAAGCATGTAGAGTGGGTAGGGTGAGGTGAGGTTGAATGGGAGCTGGGGGAAGAGCCTGTAGAGGGTAGTGGAGTAGGAGGACATGGCAGTGACAGGGGGCAGTGCTTTATACTGATTTTAGTAATGGCTGTAATGTTCCCCACGCTATGATGTAATCATGACATCACAGTTATGCCATTAGTCTCAGGTAGTGGTGGTTAAAGGGACTTTCTACTTGTCGCAGGATTACTGATATTCTACTGACTTTTGCATATGACTCAGGATTATGTTAGTTTGATGTATTACCTAATAGAAAATCAAAAGAAATTGCCATGTCACTGTACTAACTTTCATGATTATGGCCATTTGAGCAAAGGAGTACCTTAACTCCACATTATCTGTCATGGATAATCCTTTTTTTCTATTAAGATTGCAACCAAACCTTGGGAAAGTATAATGGACATCTATTCAAACATTTTAGGACCAATAAACAGGGGGTCATGGATGAAATGAGAAAGGCATGAATTTTGGAAAATTATTTACTTTGCCTTAACTATAGGATCATATGGGTGTCCTAGCAGTGAATATATGTGAACAATGGAGGTATAATAGCAAATACAAATAGTTGATTTAAGGAAAGTGGTCCATGTAGGAATATAAATACAGCTTAAAGAATACTTTTCATAAGCTTCGATTTTTGCCACCAGGTGGCTTCTGTGTAGAAACTAGCGATTCCCTCTAAAATATTGGTGAAGTTTTGGTGTATTGGTACTACCGTATACATATCTTCAAACCTCACCAACGATACCAACATTGTAGAACCCAGGCGGGACCCTGGCCTTGCATGGGCAATTCACTAATAGTATTCTGCGAGTAATTCTACGAACATGACATCTATTAAATGTGATACATATCTATGGGTACAGCTTTAGACTTGACCGGTCTAAATGATCTAAAGTCCATCTCACACTATCATTGCAACCGCCGCCATATCCGATTCATATATAGCTGAGCATCATACTTTTTCTAATGAGCAGATGTATGTTCTTGTTTGCAATTTCCAACAAATATGTGTCTATCTCATTACCCGGCCAGGCCCCATCCAGCGCTGAGAGATATCAAAAAAAATCTTTTTTACCTGAAAGGTATCTCTTAGACTTCATAATAAGTGGGGCTACGGTCCCAAGCCCTTATTTGCCGCTGCCCATTAAGCTAGGGGCCTATACTGATTGTAATCTAACCTTTCTACTTCTTTACGCATAGCAAAGTCCGAAGTACCGGTAAAGAGAATAATCCGGAAATGCAATGTATAAAGATCTGACTGTACATTTAGTAATAGTAATGTTTGTAATTGATTAATAGGCACGCATAAAGAGAGTCATAAAAGATATGTCACACCCCGCCTCCAACACAATCCGGAAGTATCGCCATGGCGATGGGTGTGTTATCAAACTGCTGGATCCATTCACTGATGGCTATATGGTCACATAAATAGTGTACACGACCATTTGGAGTGCAGAGGGGTCCCCCCGCGAGGTCGCAAAGTCACCAAAATTAACGGGCCCATGTCACAGGGAACCTGTATCGTATTGACAATTTTGTCCGAAAGTCACCAGGTCGCTTAGATTATTGAACATGTCAGTATTGTACTTGTAAGTGTTTTTGTACATGAATGTACCAGGTCGCAAGGAAAACAGCCCAGGTCGGCAGGTCGCCTTTGACCCCCTCTGGAGCCACACTATTGTACCCCTGCCATACTGACATCGTGTTGCCACGGTTACTGTGTCTAAACGTCCCCTGGTGGCGTGAACAGACAACAGGTGTGGTGGTACAGGGACCTCACAGGTGTTTACTGGTTTCTGACATGTGGGCACACTATAGGTGTTTACCTGCACACATTTACTTGTAGGTGTTTGCTATATCACAACTATATGTAACTGTTTACTCTTATGGAGTCCAACTAACAGGTGGAGAGCACAGTATATCAACATGGGACCAGCCAAATTACTAGTCATTGTACAAGTATCATAATACAAAGTTATCCTAAGTTCTAGCATGCTTAGCTAAATACCCATGTTCTCCATTTTGAACATATAGTTATTAAAGTGCTTTTGAGGACAGAAAGGTCAGATTTCAACATGTCGCTATAACATACGTGTACACTGTATACATGGATGTTGCAATGATGGTATTTTCTATTTCATTCTAAATTTCAAACAATACACTAGGCTCCCTATTTCAATGGGCCGTCTTATACAATGTGCATGTAAGGTACATATATTTAGTGGCAGATGCGGGATGGGGGTGTATATTTTAATTAAAATTAAATTCTCTAAATCCAAAACTGAGCTTAAGGCTATCAGTATGCATGTTGCAAAACACATTCCCGTGGAGACAGATCCTTGACATGGGACGTATGACGTCACTGGTCTAAACTAGAATACACCAGCCATATCAAAATGAGGCTGGTCGCGATCTTGGTTTCCGCTATTCTGATGGGACGCCGACATTGTGCCGTCACTTCCGGACATGTGCCGTGTGTGTTGCCGTCACGTGACAGACATTGGTTCTGACGTCATATACGTCACGTGGCGTTGGATGACGTCACACTGAAGGCGTGATAATCATGTTTTAAAGCATGTTTTTAAAGCAGGATATCTTTGTGAAATTGTGGGACCACCCTCAGACATCGGAGGTGGGTGAGGTACACTGGGAGAAATGTATCTAGAGCTAGGCTATAGGCGACTGGCGATGTTGTAGCATGGCTCAAAACGGGTATATAACCACGGTTATAAGTAGATTATACTTTATATATATATATATTAAGGACTACTATATGTATAATAGGTGTGCCTCTACATGGGTGCAGACAATTTTGACCGTGTCTCCGGGTCGAATTTAAGCAAAAGGACCGTGTCACTGTGTCGATTTTTATCCCCATACATAACTATACCCTCTGTTCAATGGGTTCATGTCCGTCGATTTTTAAAAGGGCCGTGTCGCCCGTGTCGATTTTTAAAACGGCCGTGTCGCCGTGTCGCCCGTGTCGATTTTTACCCATGTAGAGGCACATAGGTGTTGCCACATATTTACATTAATGTAAGGGCATACTTGTCTTAATACATGCATATGCATGATACATGATATCATTTATTGCATGCATTCAGTCCATTTATCCAACATTTCACGCAATAGTAGACGATTCAAAGAATCTCAGAGATTGACACTGCATCCATGTGTAAATGTTTCACATAGGCTACCCACAGGAATCTTGGTTGCATCCAAGGCCTTAGAATTTCAGCCTATCCTCTTTTAAATTACCCAAACTGATAGACTATTACAGTGTTTGACATGATCAGATCCCATGTCAATGTGTCTAATTAAACACCTTCTGTCCGTCCCCGTGTCCCTGACCTGGTTACCATGGCTACTGAGGTCATCTTAAGGTCAGCGTCCCATTGTCGTGACGTGACGGGTGGTGGACGTTTAATCTGACGTCATGATAAACGACGTGAGTTATCTCCGTGCCTAACTCCCATCACGGACACGGACATGCGGCATAACGCACCGCATCAATGGGACCCCGGCTTAGCGACAGATGAATAATGTTTTCGCAATTATTTTCCATTTTTTCACTTGAAAACAAAAGAGTGCACTTTGAGTTGCATAATGAATTATACACAATAATTGATACGTGTATGAGAAGTGCCGGCACATGGTTATGTGCATCTATCAATGTATACGTACATGCTATATATTCTATCATTTTATTTCATGGTGAATATGGCACTCCCATCGACTTAACCAAGGAGGGCCGTATTTAACACCCCCCACCCCCCTGAAATAACCCAATCCCGTATTTAACGGCCTGTCAAATCATCAAAATTGTTGCTTTCACCCCTATAAAGTAGCCTTTTCAGAGCAATGAAGTGGGATTTTTACAAATACATGTAGTGTTAATAATGACATGAAATAAACACAAAGGAACACTCATAGAATGTAGACTAGAATGCTTCGCCTCGTGAAATAACCCTCAGTAAGGAACTCTACTCGTGCACCTTTGTCTATGTATGCATCACCATTGAATTATTGTAAATAGTCCTGATAAAACTAGGCTCCATGGGGAATTTTTATTACTAGGTTATGCTATGGGAGTCTAGATAAGGGAGTCCCCATGTCGCATGTCGAATTTAAGAAATGGCCATGTCACCTGTCCCTTAAATCTCTATGTCCCATGGTAATACATGGACAATGAGTTAAATAAGTCAACAGCCATGACCAACCCCATCATGACCTATATAGCCTATATGTAGAGCATCTGTACATGCCTATCAATATTCATCCACATATGTCATATATAGCACTTTATCGTGCCTTTATCAACCACCCAACAGGAGACAGTTAATCTGTGATTACCACTCAGCACTGTCACATGGCGCTTATAATACCCACTATCTGCTATAGGCGTCACATGGCGCTTATACCACCTCCACCCATCCAACCCACATTAAACGGCGACTTAATTATGATGACGTCATCATTAATGCGTCATAAACCCGTCCTGCGGCCCCCACCTGTCCACGTCACACTCAGCGCCGGCCTGTGACGTCACACTGACTTAGTCAGCGGGCGTCCCGCGGGGGGCGCTGTGTCAGCGGTCAGTGGCGGCCATGTTGTAGTTATGTAAATGGCGGCCTGTAGAGGCGGTGTCCTTGTGAAGGTGAAGTGTTTGTGTAGGGACAGGACCTTTAATGATGAGTACGAAAGGAGCAGAGAGTGGGGATGGGATTGGTTGGGGGGGGGGGGGGGGTGACAGGTTGGTGGTAATGGCTGGGTGATGGAGTGAGGATCGGCTATTTCCGGTGGCTTTGTCCGTCATCTGTCGGCATGGCTGTTGTCAACATGTGCATCTGTCACACAGAACCAGACCCAATATTATCACATGGAATCAAATGTAGTTATACCCATGCTAGACACATAGGAATCAGATTCATGGTGGAGATTCTGGATGTAAAATGGTTTAAAGCATTCTCTCTCACAGTTGAAAATTATTGTACACGGGCATAACAATTAATCAGCTGCTATACATATGGCTGCTATACAATAGAAACTAGTGGGTGCAAAAGTACCTTTAATCCTAAACTGAACATGATTATTGCTTTCCGAGGAATAACCGCTAGATTGCTAAATGGACCTAACATTTCCCAGTAGCATTCGTAAGTAGTATAGTGAAATGGCAGTTAGCGGCAGGCTTTATATGCACGCTAATAGAACCGTTGTGAAATGAACAGGATCCAGACGGATAAAACTGTTATATAGCTATCATATACGAGAAATGATGGCGATTGAGTTAAATGAGGAATAGACAACCAATCAGTACCGATAGCCACAGTAGATTCTACTGCTCAGCTACATTTACTTCTAACGGTGTAAGTAGTATAGGAAAATAGCGGTTCATGGCAGGCATCATACATTGATATACATCCCGACCTCACTTGCTTGCTCAGACATTGTGTATACACAATGTGGGGACGAGGTCGGCGCAAGCTCACACTAGTTTACTGGGTCGCTTCATAACCCTTGGAGTTGGATGTAGACGTCAGAATGTAATTTAAATCACAGAAATCACTCACGTACTCACCGATAGTCGCATGAGACACATTCATTTCTTCATCTCTTTAGTAAAGATCTTGTTCAGAAACACCCATGTAGAATGTAGCTTTCTGCAAATATATCCCAGTACTCTTTTAATATGTAGAATCAGGAAAACTAAAAACTGGCATGAGGACTTGACCTCATCGACCCTCAGCTCCCTACAGGGGGGCTTCACGTGAGTGCCATCCACACGTGCACGTAGTTTACACGTTCACGTGGTTTACGTGTTACACGTGAAGAGGCCGCCATGTTTTAATTACCCAGCACGACAATAAACGTGTTCACCGACGCAGAAGTCAACGCGAGGCTCTCCCAAAATGTGGATACCATGACAATCATCAAAACGAGGCCCATTACCGTCACACGTGCTCCACGTTAACGTGTTATAAACGCGGCCGCCAGACACGCCAAATACATACGTGTTTTAATTGGAAAATCGATGCGGCTCTAAACTAACGCCCGCTTCCACTGCACACTCGTAATTATGTCATTTAGTTTGAGGGAGGAAGGGGGGCTGGGGAGCGGTAGGCCCCGAGCAATCACCTCCGCTAATAAAAACACCTTCCAAATTTCCAAAACGGCGTCGCCGCGTGCCAAGGATCGTCATGGGTGAGCGTTGCAACAATTGTAGCCGGGTACTGTTGCATTACGTTACACTGGGCGATAATACAAGTACTCCCCACCTTGGTAATGGTGTGGTCGTGAGGGCTGCACAACACGGACCTCATTACGTATAGCGCGTCTCTCAGCGTGTGGGGAGAACGTACCTCCAGGGGTATACCGCATACATCTACGTGTATTTAGCTCTCCGAAGGCAGTATAATGCTCTATCGCCATGATGCATGAATGCAGCCCTAGTGGGATGTATAGGCCTTAAAGCATGAGACAAGTGCATGCCTCATACATAGCGACAACGGGCATAATGCAATATACATGTAGCACTGTGCCGACCTTAATGGGTTAAGTTTATAATAGAGTATGAACTAAATGTACTGTATTTGTACTGTATTTGGCTCGACCATGCATTAAATTTGCATCGGCGACAATACTTTAAATTAGTATGGGCATGTGCCTTGTAGTGGCGTGGGACATGGCGACATGGGACACTGTTGTCACTAAGCGCCATTAATTGCAATACTATTGGATTCATAGCTATATGATTTGGGTCTAATTTAACTATTGCACATATCTTCTTCTGCTGTAATGATATATTGGTGTTATTACATAGATATAAGTGTACATGTTGCTAATGTAGACGTTATACCTATGCATAATAAACGTTTAAAAAAAGTTAATTGAGCCATCTATGGTTTGCTCACCCTTACCCAAGAGACGCACTATAGCCGTGCACACGTCTCGCACGATGCCTTAAACTGCAAAATGTCACAGCACCATTACCCCAACCCCTCCCCGCACCTCCCCCACCCCTCCTCCAGCCCCCTCCTCCAGCACCCCCCAGCCGTGCCCCGGTTAATGGGAGGTAAAATCAGAAATAAGTGGGCGATAATGAAGGTAGTGACGACCCCGGAGTTTGGCTGTTACCAACAACAACGCATTCCGTGACACGCATGGTTTGTCTCTAAGTGACAGTGGTGGGTGACGCGCGCCGGGTGTGTTGGGGGTGTGTAGCCACCTTAAAACTGAAAACTACCACTGTCTGCGCCACTCCGTCTGGCCGCCGCACCGCGCATGCGCACAATGCAGTGACTCAACACGTTCACCTGTGAAAATGTGTCCCCCCCCCCATGAGCATTATATGCAAGTTTCAACACTCTGGTTTGTAGGGGTGTCTTAGGGTGACCGTATTGCCCGGCTATCACCACTGTGGTACACGTGTTTTTATTATATTTTCAGCTTTCAACTATGTGTGTTACTTATCTATCCGGCAGCTGAGAAGCCAATGGGAGGGCTGTACCATACTTCGGGGCTGGTATGTAACAAAAAAAAAGATTCCTTCCCAGAAAGTGGTAGTACCAATGGTATCAATGTGAACTACACTGTAGCTCCTGTCTTAGCTGCTTCCATTACATATGACCTCACTTGATAACACCTGTGTTATTTTAAATGAGTGAGACACTCGCTCGTGGGAACCATTGGTACCGGCCTATCCGTTAGGATGTATAGATAATTTGGGGGAGGGGACAAGATGGCGGCAGAGGTGGGTTGACGTGTTACAGTGCTGTAGAGGCTGGGGTAGCAGTACAGGTACAGGTAGACACTTTCAGGACACGTGGTGGGTCAACTTAAGGACAGACAGGTGTGGAGTTTTACCACAGAGACCTGTTTCAATTATATGTGTGTGGGGATGGTGTACTCCATGGCCATGAAATTAAAGGCGAACCTCCAGTAACAGTCGGAGCTGAGCGAGGACCTGCACTCTGTGCCTTTATAAGAGGAGGCGCGGGTTTAAAACTCTCTGCCCGATGACGGCAGTACACGTTGCCCATTTCCATATACTACTTACGCCCTACGACTTCGCGGAAGTCTCGACTGCCCGCGCGTTGGTCTGAGTGTCATGCCCGGGGGGGGCACTAAGGTATGTTTTGGATAACCACTGCCGCACCTCTCCCAAGGGCGGTGGCGGTGGGTTGACAGAGGGGGTGAAAAGGGGGGGGCGGTCAGACTCTCTTACAATGAAAAAGAGGGGTGGTGACCCCCCTCCCCTGCTTTCTGGGTAAAGGTTTCTTGTGTTTATACAGCAATATTGGGCCACAAACATGTATTTGATTGTTTATAAAGTGCTAATTGGTAAGTTTGCCATCGTAATGTCTGTCACCTGATGCTCAGATGGGATGAAAGCAGGGGGCTTAGATTTTATTTAGCCTGTTTAGGGGGGCGGTTACTCCTACAATTTTCCTTAGTAAGGAAAATGAGGGGCGGCCAGTGACCCCCTCAGCTCGCCCCAGTAGGAGGAAGTGGGGCGGTACCGCGGCAGTTGCCACTGACCCACATATAGTCAGTGCCCCCCCCCCCCCCGGGGTGTCATGTAATTCCATTGTAGTAGCCTACATCGTAATGCTATGCGCAGGGAACATGTTATGATATGAAAGTATTGTTAATTTGCTTTTAAAGTAGCATCACTTTTTAAACAGATTCAACTAAAAAGTTCTGTATCTATTTCATGCTAGACGTTTCAAGTAGGAGATGGTCCTGGTGTTCAACAACAAAGGGTAATGCAATACGACATTCATTGAGGCGTTAAACACGACTGGGAAGACACCATGAGGTCTACGTCACGTCCTACGTCATTATCACGTCACTGACGTCATCAAGACGTCACAGCGGGTTCCAAGTGGCACACCGCCATGGTAACTGACCCGTGATGTCTGTGACCCTGATGTAACCTGACCCCACATGTGCAGATCTTGGGGTGACATTTAACCAACATGTGAATATTCCGTCCTTTAAACCTGGTAGCCATTTTTATTTGTTCTGTGAAAGCAGGAAAAGGACCACACTGTCATCAACATAATTATCAAACACATGTAAGCTATATGCACCTATAGTGGTCTAGAGCCATACCCATGCCCATGCGGTGGGTGATAATCTCGCTTGTTGAGGTTAAAATCATAGATTTGATAAGGGATACATCCCGGGGATACATGTACCACGGTGGGTACAAATTGTGGGCTTCCTTGCACCAATCATATCAGCTCTTATCTATGATTGTCGCTAGAAGCGCACCTCCCCCAACCCTCCTGTATATCATAGGGGCTTGGATATGGACACTTTTATAGGAGAATTATCAGTGGTGGTGGGTGATGGGACTTTGAACCCGATTTCCACTGTTGACGCACACGGCGGATTTCAATAGGAATCTAGAGACATGCCCAGTGGCACTGTCTTATCAGTGGTTGGGACCAACCCCACTGATAAGACATACCATTTTTTGTACAAATAGGGGACAAACAGGGAACATGGTTGAACAGTCTTATCAGATCTTATCAGTTCTTGTCGCCTATACTCATATATGTGTATCCTGTGTTGCAGCAATGATCTTCTCTTTCACCCAAGTCAGAATCCTGGATGTCGTGATTATGCTAATACTGCCCCTCCTCCTCTCATCCCTACACAGGTGAGTACATGTAGTATGTGAGTGGCTGTCTTTATGACCTGCTATGTGTGACGATACAAGTGTCGAGTTGCCAATTACCACCACCAGGTGCCGCGTGTGGCACGTGGCCACTCCCAGAATCCCTCCGTGTATCCTCAGGCAGAGCGCTCCCACTTCCGGTCACATCACGTGACGGAAATGATGTCACGGCACCAGTGTGTAGGCGCTACTTCAGTATATACACTGTCACGTCATAGTGAATGCGTCTCGTGTCATAATGTTGATGACTTCGTTAAAGTGTCACCAATTATGATATAATTTTTATCGTTAATAGTCTTAATTGGTGACATTATTGGTGGTGTGATGTCAATTATCTGTGATTGTGTTTAGTCAGAGTGTTGATTGTACTGTGTCCATGTTTCTATCTGTTTTATGATTGGCCATTATAAACACATGATAAACGCACGAGATAACCTCACGTCACATGATGGGATCTGCACGAGAGTTCCTCACCAGCGTCAATCATTAACTCATTTATGACATTTTCACTCTCAGTAAAGCCGATGGGTACATGCATCGTCATACAGCTCTTCATCGCAAATTTGGTCATTGCAAAATTGAGATATGAGATATCATCCACAGATTTTTTAGACGAGGTAACGTGAATCTCCATATACTGAAAACAAGTAAAGTATGGCTGTACTGACGGTCAACACAACCCTCTAGTCGAGCACCAACCAATCACTATAATTTATGGAAAACTAACCAAGCCATCGACGAAAATATAAATTGTTGTCATAATCCTTTCCTGGTATGATAACGCAAATAGCGTTAGACAGAACAAGCACAAATTAGCGGTGACCCACTGGGGTAACCCAAAAATAGTGACAATACCGGTAGTTCCTTCTGGACTTAGTATGTCATTAAAATGTTATGCTGAAACAAAGTCATCAGGGAAAATTCAGGGGTATCAATACAAGCGTTCTTATTTTCAATAAAAAGGTCGCGACATTTGAAACTATTGGGTACACCTGTGATAATACCTACCGTAAAACTTAGCGTATAAGCCTAACTCGCGTATTAGCCGCACCCCTAACTTTGGGAAATCCTATAAACCTAATAGGGTATCTGAAAATCGTTAATTTAGTACTATACTATACTTATAAAAACTCTCGTATAAGCCGCACCCCATATAGGCAAGTTTGGTATCAAAAGAAAGCTGGCTCTGACTCGCGTACAAGCCGCGGCTTCTACGCGAGGTTTTACGGTAGCCCCCTATGGACCCGTGTTACATCAAGGTTCTACACATCACCTGGGCATTCCCCCACCTGCCTGTTGTCTCTTGGGGCTCAAGCTACCATGCCTGCCCTTCACACCCCACCTCACCCCCTCACCTGTACCGTCCCTCTATACCGGTATCCACGACGCGCGCCCACTGCCCCTGGCGGGCACTACCGGCGTCATCACGTGGCGTCACAAACCACACCCTTCCCGACGTGCAGTCCCTTACCGCACGTGACGTCATACCCCACCGCCACCTGGTGGTCGGTTCACAAGTTACCCACTAGGGGGCGTCCGGGGTCAGATGGGCAGGAAATGACGACGGACCAATCAGCGCGAGGCTTACATGGTGGTGTCGGGAGGAACAGACCGTGGTGCCTCCAGTGGGAATAATGTGATTTAGATGAGACAAGCTCAAGGAGGAAGTTCTTTGAAAGGTCCTAATGGGTAACGGTCGGCGACGTTTGTCGGCGGAAACGGCGCCTTAATTAGGAGGGAATTAAAAGCGATATGTCAATAGAAGTGTCACCTCTCACCAACGCTTTACTGTCACTGGGGGCTCACGGTAGACACATGTAGGTCTTTATATACGCACCATGCCATCTGTAGCACTTTGGTTTATTGAAAAATATGAATAACTAACAAAGGAAGTATGCGCCGTAGTGCCTGTATTTCCCTGCTTTTATAAGGGAATGGTCTTTTTTTAACAACATAGGAGGCAGTGGCATTTCGCGCCCGATAAGTTGTCTGTTACAGGCTTAGGTTTCCAGAAGAAGGTTTGAACATAAGGGTTATAATAGATTGTATTGAAATTGCATTGTGAAAGAATCAACATTGAAATTTACCAATTAGGAAAGATCTAGGTCGGTCACAGTCTTAGGTTTCCAGAAGAAGGTTTGAACATAAGGGTTATAATAGATTGTATTGAAATTGCATTGTGAAAGAATCAACATTGAAATTTACCAATTTGGAAAGATCTAGGTCGGTCACAGTCTGGTGGGCAACCCGATTGCGTACCTAGTCAGATAATTCGATAGCTCCAAGAAAATACAGAGGGAAAGGTCGAGCTTCAAGATGTTGACACAACAATAGGCTTATACATACAGAGATGCTACTCAGCCGTCGGGAGAAAAAGTAGGAAATCTTACAATTTTGGTAACTTTTCTGTAGGACACTCACATAATATTTCAGTGCAGAAAGTCCAGCCAAAAAGTAGGAATTCTTGCAAGAGTAGGAAAAGTGGCGTCTCTGTAAAAAACGAAATATGTATGTCCCCCGCGCCTTGATAGTGTCAATGATAGTATGGCTCAACCCAGAACGACCAATACCGGGGTGGCCGCGCTACAGCTTTGCGCGCCGAAACCGTCAGTAGTATATGAAAATGGTCACTATGGACGCGGCGTTACAGGCGAAAATGACCGCGCTGTGCTTGAGATGACGTGGTAGTCTTGGAAGTCGGACAAAGGTCTGCACACCTCAAGGCGAGACTCACTTACCATTTCTATAACGCAACACGCTCGTGTCCGCTTATGACCGAGGTATAATCAGTATAGTTACAGCCCCGGAGGCAGAGGACACCAGTATGTAATTGTAACCCTAGCTGCTCAAGGCCTGCCGATATATATATATATATATATATATATATATATATATATATATATATATATATATATATATATATATATATATATATATATATTTATTTATTTATTTATTTATTTATATAAAATCTCACTTGTTTGTGCAGGTTAATGCAACATATGTGGGCCCTATGGTGGTCATAACCCTGCAATGCCTTCTACAAGTTACTGTAGCCCATCGTAATTGCCCGTAAAGTATGTGCATGGCTTAACCATAGAAGGGACAGGCACCTACTGTACTATGCCTATACCCTAGCTCAGCTAGAGAAATACATTGATCACCGTGCTCTTCCCACCAGATATCATCAAGGCAGGAGACTCGCTGTTCCTAGGTCTTTAAAACCAATTGTTATAAGAAGTTGTCTGTACCGAGCTATTACAAGGTGGAACCAACTCAAACTCATGTATACTACCATAGAGACTCTTTGGAAATTTAAAACTGCTATTAAAAAGGACTACCCACACTGTTTTATTAACGCTGTATAAACCTCATCTTTATTGTTAATCAAGCCATCACCTCATCTCATCTCATCATTGTGTCAATGGAGATCTTTTCACAAGGAAATTGTAATTTTTTTGTATTAAGTACATAATGTCGCTTAACATGATTCGAACATATAGGAAGTCATAGCCATGTATAAACAACTTTAAGACCGTCAATGATTTTGTATAGATAGGGGTGCTGGCGGCAGAAGGGCAATGCGCCCAAGCTAGTTTTGGTATCAACCAATTTAATCCAATAAATATACTTCAAAAAAAAAAAAAGCACGCATTAAGTATAGGGTCTTTCCGTTATGCCTTTGGCTTCATGGGCATAATATACGAGGATCTGCTATGTAAGAAAAGCGTTAATTATCGATTTAAACCTGTATCTATACCCTTCACATATATGTGATCTGTGCTTTTCAGGACCTCGACCCACGCTTAAAGCGATTTTGATACGTGCTTAAAGACCATACGCATGTGGTATGCAGTGTTTCCCGTGTGTTTGAAGGCTCCTGTACGGTAATAAGAATGCATCTCATTTGCCACCTACCCGGTACTCTGATTGTGATATTTGATTTTCCCGCATCTTTTACATAGTCTTCATAGAGACAGACGACAATTGTCACTGAGCAATAACAAGGCACTCTATCCCCCGCCTCTATCTTGTCCGTGTGGCGGTTCTCATGGCGGCACTAACTTTTAGCGCGTGCTAAGATTACTTATCGAGCGGTTCACAGCAAACAAACAACCATCAACGAATAAAGGAGGAAAATAAAAAGCAAGAGGACTATTTTTATATCAAATACCACTAAGTAATTTCGTCTTGTCAACTCGCATCGCTGGCGGCGTGTCACCAGTTTCCATGTTGCGTCCCCTCTTCGTTAAAAAACTCCCAGCGAGGTGGAAAACGGCGCTCGTGTCTGAGAAAGCCGACAGGTGGCGGTGCTGTAGGCAACAATGGCGGCCGGCGTGTTGGCGGGAAGCAGCGGCGGCATTTTTAGCGGATGTCGTCTGCTCGCAGAAACAACACGTGTATTCTCAGCAGCAGACGACTTTTTAACGTTTCCAATATCGATCTAACTAAGACATTGCTATCGACTAGAGTGAGAAGCACCGTCTGCATTGTTGCTCGTGGTTGGCGTCTTAGGGAATTTTTCAGTTTCCGCTGTGTGATGAGGAAAGTTAGCCTGTCCCCAGGCGGAATACCAGCGAGGATGGCAGGTAACTGTCTTACACCGGTATCTTGACAATCTCAGAAGATTTGGGACCATCTGTGTGAAAGTAGGGGCCTGCAAGCGCAACTTGCTTGTTTCTTAAGATGGCGCCGAATATTCAGGGACAGACCTCTAGTCAGAGCCTCCAGTGGTTGTCAAAGAGAACTGCATGGAGGAAAGTGAGGGACTCAATTGAGTTAGCCCTGAGACAAACACCGCTTTCATGATGTATTGTGCAGATATTCAATAGTGTCTGTGGCTTCTCTTTGACTTTGATTTTCAATAGATTTCTAGCAGTGTTCTCACCGATAAAGGATAGCCATTTCCGGCGCCATTTCACTTTTGTATACAGGCATTTTATATATGTATATAAGTAGTTATAATATATTAAAGTGGCCCGGGCGGTATTCATTACAGATATGACGTGCAGCCCCCATTCCCGGCATTCAGGGGCTCATCTGGTAGCGGTCTGCCGTTTGATAAGAACCATATTTCCCCCGGGATATTACCCTCTATTGGGGACCAATGTTCGCCTTTTTAAGTGGACACAAAACAGAGGTAGAAATGTAACAGAACTTTAGTCGTCTTCCGCCTTTTCTGTCCCTACTCATGCTCTCATAAGCACCTCTACAGGTTCTATAGTGCGTTGTATGACAACGAGAACACCCATATATCTCACAGAGAGACACTATCAAGTCGATGCAGCAGCTTTACTCTCAAATTAGAGCGGTTGTGGGTATATTCCAGGCTATAAATGTATACTAGTCGGAATACTTGTACTATAATGGAACGGTGCCCAGAAAATAATGGGTGGTCCATACCAGTGTGGACATAAAAGTAGATCTTCATTTTGTGAGCCTGAGATCAAGATTCACTTCATATACTACTCAATTGACAATAGCACCGGAGGCAGGCCTAAGTCTGCAGGCCAACACACACAGAAAAGTGAGAGTCATTGTCGCTAAAACTACCGCCTGCCTGACCCTCAGGTGAGGGTAATTTTAGCGACAATGACTCTCACTTTTCTGAGGGTGAAGTCTGTGCCTGAAGCATCGTCAATGGAGATGTTATCTTGACCTGGAGACATGATAATCACTTACAGTAGTTATTTTCTCAGCCATGTTCTTCCAATAAGGACAAGATGCTACCTCAGTGGGGAAATGGACGGTTTTCTGCGGAGGCCGACGGAGCAGGTCACGGTGCAGCCGGCAGGTCACAGGACAGTACCGCCACCTGGGGGGTTTATGACGAAGCAAACTAGCATTTTTAGTGTATACTCATGTGAAGAACACCATGTCATATCATGCGGATACGGTGACCTGGTGGCTTATTTCTCTGCACTCAATACAAGTACCTGTTTATTGTATACATCTATGTAACGAAGGCTTGCAGCTGTAGACACCGCTTTGCTGCTTATCTTTTAAACTACATGTATCATCCTTTTATAGTTGTAACATATTTGATTCAAGCGTGTGGGTAATATCGATAAACTAGGAGTAAGGGAGACCATGATACAAATGTATATAAATCAGTATGAATATCAATACATAATAAGATAACATGTTCACACGTCAGTCACGACATGGAAATGCTTTTCTCTTTAGGGTTGGTAATTCGTAGAGATCAATTTACCCAGATTATAACGGATTATGTAATCAGTTGTAGATTACCGGAGAATGATATACTTAGCTGACGACCATCTCAGTGATATCCCTCTACCAATGTCCCAACTAACACATAGAGCTCATTATCCAGATTTGACTACATCTACCACGGGAGGAAACTACTCCAAAACGCTGAGATACCACATTGGTACCTGTTCCTCACAGCAGAGGGCAGATGTATGCTACTGGTGTCGCCCTCTGCTAGCGTGGGTGCACACTACATGTATGCTCTGTATATTAGTAGACATGGTCATGGGAGAAGTTTAAGGGTGGTTACTCTCCTTCCCAGATCCTTCCAAGGGAACGCTCTGGTAACAACCACTTAATTTGTAAATAACAATGGCGCAGATCTATGGTTAAATACAACTTTTCTTTTACATAAAATGTAGGTATAGTTTATGTCAATTCATGTTTCATTTCATATCATATTTACGTCTGACTGACGTAGAAAAACGAAATTCAGACATATATAAACGTCCATTGACCGTAAGTTAACCTTCACTGCATAGATAGAGCACAGTTATTAGGGGTCCAATTTTGCTCATTATTTTCGCCGACAACCAAAGGATCGGGGCTGTCCATAAATGACGTCATGCTGCAGAGGATAGACATCCTGTGTGGCTTATAGGATTTGTCAAAATTGGGGGTGCGGCTTATCCCTTGATGGCCAAGCATCAACTATAGTTGATGCCATGGCTGGCCGAGCATCCACTACAGTTGTCATGACTTTTTGCAAAACACCTCTCCCCCGTCACCAGCAAATACAATTTTTGGTCGAAAGTAATAAGGAAAGAAAAGTCAAAGGGAAACAGGAAATATTAGTGAAGAATTTGGCACTATAGATTTTTTCAAAATTATCTGCAGGGAGGGGGTGGGCACCATTTATGGTCACCCCTTAAATTTCACTATTTATACAATTCAGCTCTATGCGGCCCAGTTACAGCATTTCCAAAAGTGCTAAAATTGAGCTTAAGACTGTGGTGGGGGACCCAGGAATTTGAAACGGGGGCATCCAGTTTATAGTTAACACCCAAGAATTGAAAATGTAATGAGATCCAAATGTCATTCGAAAATTATGGGAGCACATGGTGCATATTAGAGATCAACCTAGACTCTACTTTTAATTTGCTGCCACCAGTCAGGGGTAAATCCTCTCCTGCTCCTGTTCCTACTTGCAAATAATTCTCCTGCATTAATTACATTGCCCCATCCTCTCAGGGGAAGCAGAGTTGGGGAGGATGATTCTGTAGCATATCAGGATTGTATGGAGGGGAGGAAGATCTCGCCAAAGTAGGGGAAAAACTATTTAATTGTTCATTACAAGTATGACAAGTGGTCCTTTAATTTTGCCCCCCCCCCCCCCCCATAAGGAGGGCAAAATTACTTTCAGCTAATTGTTGGGGGGGAGGAGGAATTCCTGTGGTGGGAAAGTCCACTTAATTATTGACTTGTCCCATTATATAGTTTAGACACCCTAGAGGGAGCAGTGAAGCTTTCGCTGATGCACTGTTTCTATGTGGACTTATACCACGCTTGGGGGGGGGGGTCCTCTCTGCATGACGTCATATTTTGAGGGGGGGTCAACGGTAGCATGACGAAACATGACGAAACATGACAAGGGGGGAGGGGGGGTCAAATATGGTCCAAAAAAGCATGACGTCATTTATGGACGGCCCCATCTTTATGGTTCTTTATCATGCTATAAAGGTAAATTGTATATTCTCCCCAAGTGTGTATATAGACCTTCACACATCGATCGTTGTAGAGATTGCTTGAGGTTAGCCACGGAACAATTAAGTATGAAGTGAAGCCAGGAGAGATTTCTTTATTCGTAGATTACCTCTGAAATGTAGCAGGTATAGGGTGGAAAATGCTTGATACATGTGGTGTAAATAGCCATTAGTTGTCACATGTTGTAAATGTTTTAGTATGAGGGGATTTATTCCAGTATTCTGAGCTGCAAAGCATAGCTACACACAATTATGTCATTTTAGTTCATCATTCCAACAATAAATGTCACATTGGCAGTGTGATCCCCCTGACGACCATGACCTATGGGTTCTCAGTAGAGTGGTACTTCATATCTAGGCCATGCATATCATATCACTGACACACTTAAAAAGATTTATGTTTGAAGGCCACATGTCACGGGTTATACGTGTACTGGGCATATAGCAATAACACGGAGACTTGGCAGGTAGGCCAAAATATAGCCTCTCTTTTCTCCTTTTATTTCATACAGAGAAATGTGAGCGTCACCGTTGCCAAAACCACCTATACTTCTGAAAGTCAAGCAGTGTCTGACTCTCAGAAGTAAATTTTGGCGACAGTGACGCTCCATGTGTATTCATAAAACACATATTATGGCGCACGTATAAATAGACAAATGCCAACGCTCGTTGATACCGTCTCTGTTGTATTTCATAGCGGAGGCTGAAGGCTTTGTGTTTATTTTTTTATTTGAAGCCATTTACTGAAGATAAAAAAACTTTTTCTTAGCCGATTGAATACGGACACAGTGTATTCAATGGCATTGAATACGGCTTTCCAGTGCTTAAGCATAGGAGATCTTGTATTTCATTTATGTGGTGGGAAACCAGTTACTACACTCTAAGAACAGTGTGTTACGTTTACACACTTATCAACACACTTTTCTGCAGCCACTATTAACACACATTTCGGTGTAACACACTAGCCACTACCCACTCTTTGCCAAAAGTGTGTTGATCTCAAAAGTGTGTTGCAAATTTGTGTGTAGAACTCCCTATGCATGTTCCCGTTACACACTGTTCTTAGAGTGTAGTACCCTCTTACCTACACCCCCTTCTTCCTCTCAGGCCCTCTCCCTATTCCATCTCCCTCTCTCTCCCCCCTCTCTCCCCCCCCCCTCTCTCTCTCTCTCTCTCTCTCTCTCTCTCTCTCTCTCTCTCTCTCTCTCTCTCACCCCGCCTCTGCCTTTCTCTAACTCTCTCTTTATCCATCTACCTCCATATACTGCTAATACATGGAGAACTTTGGAAACTATAGAAGATGGTTAGAATTGTGGTCACAAATATCATTAAAGCTGCTATACTAGTTCACACACTCAAGCCTACATTTTCTTCATTTGCATCTCATATGATTGTGTAACCCTTTCCCTCTTATAATCTGCCATTTATCTTGGCAAGAGATTCTTAATGTGTACAATACAAGACTCCAATGCCAACTATTATTTATATTCTGATGGGGTTTGGTAATTTATTGTTGACAGAAGCCATCAGGTGGCAGTACTGAGTGGAGAGGAGCCTGGAAGTTTTCCATTGCACAACTCACAAACACAGTCTCCTAGTACACTTCACACCTACCAGGAGGCAGCATTCAGTAGGCAATTTGCAGATTGTTATTGTTATCCAGTTTACAGTTGGTTGACTTTTATTCTCATAGGAAGTATTCCACCCATTTTCATATAGAAGGAAGGACCTATTTTATTTATAAATTGACCTGTGCGCAAATAAGTCTGTAATGATTGCTGACATGTTAAAATCTAAAATTCGCCCCTCTGAGCTAAAGCTGCTGCTTTAATCGACCACGCACTATCACGGCTTCATGCTTCATTTTGTGTCAGAGCAATGAAAGTTAAATATTTGTCCATAGGAATGTCACAATATTAATTGCCATGGCTATCTAAAGAGGAATGAGGCATCGACATGAGAGAACTGGGGGTTTTGACCTGGTTGGCATTTTTGAAGAAAATGCTTATGGTTCAAGCTATGCTGAACCATGTAATTTTAGAGTAACTGAAAATCTGGCTAAGTGTATAAGATAACATTTAATGCGTATTGCACACTGTAAGAAGTAAATACTGTAGCTGCACGGTATAAAAGGAGGTATTTTTGGTTTCCAGTATGACATACTGTATACTGTAGAACACCACACACATGAAATTGTGGGTTCGAATCCCACGTCGCAGCCAAAAAAAAGTATCTCATTTCAAGAAAATAAGATTATTAAACTCGTCTGGCAGACAAACTACTTGTTTTAAGGTGGCTGTCAAGAATGGATCAAAAGTTTTTGAATTCCCACCAAAACGTTTCTCCAGGTTCTTTGCATAAATCTCAACCCAATAGTAAAAAGAAATATGGGTGTTCCCGGGCTACTTTTTAACTCTCTCACCACTGAGTTTACGCAGGAAATTTAGCATAAAATGACCAATGTTCATGACCATACTGTGCTTTAACTGGCCAACCTCCTAGCACATGCTTATATCAAAATGGAGGGTTTGAAACATATTTTTTTATTTTTTCTCTCTTTTTCACGTTTTTTCACCCCCCCCCCCTGCCTCCAGCCTCCCCCCCCCCACACCACAATATACGTCTTCTCATGTATCCAGCAAAAAAGAGGCTGGTTTCAGCTTTCCAACGCTGCAAAATTCATGTCAATCGGACAAGCGGTTGCTGAGCAATTGAATTTCAAAGATTTTAGGGAGGCAGTGAATATTCTTCCTAAACCCGATTGGCCTAGAACACGATAAATTCTAGCTCGTGAACCGTTAGGGTTAGAGACATGGGAGTTGGTGCAAATGAAAGCTAGTCGCAAGGGTTATTGGCCTGATGTATTGACCAAGTTGAGGTGGATGTGATTCCCAAGGATGTATTTTTGCAAATCGTTCATAATTGCCTTCCTGGTGACATGGCAATACTCTCACATGTGTGCCATTTTGTCTGGCCCGATGAGAAAAAAACGCTGTTTGGGCTTAAATTTCTTGACCTTTGACCTCCTGTCAAGGTCATTCAAGGTCAATAACAGCTCCTATCTTCTTTAGTTTTGGTTTGACACACCCAATAACTACTGGTACCAAAAGGAATTGTAGAGATTCATTATAAACTGAGCGCACGGTAGCCAATGGAGATATGGTTGTTTTAGGGACAAGAGTTGAAGGGCTTGGCCCCTCTAGAGGCCAGTAGTAGTTTTCCCAACGTTGAACTCTACGCTCATGGGTCCAGGTTAGAATCAGAAATTATATTTTTTAATTTCTAAATTCCATAAACTGCCCTGTAGTTTACCACATAAACCAGCACGGGAGAATTATCAATTGAATGATTGATCAGAGTCGAAACCAGAAACTGCACATTCATGAATCAGTGGACACCGGCCTATATAGGCCTAACCCCTATCTATATAAATTGGAAATAACCTACTGACCACAAAGTCACCAGGTCAATAAAATGTGACAAACAGTATTTGTGAAACAAATACAAGTATGAGATTGAAATAAAATCACTTACTCTGCATACACCTGATGAAGCTGGGAACAGCTGAAACTCAACACAGAACTCACTCACTGGACAGTGTGACTCAAACATTGGTACTAAATATTCCCAGAGAATATTTAAAATTTACTGTTTTTTCCTAAACTACTAGGAACAGAGACTTCTTATAGAAGATTCAACTAATAAATTTCTTTTTTGAATATTATTAGTCACAATTTCAAAATTGTTCTCTGCAGTAAAACCCAAACATTGGGACTAAATAAATTGTTGTTTGGCCTGAATAACAATTTCAACCAATGAGAGAGAGTCAAACTATGTCACAGCTGAGGTCGGTATCCAATAAGACTGGGGGTCGGTCCTACCTGATTCATTTCTGATTGAGTAGTGGCAGGGTGCACAAGTCCTCGTCAACACACCCACCAGTAGTGGTGACGAGGGTTTTTTTTTTTGGTTTTTTTTAAGTGTTTTATTGGGTTAAAATAATACAATTACAAGAATGCATTATACCTAGCTACCGCGCATTGCGTTTTTTACGCTAGGGCCCTTTCAATTGCTATTTCATATTACAGAAATTACATAAATTACAGTATGGCTACCATTATGGTTGTCATATATTACTCAGAGAGAAGGAGAGTACGTCTCTTTCTTTTACCATTTGTCAATTATATCTTGTTTAATGATGAGATGTGATGAGATGAGTAGAGTGTACAATTATGTCTTAACAAATGAGTAATATGTCGTTATTTCATAATAAAATGATCTTTACATAAAACAGTCGCTGTAATTCCTCTTAATTGCTAGTTTAAAAGCCTTGAGGTCCTCAATTAATGTAAATTCAGGTTTTAGCTGATTCCATCTAGATATTGCTCTATATATTGCACTGCGTATAACAATTGGCTTCAATGAGCGTATCACCTTGAGCCTCAGACCTTGGTTTCTTCTCGTAGGGAGATTTCTATTATCAATCATATTAACATTTTTAGATAGAGTATGAGCAAAAGACAAAAGGTGTATGTCACGTCTATCCCCTAGCCATCTGCAATTACTCTCATTATGTAACATAACAGTATTTAGTCTGGGGTTTTTACCTAATTTAACTTTATATACAATTCTTAATGCCTTGTTCTGTAGGTACTGTAGTTCCTGATTCTCACCCTTATTATCCCTATCCCACACATAGTCAACATAATCTAATGTTGGTAGCACCATGGTCTTATATACATCAAGAGCTGTGTCTTCTTCGACATAATTCCTTACTCTTCCTAATTGTATAATCTTATGCCTAACATTATTTACAGTATTTTTACGATGGGTCACAAATTTCAATTCAGGATCTAGAGTTAGGCCTAGGTAAGGGAAAGCCTCCACCTGTTCCAGTATTATGTTGTTAAGTACAAAAATTGGCTTTTCTCTATGTATGTTATTATAGACCATCCACTGGGTTTTTTTCGCGTTAATCGTTAAAGAATTATTAATGCACCATTGTGATACCCTCATTAGGGCTATATCCATGGCATCAACAGTGTTTGTACATATGACCGCATCATCAGCGTATAAAGTAATATTAAAATCAGCAACTTTTGCTAGTGAATTTATGTAAATAGAGAATAAAACAGGACCCATTACTGAACCCTGGGGAACACCATATGTAATATTCTTTGAGTTAGAAATAATATCATTAGCTACTGTACGCTGTTTTCTATTTGTCAGGTAATCGGAGAAAAATTTCAAAGTTTTTTTACTAAGTCCTAAAGCTGCTAATTTCTTTTTTAATATTAAATGTGAAACGGTATCAAAAGCTTTTTTGTAATCGAGATATAGACAATATGTAGGCTCATTAGAAATAATATTGTTAATAATACTGTGTAGGTGTTCCCCAATGGCAGTTTGGGTTGAGTGTCCGGAGCGGTATCCATGTTGATTCGGACAGAGTAAATCGTTATCCTTCATATATTTCTGAAGGCGGGTGCAAACAATTTTCTCTAATATCTTTCCTGGCAAGGGTAAAAGGCTAATAGGCCTCAAGTCATTAACATCTAATGAATTCGGTTTTTTATGTAAAGGAACAACAGTGGCGCTCTTCCAGCTATCTGGGAAGGTACCAGAGCTTAGACATCTGTTATAAAGACCTAAAATCACATCAGGAATAGCCATAAAAGCATCCTTAACTACATATGTTTTCATATGTACAATAGAAGATGCCTTATTAACCTTAATATTCTTAATATATTTAATCATGTCAACAAAGCATAGCGGTTCAAGAAGGTTTACATCTCTACCGGGTAGTCCGTATGGAGCTGGTTCGTTATCATTCAAGTCACCAGGGGGCAGCGCTTGTGCTAACTTTTCTCCCACCGTCGAGAAGAACTCGTTGATGTGCTCCGCACAGGCATTATGAGGGACTAGGAGATTTGTTGCATTATTTCTTAATTTAATTAAGGTAGCTGTGGTTTTATTAGGTAATAATTTACGGATGCCCTCCCAAAATTGTGCTGGATTATCCCTTTTTAGTGCCAAAAGTTTCCCAATTTCTGTTTTTCGACTGTTAAAAATAAGCTTTTCAGTTCTATATTTATTAAAATTGGCTATTCTCCAGTCATCCTCATTCATGGTGCGCTTAGCAATGACATACAGAGCATCGCGTTCTCTCATGGCTCTAATTATGGGGGGGGTTAACCATTCAGGTGTGTATTCAGGCAGCACCATTCTCTTAATGGGGCACATAGTATCAAGACATTCCTTTAGGATACATAAAATTGATTGCCATAACATCTCAACGTCAGTTTGTAAAAATAGGTGTTCCCAGTTATATTGAACTAATATGTTCTTATATGTTAAAAAGTCATAGTTTCTATAGGATCTGGCCATGACTACTTTCTTCTTAATTTTATTTCTTGTGCATTTAAGTACCATGTAAATTGGTGTGTGATCCGAAATGTGAAAACCTATGGTACCTGACTCAGCCATATTATGTACGTTAGTGTAAAAATGATCCAATAAGGTACCGGAGGCTGGTCTAGTAACATCACTTATAGTTTGGAACACCTCATTTTCTGTACAAAAGTCATCAACTTTGGCTTCCCCAACATCTTTAGTATTAAAAAGGTCAACATTAAAATCTCCCATGTATATTATTTTCCTGTTTTTTGTTACCGGTACTTTGAGCTCAGTTAGCTTTTTATAAATAGCATTTTTATCAATGTGTGAGTCAGGTGGCCTGTAACATACATATATTTTATATTTAATAATACCTATGTCTAGATCTACACATAGTATCTCATACTCATCTGTAATACTAGAGGATTGGGTATCAACTGTGGCGACATAGTGATCCCTTACATACAGCATTACGCCCCCTGCTCCTTTATCTCTCAGTGGGTATCTATCCATTCTCACATATTGATATCCTCTGACACAAAGGTCAGCATCTTTGTGTGTTGGATTTAACCATGTTTCAACTATACCGGTTATGTCTGCACTCATTATAATTTTAAAAGCATTAACCCTTTTGTGATATATAGACCTTGTGTTCATACATGCTATGCGTAGGCCTTTTCGGCTTTCTAACTCGTGTAGAAAAATCATTTTATATGCCCATACGGTACACTAGGTCTATGGTGATGATGATATGAATGATGATGATGGTGATAGTTATTTCTTATTGACATCTCAGTTAGGTATGACGGGCTTAAAAACACAGCACGCTCTTATATGTTGAAATTCACTTTTATATCAAACGAGTTAGACTTATTTAACGTATGTACATGAGATTTTGTATAAATAGTGAAGATATATTGAAGACAGCTATCTTTAGTTACATATATGGCTCTATGTGAACAACAGGTAATAATAAGTCACATACATGTAGTCCTTCTCACAGTGTTGTAGAAAAGTTAAATGACGAATTTTGAAAAATCAATGTATTTCCCGAAGATCAAAGAGGGAAAATAGTTTTAATCAATGAGAAATAGTAATAATTTTTTTGGAATTGTGCTGAAACTCCCGCAAAACATCCATATCATCATTTCCAAATTAATCAAAGTAATTTCAACATAGCGTCCCGTGCATTATTTTAGTTTTTTTTATCATTTTGCCCTGGGGCCTATACTTAAAGTGTTCTAGTGAAAGAGCCCTATGCTGGGAGAGTGCATGTTGATTTACTGGCCCACTACTGGCTCCTAGTGTATTGATAGAGAAATGCCTGTATAAGTACATAAGGCTATGCACATCATGTCATCCGGCTAGAGAATAATATATATATATGCTGCTCTGCGCTCTGGTATGTGCAATGAGATGCGCAGTGGATCTATTTTTATCCTAGACAGCTGCCTTAAGAAAAAAGAAATTCTTAAAACAAGTGGTTTGTCGGCCAGAGGAGTTTAATAATCTTGTTTTCTTGAAATATTTGTGGCTGTGTATGCACAATATGCAGTACTGTTGTTTATCTATAGAACATCTAAATTATACAAATGTACATATACAAATATTCAATAGCTAACGTAAATATAGGTGGAAATGCATGTCAAATGGGTTAAAGAAATATAAAAAGAAAAATGTATTTTTCATTGTGCCAAGGTTAGACTCGAACCCATGATCTCTTGTGTGTGGTGTTCTACAGTAGGTTAATGTAGCTTCACAGTATTGGAAACCAAAAATAGCTCCTTTTATACTGTGTAGCTACAGTATATCTTGCTGTGCAGCATCACTAACTTCTGGCAATGCAGCAATAACACTTTATAATAATTGTTATTTTTTGTCAAAGGTAATACTAGAAAAACTTAACCGTCGGATACCCGGGAAAACATTCATATTTACAGAAACATTGTAATCCTTTATAATTCTAAATAATTATAGTAAAGAAAAAGCGTTGCTAGTTATATATTAACTCTATTGAGTGTCCCTGTTCTCCCGGTGTCCCAGCTCTCCAAGGTCTACAAGAACAAAAAATAAAATACCAGATAGGCCTTCCTAACCACCATTCCCATTTTCAGAATGATGGAGAATCACAGGGGAGCTCCAAGTTATGCAGAGGCCCATGACACCCAGTACAGCACCCCACACTTGGTAGCCATACGACCTGCCAATAAAGACAGTTTAAAGGGGTATGGTCACCTAGTGAAGTCCTTCCAAGATGAGGAGGTCATCATCACCACGTGGCCTGCTAAGTCATGGCGTCCCATAATGCCCGGTACTGGTGGCGACGGCGGCGTCGCCACAGGTAACTACCGGAGTTGCTGGAAGGATGACGTCATCACTGCTCAGAATGAGGCTGTGGCTGGTGACTACGTCATTGGTCGTCTGCCTGCTGATGTGGCGCCAAAGCAGCGTACCCACGTGCTGACCCGAGATGCCAACTACCACCCTGATGGAGGCCAGGTCTTCTACCCAATCAAGCAGAAGGCATTCATACTGCTCCTAGCCCTACCTGGTGATGACGTCACTTTGGAGGACTTTGTGGCGTTTCACTTTGATGGCTCCTGTGGCGTTCAGCTCTACCCCGAGGTGTGGCACCAGGGGGTGTTCCCGATTGATGACGAGGCCACATTTATGAACAAGCAGGGCAAGGTGCATGCCTGTGTGGGCATTGACACAGTTGAGGAGTTTGGCAAGTTTCTTAAGGTGCCCCTAGCACTATAAAGCCTCAGACTCCATGTGAACTTGTCAGCTTGTGGTATGTACAGGAGGCACCACTATAGTATACATTGTGGGTAATCACTTGCTTCAATAAAGAGGCTTGGGTCTCAATACAAATTATTTGATAAATCTGTGGGAATATGGAATTTATTGTTTGCTCAATTTATATCATGTATTCTATCAACACTCTTTACATACATCATGGCCATGCATACACAGCACTGTATAAATAATGTACAACATGATTTGTGCACTGTACGGTTAAGTCTTACCAAAGTGATAAAAGATGAAACTATATGACCGCCAACCATCTATGACTGGCTGACGTCTATGACCAGGTAGCCTGGAATCATGTTAAAGTATAAAAACTGCTTAACAAATAAGGTTCATGACTTTCTAAGATATGCTGTAATTATTTCCTGACGTTTCTATATATCTGCCCTAGTGAACCTCTTTCTTTCATTGCGGTCATAGAGATTCAACATGCATTCAACATCTGTATCGATTTGATTAGACTTATATTGATAAGTGACTCTGTGTAAGCCAATACATCGATTTATCAATATGTATAATCATTAAATATGTTAAAGGGATGTACCTCTCTTCCTAAATCGTAAAATTTTCTGCCAAGCTTGTTGAGTTTATAATAACACCTCAGTTAGATTTAAGTACCCAAAAAATAAAGGCTCGGGCAACCAAGAAATAGGCTGCTGGTTGTTCCCTTCCAGCAATTCACTGCTCTACATAAGTTGCACTGGTGTGACCAGCAGTTAGACTATGCCAGTGGTAGTATACAATACTAGTAATACCCATAGAATGTTTCATACCAAGCCAAGCCTGATTCATGGTTCCCCTACCAATTTCCCCTACCAATTTCACCTGACCAGGCTGGGTCCACTATCCTCAACTGGTTCAAGGTAAATATAGCCACAGGTGTGGCTAGTGATCCATGCAGACCACTACTACTACACTACAGACTGCTTACTGGCACTGTTAGGAACTATAGCTCCAGTCACCAAGAAAGGGCCAGTGCATACACACAATTTGCCTCTCTGATATACCAACATGGAATGGCCTTCGCGTGATTTTATCAAATTACAGGAAATGAATACACACATATATTATCTAAATTTAAAGTACTATATCTGAAATTATTCAATTTTTTTTATTGATAATCGGAGGAAAAGTGACATTTTGTCTATGTTTAGCCTATAAATGTCATTAAATCAAGGCAAAGTGAAAATCCATCAATAGTTCTCAAATGTTTATTGTGGCATAAGTGTGGTAATGTCTGCAGTAGAGTAATATTTTATAGAACTACTGTACCAGGAAACATCAATTGATGGTTCACAGGTTCATTTTGTTCGATAATTTGGAATAAATCCTGCAAATGGCGGCCATTTTGGATAAATAAGTTCATTGCACATAGGTAAATTGAGGCATCCAGCCCTAGAAACCATGCTTTTGTCAAACATTTAATATTGAATAGCTAACTTTCATCACATATGGGTCTGTTAATGACAGCAAAAGACTTAGTATATTCAAAAATTGTCCTCAATTGGACCTCCGTCATAATAATTCTCAACACGATTGTCAGTATTCAACTCCCCAGTAAACACCCTACGTAATTCCAAAGTAGCTCAGAGGTTTCTCTAGGTAGTTTTCCAACCAAAGGTTTGAATTTAGACTTTTTGCAAGGTTTATGAACGTTGTTAAAAACATTAAGGTTTATTTACGTTCTACAAACGTTTATGTTTGATTTACGTTTATCTACCTCATTCAGACGTAGATAAACGTAATAAAACTACGTAGATCTACGTTGAAATTCATAGTTTTTCGACTTGAAATGTGTATATAACTCCCCAGTTTCCCATTAGGTGGGAGCACTATCAAGTTTGGAGAGATTCTCTTTGGCACTTCAGAAAATGTACCCCTTTTAATAGTAAAATCTTAATGATTATGAATCAGATATTATGCAAATCATCTGCACATCAATGACTATTTATCTATGCAGATTCAGAGATAAAAGAATAGCATGTGTTATGTGTTATAAGACTATTTTCTGAGCGAACACTACATCAGTGGTAATGAAAGAAATACAAGACCACAATGAGGCCAAAGTAATCTTACTTACCTAGCAAAGGATATGATAGGAAAAGAGACTTTCTATTATGGTATAATTAGAATAAACACATTCGTGAATGTAGATGACACAGCTCTATGCTTGAATCCCTTATTAAATCCAGATGAAAGGTAGGTATCTTATACATCAAGTTATATGTGCCATTTTGCCATAATTGCCGTGAATGTAGATGACACAGCTCTATGCTTGAATCCCTTATTAAATCCAGATGAAAGGTAGGTATCTTATACATCAAGTTATATGTGCCATTTTGCCATAATATTTATGTCTAAATAAGGTAGAAAAATTTGGATAAATAAACGTTTATCTATTCCTGAATAAGGTAGAATAACGTAAATCAAACATAAACGCTTGCAGACGTAAATAAACCTTAATGTTTTGACGTTCATAAACCTATTAAAAATACATAGTTAATACCTCAAATGAACGTAAATTTACGTCTGACAAACGTAGTTGTGTTTATTGGGTCTTTGCAAGCACTTTTTTTTAAGTTCAATAACTTTGAAAATAGGCCTATGCAGTACACTTGATGGGATGAAACATCCATTGTGATAGGAATGGCCGAAAATTGTAAAATTGAACATTTCATTGTCAACTTCAAATGCCTATTTCAAGAAGACCAGACTAGATATAATGTCACAAATGCTCTCATTTGAAAGACAATTTAGTTTATTTGATAAAATGCACATGTTCTATTATGTATTGGTTTTAAATAGATATCTAAACATAATTTGTGTGCCCTTTGGACATCAAATAAATGACATTCTATGAAAAGGTGTAGGGGAACTTTTTAACTTTTTACCTATTCTTTATGACTGGAGCTGTACATGATCCACTCTCCTCCAGTCTCAAATGCTGGGCCCTTTAAGCGGTCGAAGGAAAATAAATCCAGGAGTTTGACAAGCAAGCACAGTATATGCGACCTTTTGAGGCTCTTCGGGACGCGAGCAAAGAAGCAAGGGCCTTTAGCGACCTGACCACAGACCTGGTCTCTCCACAACCCGCCAGGTGACGTATGTGTGCTTAAGCTGTAGCACAGTTCCTCCTCCAACTGCCAGGGGGCGTGTAAATAGGAAGCTATCTTCTTATCACCATGTCCAACAACTGGGGTTGTTATCCCCCATTTATCATTGGTTTCATAATCAAATTGTTCTAAAATATATCAATGTCTATCGGATGACAAATGCAAATCTATGTAAGAAACGCAGGGATTCAGGTATGTCCTCCAGCAGTGCACACTTAATAACTCGGGTTCACGACTTAATATATTCAATTATATAGTTTAATATGGTTATTCACTACAGATCATCCTTCAAAAGAGATGTATTGATCTGCATATCCTAAATAGCTAATACATGCTTAGTCACTCCCCACGTATTACTAACGCCTTATAACATATATGAACAAATGGCCTCTACCAATATATTCCCCATTAGCCCATGCAGGAGAGCGTGGAATTTTGCATCCGAGTGCAGGCAGTTCAAGTGCCACTAGGGATAAGCCTATATATCTATGCCAATAACTAAGTTATTCAGAATACATCCAGAATGTCAAAATGGAACTACTTAACGGTCAAAAAGGCACCTTGGATATATAGGTCTGGTAGTAACATGCGGGCTTTTAAAAGAGGGATTTGCTGATTCGAACCCATGCACTGCTATCTAATTAGGCTACCTATATAAACATAAAACAGACCTGTTAGGTAAATACACCTTAACGTCTTGACGTTGTCAACGTATGTACTATAGGTTAGGCCCCAAATAGGACGCATTCAGAGATAATGTGTGTCCTACTGGTCTACTGCCCAGAGCTACATGCATGAATCATCCAGATCCTTCAAGAGTGCATATGGGTTACGTCTCAGCTACGTATTTATGTTTCCTGGGTGGTGCTTTGACAAACAAATCCTACACAGTCTTAAATCTGCATAGTCTGAACATCTTGCATACGTAGTTTCAGAAGTTCACGATAACCCAATTGAATGGCTTAAACATTAGCCCTATACACAGCTATGATCACGTTTAGATTGAGCGAGAACATGGGAAGCTGAAATTAGACCTGTGGATGAAAGCCAATGCTTTTTTGGAATAAGTATTGAGATGGTGGCTGTAGGTGTACATGTCATGCTCTGTAATCATAACACTATAAGCCTGTATAACATTTATACTGCAGTTTATGGACTGTGACCATCACATGTCCCAGTTTGTAGAGGATTTATGCATGGTAAAGGGGAAGAAGGTTGACACTTCTCCGACATTGAGTACTCTCAGTGTCTATATGAAGATGAAGAAGATGGGATCTAGAGCCAACCTGAATCTCCTCCTCAACCTGCTCGGGGTTGGGGTGGGACTGGGACTGGGCTTCTTACTGCGACATCTACATGCTACCCCCTTCACACTGTTCTGGGTTGGTGAGTAGACTTTTGCCAATTAAATTAATGTACACGTCCTATTGACAGTTCATGTCCGTCAACTGAATGTCGACTTAACACTGTAAGGGCCGCCCTGTACATTACTGTGCATAAATTGCCAGTCTGCTCCACAGGGTTATATTCATGCATCATCCAGATCCTTCGAGAGTGTATCCACCTGTAGGGTTGGCGTGATACCTGAATGCAGCCCTATGGAGTAAAGGAATCTGGAGCTATACCCAGTGGGTCTCCCATTATAAATTTCGCTGGTTGTGATTAAATCCACTGATAAGACATATACCACTATGGGTACAAAGAGGGGATAGGCTTGTAACAGTCTTATCGGCTCTTATCAGTGCTTATCACCGTCCCCAGCGCACCTCCCTTCAGACCTCGCATTCGTGCATCATAACAACAAAGGGCATTTCGCATTAAAACACTATGTATTCTACGGGTAATAGCTTGCGTTAGAATTAAGCCAAATTGTTTTATCAAAATAGCAGCTGGATATCATTTTTTTGGTGCAAGTTCCTCACTCTCCCAAACCTAATGTCTCACTTCCTGCCAATTGACGAAACTAAATGCTGCAGCTACTACATAAATATGGTCACACCTGCTTTCACCTTGCTCTGTAACAAGGACCAATCCCAGGCCTAGATTCAGGACATACTTTAGTAACTGGCAAATACTAATCTTGATGTCTTTGTCCTGGTGGTGTCAGATGAAGTTGTGGAAGTTAAATTTCACTCTGGCTCTGTGTCACTTTTTTGGTCTAGCAACAGAGTTGCCCTCTCTTACCTCGTCTGCCGGTCCTCCCTGACGGCAATCACAGTAAAATAATAGCCACAGCACAGTTTGTTTTGATATTGGTCTGTTTCATCAGTTTTTGAACTGAAAAATCATTCCCGGCCCAATAGGCCTACACACTCCTGAAATTATAGTCACACATGCATGGTAGCCAAACAGCCATGCAATTACCATGCTTCTAATTGTAGAGTCGCTCTGCATTACATTTACAAAGAAGATCTACTAAGGCCAAAAAAAAAAAAAGGTTTGTTTCCAGTCACCCGACCGGGTCTACCCAAGCAGGATTGGCGATTTTTTTTTTTTTTTTTTTTTTTTTTTTTTTTGCTACATGCCGTTTTTTACGGCTTGTAAATCGGACAATTATTAAGGATTTTAGAGCAAAAATTCTAATATAATCAGTTTTCCCCCAAGAAAATTTGATGACCAAAATAATGACCATTACATTATTCATTTCATTTGCTACATGCCCGATTTTATGGTCCGTAGGTGGAATTGTTTAAAAAAAAAAAAAAAAAAAAAAAGTTGCGGCACAATGTTCGTGTTTGGTTGGGCCCCCCCTTAAGGACATGCATTAGATTATTTTTGGGGTTTCTTGCTACATGTCAATGTAAATCAGACAATCATTTAAGATTCTAGAGCAAAATTGTAAAATAATATCTTATACGCAAAACCTCGTGCATAAGCGATAATCAAATCGCCATTGCGGCTTATAGGATCAACCCAAACTTTAGGTGCAGCTTGTACTCAAGTTAGGCTTATATGCAAGGTTTAATGGTAGATCTGGCAGGGGTGGAACAAAGGGAGGAGTTATTGAGCCAAAGATAAAGGTACTACAAAAAAAATATTTTAAATCTGAAACTAAATCGAGCTACCTACAGGCCCTCTGGGAAAAAAAAAAAAAAAAAAAAAAAAAAAAAAAAAAAAAAAAAATCCGACCGGCCGGGTCTATGCTCTGGGGGCATGTTACTGGAAACACACCTTTTTTTTTTTGGCCTAATAGCGCAAGGGATACTACCGGTAAGCCAACCACACGAAAATTATAACTTGTACTATAGGACATTGTCGTCACCCCTGTGACCTTACCGAGTATGGTGGCCTAGAATGTGCCAGTAATTACCTGAATGATAACAGGCCCATTTTCCCCCATTATCTTGATAATGAGGGAATACAGACAGGTGGTAGAGTATACCGATGTACAGTAGATTTAACATCAGTGATCAGTGGAATAAGGTTTCTTTCTCCTTCTGATTATAATATGATATTCACTCGTTCAAACCTAAAGATGATTAGGTCAATCATCTGAGAAACACTTTGAATACTTGACTGGTTTAACGCTAGATGAGAACACATACCAGAAAGGCAGCTCTGTTGGATCTGATTTATACGAACTTGAGATTAGGCCTGTGTCCACTATACGACAAGGAAAGTAAAATATATGGCTGTTTCGACGTCCATAATATGCATATATTTGGTACATATATTCATCTAAATCGCCCAGATAAACTTCTGTTTTACTGTGTCCACTAGGCGTTATAACCCTTTATGCCTGGTCGTATATGAAGACATGAGATTCATGTATTTTATGCATGCAGCTGCTTTCATTCTGGCTTTACCATTCCTGGCGTTATACTTCAAATTGGATAAGGGCCCATTGTAGGCGATCCAATTAGACTAAATTAGACTTGCCTCCATGCCCTGATACTATATACCTCTATTTCTTATGTTATTTAGTCCACATTTAAATGCCAGATGCCCTCGCTGTGCCACAGTTCATTGTAGCCAAAGTGAAGGTGGTGTGCAAGTATATTTCCCGGCGCACCAGCTTCTTATGTAATAGACTGTGATTGTTTCTTGATAGCCTACAAGGTTTGTCGTCTCATGCTAAAGTAGTGTATTTTAGAGGGAAAATGATCATACGGAATATGTTATATTACCCATATGTCATACATATTAGAATTCCTTCACAAAAAATCAAACATGTTTGATTTTAATATTACACGTTTCGTCGTTTGGTTTTCATGGACGTTGGGTTACGTATTTTCTATATATTCTAGAATTTTGTCGTCCAGCTGTGTCCACTGGGAGACAAAACATATATTTTATATTTGTATTCAAATTCACGTTTTAACGGACGACAAACAGCCTTATATATGCAAGTGGACACAGGCCTATTATGATTTGAAGAATTTTAATTTGGGTGACCTCTCCACTCTGTTCCTGGTAAGGAGGAACCCAATTACTAAATTTAAAAAATTAAAAAGTGAGAAACGACACTTACATCTGTATGTATACTGCAGGTGGGTGTTACATTGTGAAATATCAATGATTGGCATTATTGCCACTTTCCTATAACCATACCAGCAGTACACAGACCCTCAGAGTTTATTGGTCTTTTTCTATAGAACCCCACTGTTACTAGCAGCAATTCCAAACATTCTGTGCTTTGCTAGCAACAGCCACAACATCTGACTCGCGGCCACACTTACATTTATCCCCCACCACATTGCAGGTTGATAATTTAAACTTTTCACTAAAAACTAATCAATTGTTTTTAGAGGCCGGGACCGAACCCAGTTTTGGCCTGAAATAACACTGATCAGATATAAAAATTATACTATTGTATTAAAAGCAATATACCATTTATAATGAAGGTTTCCTGGGACAGCTGTACATCCGTTTCCTTACCATGATGGTGATTCCCTTGGCTGTATCCTCCATTATTGCAGGTAAAAATTGCAACTCTATCAAACTCAGCAAACAAGAATAACCTTTTTCAAACGTTTTTATTGTTTGGAAAATGTTTTTGTTACATGAGATCATACATGTAATCTATGTTAGTAGATTAGCCGTAGATATCTCATGGTCCACACTCATGTACATATCAGGTAAGCTAACATTGCCCCAGGCAATCCTTCTAATACATTATGTTTCACTGAGATAACCTGACATTCTTATAGCATGAAATCACACCCCCCCCCCCCCCAAAAAAAAAAAAACGCAAAAAAAGCAAAAAAAAAACAGATCACTCTCTGAGCTTCATCAAGTAGTCCAGCAAGGGTATAGTTGATGTTCTTTGTGCATGCTGGACATAAGGTCCAGAGGTGTTTCCTCATGTTGTACGGCTACTGGGCATTGATTTTATTCTGAAATCTGTTATATTAAGGCGAAGTTTGTGATTTATGAATCCCCTCATTGCAGGAAATTCATTATTCACTCACGCATTTTGATTGTAGACATACACTGTAAAATGTTAGTGTAGGTACACAGTAGAATCTACTGTAGAATGGATTTACAGTAGATTCTACTGTTTAATCTGTATACATACAGTAGAATCTACTGTACACCTACAGAAATGGCAACCAACCTTTTACAGTGTAGGGACTAATAAATCCCATGGAAAATTATAGTCCTTTACACCTCAATAATGACTCAATGACTTAATGACTCAATGGCCAGTACTAGTGACAATGGTTTGTGATGGCTGTATTGCAGGTGCAGCATCGCTGGGTGTGCACCAGGGCAGGATGTTTGGTTGTGTCTTGTTACTGCTGGTGCTGGTTAACAACATCATTGCCTCCGTCACCGGGCTGGGACTCATACACCTAGCACTGAGCAGAGGTAGGGCACCTCTCAAGTTGAGTGTAACTTCTGTTGCAGACCTCGATTACATTGACTCCAGGCTTCAGCTCATATTATGGCAGTGACCTTAGCAAATCCCAAGGACTTTAGGTCAATGGATAGATATCATACAGCAGTCATAATCATCATGCTAAGTTTGATAACCAGGAGGTGGTACGGTTTATTGAAGGTTTCCATTAATTAAGTTAAATTGTATCAGCAGTAAAGGCATATAAATATAATGACCTTACAGATAGGGGTCTCAGTAGTTCCACATTCAGTGTAACAGTGGATTGATTAACGTAAGTAATGTTTGCATTTCCAGATCAACTTTTGATAAACGGTTCTCAGGTGGAAGAGGTTGATAGTTACTCAGCTGTGTCTGCCACTTTACTAAGGTACAAGAAACTTCCTTTCACATTAGGTTTGGTGGATTACTGATATCTATATACTCTCTCAATATTTGAAGTAATGAGATTTGCAAGATATATAGGGCCAAACAAAAGGTGTGGTTCAGGCAACATGGATTTTTTCTTCAAATGTTGAAGTTACCTGGAATGAGTCTTGAACTGCCACATCGACTCATGGGTCATCAAGACGACTCACCAATTCTTATAAAAACTAGGAATATCATGAAATTATTGGACATTCTTGTTAAAAAGCAATTTCCTGAGGTTGGACAGTTAATTAGGCATGGGATCTGTACTTCCTGAAAAAAAAAGATCTAAAAGTTCCGAAAAAATATGCATATTTTGCAAATATCAATAGGCCATATTTTTGGCGTAAACTCACTCATGAATCTCCGAATTTCCATTTTCTCCTTTCTCGTATTTCTTTATGTTAAAATTTCACATCTCAGTAGCAATTACATCATTCTCAGTTGAACATAGACCCATAGTTTAGGCCCACATTTATTACTTTTAGAAACATTGTTCCTGATAATCTCTTCAGTGCCACATTCCAAAAGGTAAGGAAAATAGGTGTAACAAAATACCTAGATTAATGTAATCCAATTTAGACATTTCAAAGATGGTTGATTCTGATGAAAATATTGTACATAATCAACTACCATAGTTATCTAAGCGCCGAGTTCTAATAAACTATTGTGCCAAGACACTAACTTGTACAACAAGTTGTTATTTATTAACACGGCGGTACGTAGATAACCCAAAATCATCAATCACCGATTAGGTATAGAAGTGTACCCGTTTAATTCTGGAGCACAGCTTACACATGTTTATATGTGTCTGTTTACCTGTATTGACAGTTGTCTCATGTGTCTACCAGTAACCACAAAACAAGTGTTTCAAACTCGTCCTTGCCCTTCGCCATACCTGAGGTTCCTGTCAGTACACCCAACATCATGGGTAAGACACACTTTTATCCTTTAAGATCAGCATCTTGCCTTAAGCCAGTTAAGGAATTATTGAATGCATTGTTATGTCATGCTGCCCCCTTCATTCTGACGTCAGATGTTATGCCAACGTCTACCTGACCAATTATGGGGTCTGATGTTTATTTGTGACATTGTCCAATGTTGAATATGCTACTTTTATTTTCTTCTCATTCCTGGGATTATGTTAGTCCAACATTAACTTCCCAACGTTGGTACAACATGAATTATCTCTTGTTGTACCAACGTTGGCAGACCACTGGGGGCATAGCCAAAGTTAGTACAACGTGCATTTGCCAACGTTTTACAAACATCGGATGCCCAAAGTTGGTACATCGTTTAAATATTGCCTGCTAGGGTGTGACCATTGCCAACGTCGGCCCAACGTAGCCTTGCTAACTGCCCAAGTAGCAAACATAGTGTGGTATGTGGGGCTACAGTTGGCTCCCGATGTGGCCCTGAGTGGGCTGCCCGCCTTTAGCCCAGTGGGCTCGGTCATTGGTTTTTGCTGTGGCCCCAATTGGGCAAACCAATTTAGGTTTAGCTTGGGTTTTGGCCGGGTTGCCCAATTTGGTCATGTAGCACCAACTGGGAAAAATATGGGTTTAGAGGATGGGGTCTAGGGTTTATTGCTACTTGGAGAACCTCATTTTGCTCATTCAAATGGAAACTTTCATATAATACTTCCAAACTTTTAGAAAATCTGTTCATCATTACCTAATCTGCAACTAATTGGTAATTTATTTTGGTTTCATTGTATTAATGAAAATAGATCCTGCTATTGATGGTGGATTTGTGTTTATAGGGCTGCTGTTTGTCTAATATTCAATGTCTTATTCAAGGTATCGTGTTTGTTGCGCTGCTGTTTGGATTTGTTGCGGGGCTGGCCAGGGAGAAAAACTTGGCATTCATCAACTTCTTTAGTAACGTGTCACATCTGTGTCTACGAATCCTTTCCCTAGTCTCCTGGTACGTCAACCTTCAGCTATTATTGACTCAGGGGTACATTGGTCTTGATTTTAAGAGATTTGGATCTATGTACTTTTGGTGCACTGGGTAAACTCAATATGTGTTCCATGTTGCAAATTTGGCTTTAAAATTTTCCTGAACAGTTTGGTCATCCATAGAGATAAAAGTAATGATAAAAACATAATGATGAAGAATAGTCATATTAGAAATGTGTGTTTCTTCATTTTTGAATTATATTGAAAATTAAATGGTATGACTCGATATCACACATTGAGTCACTTGTGATGTTAATCCCATGCATCTTTAACACTAAAACATTGTTGTAAGGAGGTTCATGGTACCAGGCAGATATAATACTTGTAGAAAAAGGTTCCTTATAACATCCAATTCTATATACATTGTTTGTGACTACGGTTTACTGGTCTTTTTATAACTTAGCCGAGGGGTTCTGCTATTGTGTACTGGAATTTCTCATGTTCAATTCATTTTAGGAAATTATCTATTTCAGGCTATGAACGCCATATATAGATGCAACCTAGCATGGTCTGGTACATTTCTTTTAAAAATTGATACATGTGTATGTGTTTTGACTTGACTTGACTCTCAGGATCCTGCCCCTATGCACAGTGAGTCTGACTGCAGCTGCTGTAGGTGCTATAGTGGATGTAGGACGTATCTTCACTGACCTGGGGGTGTTTCTGGGGGTGTTAGTGTTGTCTATAGCCCTACACCACTACGTCATACTCATCCTAGTGGTACTACTCGTCAATAGACGTCAGCCGTGGGTGGTTGCACGTCACGCATGGCACCCCACCCTCCAGGTGTTTGCCACCACCAGCACGTAGGTACATATTGACATTAATATTGTTTCTGTAACACCCCTTAGGTCCTTGTCTTTCTCTCAGTCAGTGGTTGTTTGTCCCTTTTTTCAAAAATACTATGTCATCAGCCAAAGTAGATAGGCCTACATGTAGGATACTGGATTATTACTTGTACATGATAAACTTCAGTTTGTGCGTTTAAATGATCTGACTTTATATAGCTGCAAAATGAGGACTGTTTTAATATGGATTCTAAAGTAATTGCAATCACCCCTCCAATTACAACAATGATGCCTTATTCTGCATGCATGTATTTCACTTGTCCATGTTCTGTGCAAAGTTGGTGAGTATCATATGTTCAACTGTATGGTATTAATCTTAATATAGGATCTAAGGATGTAATTTACGTTTTCTTCCACTGCAGAGTGCTGGTGGTGCCTGAACTCTTCTCTATATGTGACAAGTTAAAGGTGCCCCTACCACAGGCTGAGGTCGGCATCCCCCTGGTGTTGATGACCAACACTTCTGGTGCTGGCACCTATGTGTGTCTGGCTGCTGTTCTACTTGCATACTTAGAAGGCGTCTATTTATCTCTGCCACACTATCTAGTGTTGGGGTAAGTTCATCCCATGCCTACCTTAATATCTAGAACACCAAAGGTCAGCTCAATGTTATATCTAGCACTGACCCAGAGATCACCTGTAACAACTTCTTATGTGGCCAAATATACACATTTTAAGTGACTTGTGTTGGGGTGGGTTGTCTATGTCACACTATTAAGTTCTTAAATATCAACCGACCACTCCTAATTAACTTTTTTTTAAATCAAATGTGTGTCCATTTCTTCCTTTAGTATATTATCAGTGACTTCTATGATGTCCATAGACGTAGTATCTAACGGTGCAATAGCTGGTCTGCTTATCGTGACGTCATCTATGGGTCTCCCAACCACAAAAATAGGCCTGCTCATAGCCATAGAGTGGATAGCGTGAGTAAACACCAGGGAATAAACGATAATGAATAGTTGAAACATTTACCTAATCCAACTTATATAGTCCTTATCCAAAAATTAATTGGGTATGTAATGGGTCTCATAACACAATATTGGCATATTGCCCCAACACACATTGTGACAATTTACTTATGTATATTTGATACAAGGATGGCATTTCGATCTCTTTTATATGGGAATAACATTCCCTTGTCTTTTTTTTCCCACCAGAGACCGACTCCGAGCCCCATGTAATGTGACGGCTACCCTGACGTGTGTGTATGTAGCTAACAGACTCATCTCTTGGGGCAGAGCTACACAGAAACACAGCCCACCTGTCTATAATCACATCTCCAGACTCTGATTCTTCACACCCGGGGGCCGTTTCATAACCATGGGATATATGTAATTGTATGACTGTGTTACCAGCAAGTGATTATTCATTAAGTCGAAGCCCAGGAAAGATCTTGAAACCCCACGTGATCAGTACACAGAGACAAGGAAACAATATGATAATCAAGATGGTTTCAAAGATCTGAGATCATCTTGGTAGGTGAAAAACTATCAAATTCTTGAGATGGGGAGGCCCTGGGGATCAACACTAAGGACGGCAGCCATAGATGAATCATTAAGGCGTCCTCGTTAGCAAAGATACACAACATATATTTTAACGAGACACCCAACCGGGACTAATTCCTACTATATCCTTACATGATTGAATCCAGCTGGTAAATGTCAGCAAGTCCTTGATATTGTTTTGCTATGTTACCAATTATATAGACGTTTGTACTCAAAATTAACCTAAATCAAATAATCTAATCCGATCCCCGTCTAAATTCTCCTTCATGCTCTCATTAGACTCTTCCTCATACTCATCTTGAGCCTTTTTCTGTACTGTTATTAGACTACATCTGTCCTAATTCTTGATAATACTAGGAGCCTGTCCTAGTTGTGTGTTTACCTGCCCATGACTTTAGACTTATCAAATTATTATATTACGTCCATATTTCCTTCCGTTCTCACAAATTGTGTGATCCCTTGGGTATTATTATTAAAGACAATCCATTATAACCAGAGGGCATATTCTGCATGCAGAAGTTTGTGCATTTTGGTTTACATTTGTTCTTGGTTACTTTAAAGCTATTGTGATTGCGGTTTTAAGTGGATATTTACGTTTTATTGAGGAATATCTCTATGCAGTAGAAAATCAGTTTGCTATTTGTTATTATTTGAATGATTTTACCCAAGTCCCCCATGAAAAAATGCTGCTTTAAAGAGGCATAATCACCGAGCGTATCTCACTCACAATTGTAGTACTGTTCTAGTCTACTATGTGGTTTAGTGCGAGTGGTGCTGCCCCCCTGTGGATGTTTTGAGAACCTTCAGAAACTTTTCGGATGTACGCTAACTCCACCTGGTGTATGTGCAGATAAAGACCAATTTGGAAAATGTTTTAGTAGTTTTCTCCAAGAGAGCCTTGAACTCAGGATCTTAGGATTGACAGACTGACATGCTACTGACTATGCTAACTGGGCAGGTGTCTTAGAGCACTGTTCACGGATATTTATATGTAGGATCTGGTGGCTACCAGAGGATAGTCTGCTAACCATATAGCTTGTCAGGTGGTTCTTGTCCATTTTCTAAACATTAGCACCATGTTTGGTGCTGCTCTTTTGGTATATTATACCTATCATATAGGCTATAACCATGTTCTGACAGACTTTGGTCAAGAACCCATGGTTTGATTAGTTGTAATGAAGGAATTTTCTTGCAATTTTCAAGCAAGTCCCGAATATCTAACTCAATAATTTCAGCTCTAGTGAAATATAATGTGAATCTGAGAAATAGCCTTAGTTATCTAATCAAAGCAATTTACTGCCATGAAAAAGATTTTGATGCCTTGTTTTATGCTGAAATTGTGTCTAGGATTTGAAAAATGTCTCACCAGGTGGGATATTTTTTACTGTATGGTGCGAAAAACATTTCATATGTTTTTCTGTACTATTTATACATATAGGTATATAAGATGTGGAGCCATTTTCAAGGGGGTTTCTATGGTTTCTGAGATTGTATGCAGTATTCTTAATAGATAATAGATAGAGGAGACAAAACAGCATCCTAACATTTTTAACATCCTCCTTCTTCTTTATTCATCAATAATGAACAAAACAGTACTTTATGAATGAGTACCACACATAAAGACATAATTAAATCATTTGTTATTTAGCCTCTTTTATCAATCCCTTATCTTTCAATAATATTATATACTTAGAGACGGAAATGGGGTTAAGTTCCTCTCATTGGTGTTCTATTTTTTGCTGCGTCATATTCTGCTGTGCTTCAGGCATTATATTATATACACGTGTTTAACAACTATGTCCAGTAACTATGACATATAGCATATTATCAAACATGACATACCTATTGGCTTAGGTAAAAGGTATGAACACATCGCTAGCACAAAGTCACACCGTATTACATTAGAATTCTGATCACCATAACTATCATCAACAAAAATATCTATAACAATCCTTTCACAGATGTAGAGATCATCTTTGCATGTCGATTATATACTCTACTCACAGATGGTCAATGACAATTGATAATTCATAACGTTAGTGACTCCTATTCACTCCAGTGTCTAGGATGGCCTCCACAAGTCAGCCCAATATTATATGCGGCTGCTTATATTTAGGATCACTTCATTTTGGTATTCGGTACCAACCAATTCGTGACCGTATTATGGTTTTTGTCTTACATCTGACTCAACTTTATCCATACAAAAAAATAAGAGTCTGACATATAAAATCACAGGCACGATATAAAACATACGTTGCAAAAAAAATAGGGTAGGTTTTTCATGTATTCTAATCATATAATGGCAATAGAAACCACCACCATAATACAAGTAACCAATCTTATAATTCACTAAAATGATGTCAACATCATTCATATTCTATCAAAACTAGATTCTATACATTATATCATCAATTCTAGAAAGTTATACATTATGTTGAAACCAGGACGTGGATGAACCTAATACAACCAATTAACCATTAACAAAAATGTAATTTAAGTATTTAAGTACAGTTGAGAAAAGCCACATGCTTACAACCATTAACACTATACAACCAATCAGTCTAAATAATTATTTTCAACTTTAGTGAGACAACATAGAGGACGGAAGGTTTGAGAGGTTAAACATTTTAGATCTGTCTCTAAAAATAAATCCTGGTGTTCTGCCTATACAATTCTTAAAAAAAAAAAAATTTAGCAGACTGACGTTCTACATTTTCAATTGCAGTATATGAGCTTGTATGGCATTAGTAGGCTTCTCAATCAATGTTCCTTCCCACGAAACGAAAGGAAAGGAACTTTATATGAGGCTTCATATGGTAGTTTATCTCAATGGTCCCTTTAAGCATTTTCTTTAAATCACGTTTCAATACCAAAGTCTGTCACAATGGTTTTGTGAGACAATCTTAGACGTTAGCAGGATCCTGGTAGCAGAGGCTGACACATTTTGCACCGGGGTAGAAGTGTAAGTTCTATTTGCCACATATAATCTCTCTAGGTAAGATAAATAGGCTACACTTCCTGTAGCCTGTAGTTACATTTACTAATTGTATACCAAATGGTACTGACAGGAAAAGATGAATACAAATATCAAAACTGTAGCACAGTTTTAGAGTTTGGCTCTGATTGAATAAGAAAATGGCGTATCTCGGCCTGCGAGTAGGTTCTTTAGTCTTGTCACTTGTGACCACGAGAACCATGTTAGGCATGTCACAGGACCCTGTTGTAGCTCTCTGAAAATCACAACCATAGCCACTTAGCACTAATCACAGTGAAAGGTTTGTCACGTTGCATCATTATGTAATAGTACATATTATGTACATGACTGAATGCTGAATGCCACAACCGCTGTATTCCTGACTTTAATCACCTCACAGGGCATGACACATGACATAAAACAATATTGACAAAATATCTACACTATGTAACAATTGACACCGTGAGATTAGTTCTCACTTACACCACCAGGGCAGCACTTGGAGCATTTGAGGGGATACTGGGCATATTGAAAATCATAAAACTATACCCCCAAGCTGGCCCCACCTCTTTGGCACTAAAGGTCTCTATGGAGATCAACACAGACCAGCCTGCTGGTGGGAATGTCACAGACCTAACCAGGAGACAAGCGAGGGAGTCCTTTTTCTTGCGTAAATTTTGTCCCCGACTGCGTAAATTTGGTCCCCGAGCGCAGTATTCTGACCTTACTGGTAGTGTCTAGAGTACATTCTGTAGTAGAAGTAGTCCCACTGGTAGTGGCAGTAGGTAAGGATGGGGTGTTACTGGTAGTGTATGATGTAGTAGTCGTGGTAGTACATGAGGATGGCCACCGGCTGACCAATGATGATGGACATCCAAACCGTCATGTTCCCCATCTTACCGTTCAGGTAACGTGACGTAACATAGGCCAGCGGCAACTGCAAGCACGGTAGATACGAGATTTTTTTACTATTTTGGGGGATATATTTTAAACTGCAGTAGAAGATAAAGTTTGTGATAATCATTTCATTCTTCCATTACCAGCCCCTTCTCCATGTTCATATGCTCGTGCTAGACAGGCAGTAGCTAGACATAGCTCTACAATATTGATAGGCCATGCTACAACGAGCCTTTTAGAATGTCCTCTCTAGTATCCTTGTGCTAATGATAAAGTATAAAAAGTTCTGAACTGACATGTAGCCAAAAGGCCACAGATCCCTCTTGGGATTGACCATCATCCTGTTTAATTTCCTAAGCGTCCATTTAAATTGCATTTATCAAACATATATTAAATGTTTATAAATTGCTTTAAATTTGATTAAAAGTCGGAAAGTTTATATCCCTTACCTGCCCCAACATGGCGGAGAATGACCAGAGCCTGAACATCCTGAGTGGGATGCTGACCAGGTACTCGTGGAACAACGCCGAGGCCACAAACACCACCAGGGACGCCTGGAGCTTGTTAAACCCTGCCGTCAGCATGGGCTTGTACAGGTGTCTGAAATGTGGGTATAATACAAGACATGATTAACCCTTTCAGGACAACAAGATGCCGTCAGCATGGGCTTGTACAGGCGTCTGAAATGTGTAATATAGTACAGGGCATGATTAACCCTTTCAGGACAACATGACGCCGTCAGCATGGGCTTGTACAGGCGTCTGAAATGTGTAATATAGTACAGGGCATGATTAACCCTTTAAGGACAACATGACGCCGTCAGCATGGGCTCGTACAGGTGTCTGCAATGTGGGTATAACGCAAGACATGATTAACTCTTATAGGACAGCATAATACCTCAACTTCGAGGCTTTAGCTGTATTGGTCGTCGTGTATTGGTCGGTGAATGTTCAGGAGGCATAACACTTTGGCTTACCTGGATGCCCACTTGTGTACTGGGATGTTCCAGTTTTGCCAGAAGTATTGAACTGTCTCCGCATTCCTGGGGGGAAAATAGAATGCATTTCAGAAACAGTCTGGAAAATTAGTTGGGTTTCAAACTTATAAGGAGAAATGATGTGGACTCACACGAGCTAGCTCTCTTTTTGGTAAGACTCAAACTGCATGTAACCTAGTTCATCTAGACAAATCTAGGTTAATAACAAAGAAAGTTTAACAGACTCGGAAAAATCATCTGGAGAAAGCGGAACTCGAACCCATAACCTCCAGATCCATGGACCAGCTGCTCTACCGCTGAGCTACTTCCCCTTCTAACAACTTGACCGCGCCATACGTTACTCGATCGGTATGGTACAGAGGGGAGCAGGATTACCCAAGTGATACCCCCTTGCGGGTTTACTACTGAAGCACGGGGAATCTGACCCCTACAAACGTAAGGTCATTATCATATAAAAACACAAGAAATATCTAGCTTGGTTGAAGCACTCTGCGGGTACTCACCACCAGTCCCTGTAGAAGACGCGGTCCCCAAAGTGGAGCAGCTCGGCCATCACGTTAAGGCACGAGTGGAAGAACCAGTAGAAGAAGAGCAGCCAGATGAGCAGGTTAGGCACCTGGCGAACACACAAGGGTGAGAGTAATTTATTTCATGTGCAGAAACAACTTCATCCATCGTTTTGTATTTTTTATGTTTTGAGTAAAGATTTATTGAGCCTCTCACAATATACAGAAAAGTGGCAGGTTGAAGCAACAATAAAAGACAAAAATATCAGACAATATCTATTTCAACAATACTACAAATGTAAAAACAAATACCAAGGGATGCATGGTGTATGGGGAGGGCTGTTTTCCACACACCCATTCTCCATGATGAGGTCACCAAAATGGCTGTGAAACTAGTCTTTAAATGTCACTTTTGAATGGAATTAATCAATAATTAGATGGGGGAAAAAATACAGAGATCCACTCAAATCAGTCTGAATTCCTGTATTCTCCACAAGTTAGACCTTGTATCTGCCTTAAAAACTAGTACTGTTGTGCCGCTATAACTCTGACGGTACCTTAACTACGCGTGTATAACATTCTACCTTTTAAGCTTGAAATAAATGCCGTAAACTACTCAAACTTACAGCTAACTTCAGGAGGCGTGCCACGATTGTGGCGCCGTGAAGTTGGTGGAAAGGCACCATGGAGTTATTCACGGTAGGAATGATCCACTGAAAAGAAACATGACTGGGTTAATCAGAAGTTAAAAGTAGAATTGCAAAGATCAATTATCAATTAGATGCCACACAGAATAACTAAATGTTATCTACTTAATAGAGCTATTTGTCAGGGAGGGATGACCCTACTCATCTCGTGCTCACATAGGACTGTCGATATACAATATAAGGCCACTTAAAATTGATTATCAGCTTTGCGGATACCGCGCGCACCCTTTAAAAGGGGCCGCATTGGCTCTTTTTTTCACCCCTTTAGAAAAAAAATGACCAAAAATAGCGCATGGAGGAATATACCAGCAATACAATTGCAATATTATCAATATCTCAGCAAAAAATGAGGGTAGGAACGCAATTTAAATGGTGTTTTTATCCTTATTTACACATGCTAACAGTAAATAGCAAGAAAAAAAGAAAAAATGCCCTCCCGCACCTACAAAAAAAATTGATACAAAATAAAATAAAAGACGCCCTCCCGCACCCTTTTTATCCAAAAAGTGTCCGCAAAGCTGATAATTGATTTTAAGTGGCCTAATATGTGGGTTTCTCTACCGATATACAGACAGCACTGAATAGGGACACATAAGCAACCTGGGTTCTGATCTAGAGTTGTTATTTATGATTAAATCGGGGGCTGGGGGCAAAACTGAATGCCCTTTTATCTGACTGTTGCTGGTAAAGTAACCGTAGGACGGAGGAGAATGCCACCAGGCTATGGTGTAGTAAGAAGTAAGCAGACGACATTTACCTGTTGTATCAAACTGACCATGAGGCCGAACAGGAAACACTGAAAGGTAGCATAACAGTAAGTTAATAACACCGTACAGTAGCCGAGTGGTATCTCGTCTTGTCTCATAATGTTTAAGCCCATTTAACATTAGTAATGTTGTTAATAATACAAGGGGACAAATTCAAGGATTTTACGGCAAAGCCGTAGTGGCTTTGGGTTTTTATAGGATTGTTATGAACTACAGGTGAGAAAACGAAGGAGCATAGATTTATGCTTTTTGGTGTGTCTAGGGTTCTAATGCAATTCATATCTGATTGTTTGCAGCAATACTGCATGGTCAGTTAACTTACATGCACTTAGCTAAATCTTTGTGATTTTTATTGGTTTTACTGCTGCTGGTATAGTTTTTGGAGGCCATCTTGGCAGCCATCTTGGAAATTTCCCGGATTGACAATCTAAGTCTGAAAATGGATTCTACATCCTAGAAAACCCTATTATCCATGTATCACACAAGGAAATCAGACAATCTTGAGTTTTTGGCGGCCATCTTGGCAACCATCTTGGAAATTTCCCGGATTGAAAATCTGAGCATGAAAATGGATTCTGCATCCCAGAAAACCCTACTATCCATGTATCACACAAGGAAATCAGACAATTTTGAGTTTTTGGTGGCCATCTTGGAAATTTCCCGGACTGAAAATCTAAGCCTGAAAATGGATTCTACATCCTAGAAAACCCTATTATCCATTTATCACACAAGGAAATCAGACAATCTTGAGTTTTCGACAGCCATCTTGGCAGTCAGAGGGAGGGGCAGAGGGAGGGGGCAGAGGGAGAAGGGAGGGCAGAGGGCTATCCATGTATCACACAAGGAAATCAGACAATTTTGAGTTTTTGGTGGCCATCTTGGAAATTTCCCGGACTGAAAATCTAAGCCTGAAAATGGATTCTACATCCTAGAAAACCCTATTATCCATTTATCACACAAGGAAATCAGACAATCTTGAGTTTTCGACAGCCATCTTGGCAGTCAGAGGGAGGGGCAGAGGGAGGGGGCAGAGGGAGAAGGGAGGGCAGAGGGAGGAGGAGGGGGCAGAGGGGGAGTAGGTAACAGGAAGGAGGAAAATGGGGTAGAGGGGGGAGGAGGGGAAAGATGGGGTGGTAGGAGAGGGCAGAGGAAGGAGGAGAGGACAGAGGGAGGAGGAGGAGGGGGCACAGGGAGGAGAAGGAGGGGGCATAAGGAGGACTTGTGTTGGCAACATATTATTTTAGGGTTGTTGCATGTGGTTTCTTGCATGTGTGTGTGGGGTGGGGAGGGGTAATCAAGTTGGACTTCACAGTTTGTCTTTGGGCGGGCTTGAGCGATTTCAAGAGCCACCCTGGACCACTCAACTTCTAGTACAGGTCCTGTATGTGCATAGTATGGGAATTGGCATTGACATTGACAGCTTGGCTTGACATAGGAGTCAATAGTTATTAGGCTGGTACCTATCCTTGCCATTGACAGCCACATTAGAGAACTCAAAATATGGCTGTTCACAAGATGTCTAGGCCTTACCACAAGGTACACTGGTACTACATGCAGTAACTGAAAACCAGATCTAGGTTGAATTAGTCTTGCACACACCTGCAAGGACACATGGGGATACCAGTCCTAGGCAATGTTTAAGGGCCAGCTAGGGCTTAATTTAACAATGAACAAGGGGACCTATGCTAGTCTTTTCTTGCTACTTTTTCCAACTCTCTGTGTGTGGTGTCAATGGCTTTGGGGATAAGGTTCCAAATGCAATTAATACATTTATTTAGTATGTCAAACCGTGTTCATGTCCATGTGGGGCTCTCACATAAGGTCTCTTTACATCATAATCTGACAATCTATAACAGGCTGTCGAAAATAATCCTCTTTAACAACAAAAGTGACGATATTCATTTAATTGAATGCGATTCTCACCATCTCCAGGGCACGTTTGATGAGGAAGCGTTTCCGAACTCGGCCGGAGCGCGGGAAATTAAGTTCATAGCAGAGCGCGGGGGCCAGCATGAAGTAGTATAAGTCTGAAACACGCAGACATGACACATGGTTTACAATTCATATTAGAATAACTTTGATATTACTAGTAATACATGAATGGGCATTAGACTATAGCAGATATTTATCACTACCGGTAATAACAGTCGTTAGAAATTTGTAATTTATCCCTCTGAGGGCGGCACAGTGCTGGAATGCCCTTGTCGCCACGACGCATCAATGCGGCCCCGAAGAGTCTGAATGATGCAGCAAGGCAGCGCTGGCGAGTTGCTCTGGCGTTGCGTTGGTGTATTTACTGGCGTTGTGTTAGCATCATGACGAAAAATGTTACATGACAAGAAAAGTAACATGTGGGTTCTAAGATATGTAAAATAACATAACTGATACTAGTTACTGCCTTACCTTGTATCTTGAGGTTATTCGGGTACTGCTGTAGCGTGTCTGTGTGGCCATTACCCATCCTGTGAAGGTTCTCTGAAATGAGATGAAAAGAACTGTTTAATACCAGGAATTGTTTAATATCAGGAATTGTTTATTATCAAGAACCGTTTTATATCAAGAGACAAGAGACGGCTTGAACAAAATCCCTTTGCTGTCATATTCACCATACTGCGTTAGTTTTTGCTTAAAGTTGTTTTTGTTGTTGTTGATAGTTTAATGTCCGATTGGGCCTTGACACTGTGTTTAAGATTAACAGGGATTCCATGCATTACCGCGGCAATGGTTAGTTAACCACCCCACTACAGTGACATGGTGTAAGGAGAATAGGCCTTAATTGTGCTGTATGTCGACCACAGCATGGTAATGGGTAGTTGTACTAGAGTGAGGGTGATACCTTAATATATGTACAACAGCTCCAAATTTATACATGTACTTACTGTTTCTTATTTGGTTATGTTTAATCAGAGATGTCACTCACTGGTCGGTAAAACGATTTCAATTATTAGCAAAACATGGGAGGTGGGATCCTTTATATCGTAATTTCGGTGTTAGAAGGGAGTATTTTCAACTTAATTATCTAGATAATAATTTTTTATATGTGCATGTATATAGGGTTAAAAAAAACTTCTTGACTCAATTAATATGGGCGGGAGATCCTATATATGCCTTACGCTTATATCAAATACCTTTTAGTTTTAATCTTTGAAGACCTGTCAGAAAGGCAAGAAGTGCAGGTAAAGACTAAAAATTGTAATTGGTATTAGTTGACCAAATTATTAGTAGATAAATTAGCATCACATATTGGAATAGTAACGTAGATAATGAAAAAGAAATACGCTCTAATATACACCTTGTCAAAAGATCAAGCATTCACTGAAATCCACTGTTCAACTTGCAAAAGCTCTGATTCGTGTATAATCGCAGACATGCTGAGCCAACTTACCCCCTACAGACTTGGTCCTGTTGCGCCTCATCCTCGGTTCCCGCAGATTCTCACGACACCAGGCATTGACCCGCGTGTACGATATGAGTTTCAGGAATACGACGGTGCACATTGCCAGCGCGACCGACGAAAATACTGTAACCACACACATACAAACTGTTAATATACTGGGTTCAAAATAGAAGGGGTGGTTTAAAATCTAAAACTCAAAATTATGCCACTGTTTGCATACATGCGTGTCAAGACCGGGTGGAACATGATGGGTGCAAATATTATGCTTAAAAATCGCTGTGAAGTGTTTTCCCCAAGAAATAGTGAGACAATTTTTCATAGTTGCTCTTAGAAGCAGTAACTGGCAATATATAGCTAAGTGACGAAAGTTGCAAGTTAAGCCAGTAATGGCGTTGCCATTATCACTGAAGTTCACTGTTAATAATTCCCATATCTATAAACATAAGTGTTCCTCACAAGGTGAAGGGTGTGTCCACAGCACGACGAGCGCGGGAAGCGTGATCTCCAAAAAGATGTTGACGCCATTGATAATATTTCCCAGCGTCTCCGAAATAGTTCCCTGCATCACAAATTAAAAGACGATCATGATGCTAATACATGTAGTAAAGTACTTTGAAGTACATGTATCAGGCCAAATCAGGCAAAATGCGTTCCAAGACTCAGAGATTGACTTTAATTGTAAATATCCCCAATACATATATGCGGGTTATACTCAAATATTTACGGCGCATCATTTTAGATATGTACTCTTTCCGATCAGACATTGACTACTAACGAGCAATACCATAAGTGCAGATACTTACGCGAGCTAATAGTTTTTCGACGAAAAATGACACGAGAATGAACACGTTACAACCTGAAACAGATACAGGGGGAATTTATCAACGGCAAACAATCCCAATGCTGTCTTTAGTCTACCCTTTATAATATATGGCGCTAGTAGTACAGCATCTTGAAACATACTTATTTCATATCATATGAGAAGGCGCACCAAATAAATATATATTTTGGGCAGAGGGGGGCAAAAAGAAAGAGAAATCCCTAGAGGGGCAACGCACGGAAAATCCCTCTTTTGGGCTATTGGTGGTATATGAAGAAATATCCCATATTTGAAAGACCTAACATTGAGTCTTTGCTGGTCAGCATATACCCTTTTTTCTATTTTTTTTTGTCAAATTCTCACACACTCCTAAATGTCGAAAATCCCACCATCGGATCCGTAATCTAAGTTATCAGAATGAATCGGCCTTATTGCACCTGGGGAACAGTTATGATTTCATAGGCAATAAGAACTATTGAGATTTTTTTTTTTTTTTTTAAAAAGGTGTGTGCAACTTACAGAGTACAATGGTGAATGAGGGCCAGCTGTAGGGCTCCCTGAGTACGGCCGTCAGCCACAACAAGGGGTCTATCAGGATGCCGTACCTACAACAACAAGGGGTCTATCAGGATGCCGTACCTACAACAACACGGGGTCTATCAGGATGCCGTACCTACAACAACAAGGGGTCTATCAGGATGCCGTACCTACAACAACACGGGGTCTATCAGGATGCCGTACCTACAACAACAAGGGGTCTATCAGGATGCCGTACCTACAACAACACGGGGTCTATCAGGATGCCGTACCTACAACAACAACAACAACATGTACACCCTGCTCACCCTGAGACACTTTAAGGGCGGCATAATGCATTACTGCATCATGCCCTTGGTTGTCATGATGCATGAATGCAGCCCTGATGAGTAACTACAGTCTACACCCATCCCTGAGCGGATGTAAACCATTTACTACATCAGGACTATAATTGACATAACTCTATGGGATTTAACAAAGCCTCACCCCCACAGAAAATGTCTGCAAAAATTGCCTACCCGGCAGCTAGCATTTGATATTTTTGGTCGCCCTTAAAGGGTTACGGACGACAGTGTTTAATTGCACTACCTACTACAAATGAAGATGAATCCTTGAGGAGCATGCAGTCGTTAAAGGTCTAACTATATTAACACAACGTGTTTTCCGGGTGCTATTTAAGTGTATGGTATAGTATAATAATGCATGCATATATCACAATATGATATATAATGTTGATGTAGATAACTGTTATAAATGTTTGTTCAGTACCTATCAAACTCATTACGTATAAGACTTTTTGCTAAATGTTAACTTAAATATGACAAAATGACCCTATTAAAATTACGAATATTATGTAAATACTTCTTTACAAATAGCTCATCTAAGCATCTAAGTTGATATTGGCCTAGTCAACTTAATTCTAGTAGTATGGTCACTAGTTTAAACCAACTATTTAACCTAGTTGAGGTAAAGCTAAAACTTGGGAAGGGTTGGACGAGGGGTGTGTTGTCTCCACTACTACACTCAGAACTGAACAGGGAAAATATCAAGTAAAGCTAAAACTTACTTTATAACATTTTCTAGCGCGGCTCTTGTGTTTGACAGGACCTAAAAATGTAAAGAAAGTCTTTGAAACAAATTTAAATTATAATTTATATCAATTATTATGCAAGTAACATATGGCATTGCGCAAGTTTTTACATTTTGTCAGTATCTCAACAGTATTTCTTGGATATCTATGTATCATACGTTCACTTGTGTGCCACATGTGACTCAATCTCCACTTGCCTTGTATGGCCCTAAGAGTGACAGGTTTAAGGTGCACGGTTAGGTGCACGCGTGGAAGATTAAGACTGTCAATGGTTATCACTATATACATGTCCCATGGTAACTGAAGGGTTTAACTGTTGGCACGCATGTGACTATTGTCTGACAGGACGTCATAGATGCCCCACGTGGAGGGGAATGGAGAACGCTTTCTACTTGGCTGCTCACACCTCCACACTCTCCTAGAAAGCACCCCTCTTGTTCCCTATACACAAGTAGCCAAGTAGAATAGATGATCCGCGCGCCCCACGCATAGTATCATTTCTGTTTACTGCAGTGTTGCTAAAATGACATCGGGATATGGCCGGTCATGATCTCAGCTTTCCAACAATGAAAGAATTCTTCAGATACTCCTATTAGAAGCAAAAATATGGTCACATAAACATAATTTAATCAATATACACATTTTTTTAAATAAATTTTATCATTTATTGAATATACAGCAGTCCAACATTATAGCACTCCAATTCACTATATGGGTATATATCTAAAACTGGACATCGACATCCATGTAACAGAGTCTTTCTATCAGAAAGCTATATTCAGTCTCATCAAAGTAGAAATCCATGGGTTGCTATATGAAGGAGAAGGCCATATTCATGCCTAACTGTATGTCTGTGTGGGTGTACATGAGTGTGTCCATGAGTGTGTGCATTCATGCTGCGGCCACGATGCATTCATGCTGCAACTGTGATGTACTCACATGTTGCATCTAAATTGGCGTCTCTTATTGAAATTTCCCCTTTTTGTGTTATAGAACTTAATAGAACAAATAGGGCGTTTTTAGGGAAAATTCACTTTTTGCGATTTCCAACTTTTTTCTCGCTCAATAGGGTGTTTTTAGTCAAATTTCACTTTTTTACGATTTCATTCTTTTTTCTCGCCAAATAGGGTGTTTTTAGGCAAATTTCACTTTTTTGCGATTTCGAACTTTTTTCTTGCCAAATAGGGTGTTTTTAGCCAAATTTCACTTTTTTGCGATTTCCAACTTTTTTCTCGCCAAATAGAGGGTTTTTAGGCAAATTTCCCTTTTTTGCGATTTCGAACTTTTTTCTCGCCAAATAGGTTTTTTTAAGGCATATTTCACTTTTTTGCGATTTCGAACTTTTTTCTCGCCAAAAGCTGTGGAACCTGCATCCATGTCTGATCCCATTGATGGACTCTGGATGGACCCATGCATAGTGATTGAAGACCTACATAGTGGACATAAGGTCAAGTGAAAAAGTGCAAGTCATTTGTTTTGCAACTTGCACTGAACTGAACCTAATAGCCCTTGACTGGAATGTCAACAATCAATTAAACTATGACCAAACTCCCTCTATTTCGGAGAACAAATACACTATCAAAGGTTTTATATTTTTTCAAAATAACACCCTTTTTGGAATGGCTCAATATTCAAGAATCCTACTGCGAATAAAAATATGTCAAATTCTAATTCTAAATACCTGAAAAATGAGAAATGCTGGCGTTCACGGTTTATGTAGGAAATGTACTAAAAACACCAAAAATATGCAACAAAACCCTAATTTTCTCAAAAACTGTTCAGTAGGATTTTTTCTAACTGTGGTTCCAGTGTTTTCTACCCTCATATTACACATTGGCATAGAGAATATATTGGTACCTAGTCAGGATTTTGCACTAGAAGCAATCTGTGAGGCAAAAAACTGTCAAAATGAGCCACTGGTCTGAAGTATAAAACTGGGCATCGATCACTATAGAGCTACAAAGAGAGAGAATCGATGTCCAGTAAAAAGCATTTACATCTTTATTGCCACATACTGATGCATATATGACATCCATGTATAGTGATATGGTCTGTAGAAGGTAAATGGCCTCTGTAAGATCTCACGACACAGGCCACATTGGCAACACTTGCTCACACGTGTCTGTTTTAAATAGTGTAGTACATTTAGTAAAGGTTAATATCCAATATGTCTGGTAAGTTGCTATCTGAAGTCCTATTATCTGTTGAACACTACTGTGAATCTGCATGTGAACCCAATCTTGTCCATATCATGTTGAGCTTTGGCTACAGGTTGGCCTTGGACTGTTACACACACTACACTGTAACACACTATCTAAGTTTCAACACCTGCAACATACTACATGTATGTTAACAGGATAAATAGGATAAATTGACCGACACCTGGAAGGTTGACCCAGACATCTAGAGATTAGATCAGTGGTGATAAACTTCCCGGTACTGTCCAGTGGCTGACCCATCCATATCTAATGCCACAGCCCAACACCAAGCCTTGTCTCAGAGCTTAACCTGGTCCGTGAACCCTGACTGTAAACGCAGCATAATGTTTGGATAGGTAGCCGTACTAAGGCCAAATAAAAAAGAGGTGTGTTTCAGGTCACCCGACCCTACCTAGCAAAACAGGGCCGACCCTAGAATTTTTTATCCAATTTTGAGAAAATATTTTTATATTTAAAGTAATTTAAGGGCTATTTCAGAGTCAATTTGATAGTCAATGCCATTATCGACGAGTCAGCGCTGAAGTTTGCGAGTCAATTTTCGGGTACTTCAGGCCAAAGTTTTTTTTTAAAACTACCTAGATTTTAAGACTATGTAACCTGAAACACACCTTCTGTTTTGTTTGCCTAAGCTTAGCCTGGTCAGCGTATATCGGTTGCTTATCACGTTTTATAACTATTAATTGATTGATCCATTATTCTTGATTTCCCTGAAGAGATACAAATCAACAGCTAGTTTCACTTTCATAAATGCATCTAAAGAAAGATTCAACTTGTGATTTACATCACACTACAGCACTCAGACTCAAGAGTCAGGGGCCTATATATATGTACCGTAAAGTCTCGCGTAGAAGCCGCGGCTTGTACGCGAATCAGAACCAGCTTTCTTTTGATACCAAACATGCTTATATAGGGTGCGGCTTATACGAGAGTTTTTAGAAGTATACTACAGTACTAAATCCGCCATAATTACAGCCCCAGTTCGGCTTATAGGATTATCCAAAGTTAGGGGTGCGGCTAGTACGAGAGTTAGGCTTATACGCGAGGTTTTACGGTATGAGTTCTTTTTGCTGAATTAGATTAGAAAAAGAGACTTAACATCACAAACACTACCCCCCCCCCCTCCACCCGAAAAAAAATTACTATTCTGCCCCAACTTACTTGCTGGCCCTTTGACAACCCTTACCCTTGGTGAGGGGGATTTTGGTCAATAGTGACCCTTGCTAAGGGGGATTTTGGACAAAAGTGCCTAGGTTTTAGCAATTTTTCTTGAGGAGTCGCCCTTGGTGTAAGAATTTTGGTCAAAAGTCAACCCCTGTTGCGAAGAATTTCGGCAAAAACTGCAAAATGTGACCCTTTTTGGGGGGATTTTGTTGAAATCTTCGAAAAGTGACCCTTGGTGAGGGGGATTTTGGTGAAAATTGACTCTTGGTGAGGGGGATTTCGGTGAAAAGCAGACCCTTGGTGAGGGGGATTTTGCTCAAAAAGGGCCCTTCCCAGCCGCACACCTGTGTATACAAAATATACCAAGTGCCCCCCCCCCCCCGGGGGGGCCCTGTGGCGGTGTACAACAACTGTTCACTTTCAAAAGTGTGCCCAGTGGACACAATGCCCAGAGGGGATTTCGCTCAACTTTGTGCCCAGTAGACACACCTATTCTAAATCGATGAGTTGAGCTCTGAATTCCACCCCAACCGCCAAAATACCAACCCACCATACAATATAGAAGTCCAACACTTTACCTACCAGGAGTATGATACAGAGGTTGAGGAGGCCGCGGTAGTCGTTGAAGCCGCTACTCGTACTGAACAGGGAGTCAGCCACGTGGTGACAGCTGCAACAAAACAGAAACACAACTTACTTTGTGAAAAAAAAAACGCAGTGAAGTTGTTACAAATAAATTCTTGTTATATGCTTCTTCATTTGCTTAGTTTCCGTCATTCATTGATTCGTTAAAGCGGCATTCTAAACAAGGGTATACATTTAGTTTTTCCGCATATTAGTCAATTAACGAATCAGTGGTGAAGCTTTGATTTCTTAACAATTTTCTTTTCACTTATTTCATATGCCTGCATGGTACCCTTTTTATCTTTGACCTTTGACACTTCGTATAGATCGCAATTTTCCACCAAGAGGATCAGAAATTGTCATTTTGTGGATCACTGCCTACAGTAGGCCTACACAGGATTAAGGGGGATTGGGGATTACATACAGCACATCTGCTACATGCATGTTCCCTTCGGCAGACAGAACTAGTGTTAAATTTATGCAATAATATCTAGGCCCTTTGTTTATCTTTTTCTCCTTAAAACAATGAAGGTTCCATTTCCTGGTCGACACTGATATAGAAACATTGTCAGGCACGACCCTCTCAGAGTGTCCCAGGCTGGGACGTGTAGCCTGACACCCAGAGCGTCTGTGACGACCAAGACATTGAGAAAAGGAGAGGCCCATGAGCCCGGTGTAGGTTATGTAACAGGACAATGTAATAGATGGGAAAGATAGGCTGCGATCGTGCCCTGCACTGGAAAGTAGGACCTTTTTCATATTTATGTAGGAAATTAATATAACCTAACGCAGAAACAACAGGGGAAATAGGAATCTCTGAGAGAGTCTATCTTTGTCCGGTGAGGAAGCCCAATTTGCTGGCTCAAAAGGAGGAAGCAGATGCTGCAAACTCAGCTAAAAAATATATAAATATTTACACTTTGTGACCGTTTTTTAATCTTAAAGGCACAGCGCCCCTATATATAGAGCTGAGTACCTGTCCCGATTGCACTCTGACTGTTACTGGACGTGCAGTAAGAACTGCGGGTTTAATAACAGTGATAACGCACTTGTTTACCAGCTGTTACAAGAAGCTGTTTGCACTTTCTCTCTGAGACACCTTCATCTGTCTAGACGTTTCTAAAAACACCCACGGCTAAAAGTCCATCTCCAAGTAGTCTCATCAATGGTCAATACACGTACAATAGAAAGCATTCACTACTTTGAGTGTTTATCGATGAAAGTCGGTGTAAAAATAGCAGAAGAGCATGCTTCAGACTTCTCTTCAACCTCAATTGTTTACTTTAGATATGACATGAGGAAGTCGATGTAGTCTAGACAGTTCAGTGAAGCACTTTGTTTTTGTCTTGTCTGACCGAGAACATGAGAGCGTCACCACCGTCACAGAATGTCCCAGACTGGGACGTGGAACCTGACACCCAGAGCGTCTGTGGTCACCAGAACACTGAGAAAATGAGAGGTACAGGGTCCCAGTGTAGGTTATACAATAGGCTTATGTAAGAGATGGGAAAGCTAGGCCGCTGTTGTGCTCTGCACTGAGAAGTACTAATATTAGGTAGTTCGGCCAAAAATACAAATATCTGGATTGAATATGTAAAATTGGTATTAGTCACAAGATATCATGCAGAAAATACATAGGCTCTAATATGATAATTATCAAATGATAATTTTGGCGGGTTAAGAGACATTATCTTACAATTTTCTACCACACAATTTCTGTCAAATGCCCCTTTAAGACCCTTTAAGAGGAGTGACCGCAGTAGAGGTAATAATCAACACAGCAGGGGCCACTGACCACCCCCGGCCACAGGTAGCAGGGAAGACCCTCAAACAGGCTGGACAGGGCCTGGTCTTACATTCCCCCAGTCTGTTATTCTATGGGGAGCCTTTTTTATGTCCTTTTGAGGAAAATGGAGCAAGAGATAGAGCTAAAGTATTAGTTTTTATCATAAAAGTAATTTATATAGAATATGTTGCCTCTCTACCAGACTCTTCTACCAATTATTTAAGGAACAGTGGTTCTTGGAAGTTGGGTAAATTCATGCTATATTTGTGACTAACTGACTAAGAATTAAATTGTAAAAGCTACATATATGGAAGGTTTATTGTGTCTACTTTATTCTCCCAAGAAATTGTATATTTATATTGAAATTAGACCTTCTATGCCCTTGAAGGCAAGGACCATGTCTGCCCTCTTGGTTGCATGGCACAGCCCACAATGCCAATATTCTGAGCAGTACCAAAAAGTAAAATGTGTGAATTAGATTTTAAACATGCTTATTAAACATATATCTTATCAGTTTAGAAAGAAGAAGAATACGTATGTTTCCAACAATGTAAGATATATAATGAATGGTATATGTGATCGATATCACATGTGAACCAGGGCATTATTTTTTTTGTGATCTTGTTGTTTTCATTTAGTTTTCATGTTTTCAAAGCTTTTGATATGTATTCGTAAAAAATCTAGTGTATGATCCTAATCACAAAAGACTCAGGTACCGTAAATTCTCGCGTATAAGCCGCGGCTAGTACGAGGGTCAGATTGCCAGTGCGGCTTATAGGATCGGCCCATGGTCGGGGTGTGGCTTATACGCGAGTTTTAGCCACTATGGTACAGTACTAAAGTCACCAGAATCAGATCGCCAGTGCGGCTTATAGGATCGGCCCAAAGTCGGGGTGCGGCTTATACGCGAGTTAGGCTTATACGCGAGAATTAACGGTATTTGTTTTTCCATTGGATAAACCTACCCGAAGTCCCCCCACTCCGATGTGTGAGTGTAATATGTGTGAGTGTAATATGTGTGGGTGTAATATGTGTGAGCGTAATATGTATGAGTGTAATATGTGTGAGTGTAACATGTGTGAGTGTAACATGTGTGAGTGTAACATGCGTGAGTGTAACATGTGTGAGTGTAACATGTGTGAGTGTAATATGTGTGAGTTTTGATGTTGAATAGCCGAGATTGAGTGCTTACAACCCCCCCCCCCCCACATACACACACAGTGCCGATTTCCAATGATCAGGTACAATACGTTATTTCTGACAGCAGAATCATAATCTCCAGGAAATGCTGACCCACTTTGATAGGTCACATGCCTTATTTAATCAAATTCTAGGCGAGCAGGTGGGTATGGGCAAGGAGATCTGGGCAAGCAGGTGGGTGTGGGCAAGCTGGTGGGTGTAGGCAAGCAGGTGGCTGTGGGCGTCAGCGCCCTGCAGCGCGTAACTGCGGTTTTACATCTCGGTCGAAAAGCGAGTCGATCGGAACATCAGCAGCAACACCATCTCCGTTTCTGTTTCGCCATGTCGGCCGGCAGCAGGGCAGCGTGTGCTACAGATGATCTTGACCCCAAACCTGGCATGAATGCAGTCCTGACGATTCTCACACCATGTTTCAGCTTTTGTCAACAGGCCGCCCTGATGATTTTTTGTCTTTTTTCTTTGTTTTCTGTGTAAACTACTGCCTTACCTTCATTTTCATGAAGGTTACCGAAGGTACATACAATATTCCGCCCACAGAGCGTCTCAAAAAGTGTCTCACCCAGTTTTTACATAAGAACAAAGAGGATTCTGTGTAAAGGGACACTTCACGAAGGTCTGTGCTTTACTTGAAACCCCACCCTTTAGCATTGCGCCAAAAAAGTTGGTTTTGTGCTATTTTAGTGACTCTTTTTCTATATCAATTTTCTGTATCAAATATTGCTTTTTTGGTTTCAATCTTTGTTGGCATGGATTGGCATTGATCAAAACTTGCTTGTGGCAGCATTTAAATATTTTATTTCCAAATGTATCACAGGAAAAAAAGAGACAGAAAGCAAGGGACTTTTTTGACAAAAAGTCCAAAAATACCTGTCTCTAAAGAACCTGGCACTACTGTGCCCTGGTTCAATAATGAACATAGCTTAACAGGTGAATTAATGCAATACAACATGCCCCTCTTTAACACTGTGACAGATAGGGAGTAGTCAAACAGGCCAGTCGCCGAACTACCTACACTAGGGGCGGGTACAGGGATGCTGAGGCCGGGTTCAGAGGTAGGGGGCTTTTGGCGTTGATTTCCTTTTAAACCACGGTGGTGGGGCAGAACAATAAGACTTCGCACCTTGGTTATACAGCATACCCTGGTTTAAAACAGATAGACAATGGTTATGAAAAGGTAAGTAGGATTAACCACAGCTTGCTGGTAGGAAACTGTAGTTAATTCTACATAGGGCCAGGTAAAGGGGGGGGGGGGGGGTTAAGACGTGGAAAGGACATGTACAGAGGTAGCCCGGGGGGGGGGGGGGGGCACTCCCTCAGTATTGGTTACTATGTGTGAACACGATTCCAAGGGAAAGGGTATGTTTTTGGACCCTGAGCAAGGGCCCTTGAATTTGAAAAGGGGTGCTTTTATGGTAATTTTGGAGCAAAAGGGGTACATTTTATGGCTGAAACTCTCAGATAAAACAATACTCCTATTTTTTCAACATTAAAGACACGTATTTTATGTATAGGGTAAAGGTAAGCCCCACCCTTTGTGGGCCATTTTCTAAAAACACACCTCATAAGGGTATCTCTCCCCACTCCCCCTAAATTAGGGTATCCATTTTTGCTCAGATGCCCATGAAAAGGGTACAGTTTTGTGGAATTACCTCCCGTGATAAGGGTCCTAAATATGAGGTGATGTTCACACATAGTTACTATAGAAAAGATGGGGAGAGGGAGAGGTAGTATTTTTTTGGCTTTCATTTCCTGCACCTAGAGCCGGGTACAGAGGCACAAAGGCGGGGTACAGAGGCACAAAGGCCGGGTACAGAGGTATGTGGCTTCTGTATACTGGTCACACCTCAGCTTGTCAGTATGTATTTTACCTTGACTCTAGTAGTAGAGAGGGGGATGTGTCCTCATGGTGTTGTTTTGTCTCCTCAGGCTCTACAGGAGGTTCTGTGATGAAGGTCTCCTCCTCATACAGCCACTCAGGCCTCAACCACTCAGTTAACCCCCTGTATGCTGAGGGATCCCTGTATGCTGAGGGATCCCTATATGCTGAGGGATCCCTGTATGCTGAGGGATCCCTATATGCTGAGGGATCCCTGTATGCTGGGGGTTCAGCCTTACAGTCCTGACTGTGGTCTGTATGTAACTCATCGTCCACACTCTGCCCTGTAGTACTACAGTCTTCTACCCTAGACACACACGTCTCAGGTAAACTTGTGCTTTGATGTGAAAGTTCTGGCACCAGACGCTTTCTAAGTGAACAGTCCAGGAGTTTGGCCTGGCTGTATTGGCTGTGTGTAACTGATGACTGGAGTTTCCTCTCTGTAGGACGGATGAAGTCCTGTCCTTTTGTCGGTTTCTGTAGGCCTGAAGTAACACCTGTATCCAGCCTAGTGAAGCCCAGGTAGGCGACTACTGCTGAGGTTATGGAGTGGGTGGCCATTCTGACTGTCTGCTTGAGGTCTGCAGTGTACAGGCTACAGGTGAAGCTGGTGATGCAATACACGACTATATGTAGAGGGGGGCTAGGTCATGATGCACCCACCGCATCTGCTCAGCTGTAGTGTCTCTAGCGGAGGGTAGCAGAGTTACTGCAACAATGCAGGTGCACTCTGTGTGGGACTGAATGCAAGCTCTGGATGACACGGTGGTGCACCTGGGTGGAGAGAGGGGTTGGAAGCCGGGGTTGGAAGCAGCTGAATCCAGGCCCAACACTGAAGGGTGGCGGCCTGCAGTGTCCAAGGTCCAAGGGGCGGCGCCGTGTGCAGTCACTACCATGCAGGGGGCTGGATGCACGTGTGGTGGGCGATGCCCGGAATAGACTGTCCATTCTGGGATCGGATAGGGGATAGACCCGGGGGATAGAGGAGGCAGTCAGGCCACACTTTAAACTGACACTGACAGCTGTAATATGAGCTGATATGGGTCTGATGAGAGGAGATGAGAAATACCGGTATACTGATAACAAGTTGGAAAAAAAAATGGAAAAAAAATATTTGGAAAAAAAAAATTAAAAAAAAGAAGAAAAGATTTTGCGGCCGCCCGGGTGAGTTATTTTTAGCCCGCCCGCTCCACCAGAAACACTTTTTTTTTAAAGTGTGGCCTCACCACCTGTTGATGGGTGGGTGGGTGGGGGGGGGGGTCAAGGCGGGTCAACCAAAGGATACCGTAAAACCCCGCATTCACATTGAGTATGCAAATGACCTGTCAGACCATGTCTCTTTTCAGAGGGAGATCATATATTTCTGTATTGACTAGAATATAGCTACTTACCACCTCTATATGTTGTCAAGGTAACTTATGAATGTTTGCCAGAGCAAGCTATACCAAAACAATTGTACATATGCCACTTGCATCAGTAGAATAATATGATTACAATTGCAATTCTATGTACTGAGTGGGTGGTTGGGGCTGTGTGATTGACAGGTGCCCTGTGTTTTTTCTGTGTACTTAGGCCACAGAGCACATGGGACTGAGGTCTTTGTAAACCTCAAAGGCCAGGACCCACACATGGGCAGGCCCTATGACATGTAGGTTACTGATATGGCCACTGTATAGGTCTGCCCTCTATGGTACCCCTCCGACTGCCCCACTGCGGCTAGTTACAGACAGCACCTGTCTGTCATGTTACATTGTACTAGCCACTCCCCCAGACCTCGGTATAGGGTACCGAGATCTGCCGGTTTAGAGGTGGGGTTTTCTCAAATCTAATTTTAGAAAATGTTGGGAAAAAGAGAAGAAAAAGAGCTTGTATGAAGGGATGCAAATACTCTTTGTTTTCTTTTTTAAAGTGTTTTCATTGTGTAAATAATACAACTGTAAAGTATCGAGTGCCACCACTCGTGTTCTAAACTAGAACATTTGATAGGGAGGGGTCTAAAAGGGATCTAGAGCCCCCAAAAAATCTCTAAAAGTCGGGGGTCGTCTTCAATATGGTTTTCCAAAATGTTATAATTGTTTTACACAACACAAGTTTTTTTTTCCTAAAGTAGAAATCGTCTTAAAGGCTGGGTCGTCTTAGGAGGGGTTTTATGGTACATTCATAACTCAGATCCAGGTTTAACATTGAAAGCTCTCCTTATCATCCCTGGGGTTATCAACTGCTCCCAAGAACATATGTACAAGTGTAGTGCTTTACTCGGAACTGCAACTGACCCGTCGCTGTCCTGGCGCGACCAAACCAGGGGGGCGGGAGTTGTATCAGTGGATCTAAAACTTAGGAGACGGTGGCTCTCAGTGACCACAAAAGTAGCGGTAACGGAGCTATTATAGGGGTGGGCATATCTGAAAACCCTGGAGCCAAAACAAGACGGGCTGTAGTAAGGCAAGGACACAAAAAAAGCATAAGGACATCAACCCCTAAAAAAAAAAATTTAAGTATGAAAACAAATGGATTTTATGCATTCTGATATCCCTAAAAAGATAGTAGAAAAGTTGTTTACCTATATTACAGTGGCCACAGTGGTGATTCTGGTTCGTGAGTCCCTACTATACACAATCAGACGCGCATTTAGGGGGGGGGGGCGCCCCCGTTTTTGGCCTAAAGTTTTTATGGCTGATGGGGACAAGGGGGCAGGAACCCCATTTTCTATAGTAACCATTTGTGTAAACCTACAATATTTTTACGGTGGCACCATCGTGGTGGAGGCCAATTTGGTTAAACTTAAGGCTCCCACTTTTATTTAAATCACTTTAGCTTTTGATACTTAACTTTGACTTATGAGTTTGAAATGAAAAAGCTAATTAGCCTGAAACCTTGCGTATAAGCCTAACTCGCGTATAAGCCGCACCTTAACTTTAGGATGATCCTATGATAAGCCGCATCGGTGGTTTGATTATGGTGACTTTTGTTCTGTATTATGATAGCAAAAACTTGCGGATAAGCTGCGTCCCAACTCTGTTCCTTAAAATTTATACCAGATAACTAGAATTCTAATATTTTCATAGATATACTCTCCACACACAAACTTGCCGTACTATTATCAATAATATCATATTTTTATACCTGACAAGGTCGGAGGAATTACTAAAGGGATGACAGTGGAGAGGGGATTGCATTTCATAATGATAATTGGGCTAAATTGGCAGTGCCACGCCCAGTCACAGACAGTCACGGTAGTGGCTACACGGGTTGGCGTGCATTGCATCACGTACGTTAGTACAGTGTACTGTAGTCTGTACCATCTACTGTATAGACAATACGGAAAGCCGGTGCGACATGCCAGTTGTAGAATTTGCTCCTCCCAATAATTTGCTTCTTGCACAAAATTTGCTCCTCCCTCGAAATTTGCTCCTTGCCAATTATTTGCTCCTCGCTGAAAATTTGCTTGTTCTAAAAATTTGTTCCTTCAAATTTGCTTCTTGTCACAAAATTTGCTTGTTCTAGAATTTGTTCCTTCTCAATAATTTGCTACTTGCACAAAAATGTGCTTGTTCTACAAATTTGTTCCTTCAAAATATGCTTCTTTGCCCCAAAATATGCTTGTTCTAGAATTTGCTCCTTCCCAAGAATTTGATGCTTGCACAAAATTTGCTCCTCCCTCAAAATATGCTCATTCCCAATCTGCTTCTTCCCAATAATTTGCTCCAAGGCCGGTGCACCATCGTCTTTGCCAATTGCCATTTGCCAATTGCTATTTGGCGGCCATGTCTCGGACATCAGCTGCGCGGTGGATTTGGTGGGAGGGGGACCAAAAAAATTCCCCTTTTTAGCAGAAAAGCCTACGCATGACTATAGCTCAAAAGGGTCGGCTGTGCTCAATTTCAACCTGCCTGGCGGGGAGGGGGGGGGGGGAAGAATTTCGACCCCTCTCGTGGGGGCACCAGAAAAATTCCAACCTGCTCGAGCTAAAATCCACTGACCCCCCTCCCCCTGCTGTTAAAAAATGACCACTCCCCTTCACCACTGGATTTCTTGTAACTCAATGCAATTTTGTGCAATATATTGGCTTACCGCTTGGAAGGTGTTAGGTATAAGCTAATACAGGAAATGTTCAATTTTTTTCTTGGAGGGTGGGGGGTGTGACAATATGTAGCCTAGTTTATGCGCCCTATAGGCCTATTGAGTTGGCCGTTCGGGAGTGCGATCATCGTTGGACAATTATGACCATAGAAACAGGGGGCATGCTCGGACATTAGATGGGGCTATTCTAGGGCATTAGATTGGGATAGGGCCTATGCTCGGACAATAAATTATATGCCCGGACATTAGAGTGTAGCCTATTTTGCTTTTTTTTTAATGGGGGGGGGGGGGCATTTTAAGTACCGGCACAACAAGATGGTCGCTAATTGGCAATTAGCAATTGACCCAGTTGTGGAGGTCAACCTATTGGGAAGAAGCCCATTTTGAATGAGCATACTTTGAGGGAGGAGCAAATTTTGTGCAAAGAGCATATTATTGTGAAGAGGCAGATTTATAACGAGCATATTTTGGGGCAAGGAACAAATTTAAAAAGAGCAAATTTTGAGAATGAGCAAATTTTAAGCGAGGAGCAAATAATTGGGAAGGAGTAAATTTTGAGAACGAGCAAATTTTATGGGAGGAGCAAAAAATTGGGAAGGAGCAAATTTTGAGAACGAGCAAATTTTATGGGAGGAGCAAATTTTCAGCGAGGAGCAAATAACTGGGAAGGAGCAAATTCTGCAAGTGGCATGTCACACCGGCTTTCCGTAATACAACATGCCCCGATCACGCAGTCAATGCATGATCTGTGCACGTGATGCACACATGACTTCAGCATGTCTTGTCCGAAATAACACGCGACTACTCAACCGTGAAACCAGTCACAATAGTCTGTGACCTGTGTGATCCAGGTCAAGGGTCGTCGAGGAACAACGTCCCCCAAAAGCTTGTTTACTCGGGCCGGTCTGGCGATAACCGGTTTTATCGGCACTGATTGACGCCAGATTTCTAACTTGAAAAACAGGGGGTACTCACGGCTTATCTGGTCTATGGATCCATGTTTTTCTCTCCTCTTCCATGGAGCCTTCGCTGTGAGAACAGCTGAGGGCACGACGGAGTCGCGGCTTCGTGGCCATGTTGATTTGTGTCTTGGTCGCCTGTGCTCACCCGGTTTGGCACTGAAGGATTTACAGCGCGAGGCACAGAAGCTCAGTGTAGAAACCTCCCAATGTCAAGGTCAGCTCGAGACCCTACATAGCAAATATAATAAAAAAAAGGTTGGGTAAAACTAAATCTAAGACTATGAAAACTCTGCGAGGGATTGCTACGCCAAACCTGAATTCGTACAATATCTCAGATAGGACAGTTTTAGCGAGGACGAACCGTTGCTCGTTATTTTTGAGGCTTTAAGGGGCAGGCAGGTGCGTCCCAGAGTGCAGCGGGGCTGACCCGGAAATGAAATGATTGCAGAAGACGAAAAACGTAAAGAAAGTAGCTGTCAAGTTTCACGGCCAATATGAGTTAAATGAGGACGGTGGTTACCTAGAAAACCAATGTCATATTGACAAGATGCCATTATTCATGCAGTGTACCAGAAAATCGTCATCATGAGTTCTGTAAGGAAAAGGAAAAAACACAGTGACCAGAGTGACACAGCAGACTGCAAGCCCAAACTGCAAGGGGACGGAGTGGAGGACGTTCCCATCCCACTTTCCAGCACTCCTGCCAGAGGTGGGTTTCTGTATCTGCATTCAGTGAATGTGAATGATTCACATGCATTCTAAATAATTCATCTAGGCCTACGTACGGAGTGAGCCTTGAACTTGAAGGCCCTGTTACACGGACGTCATCTGACGTCAAAACGTGGCTGCATCTGCCTTCAAAATTGAGTTACACATTGAAGGCATATCCATCAAAATCAGAACATGTTTGATTTCAACTGCAAATGCCTTCAACTGCAGATGCCCTCAAAAGTGACTGTGACACACTGTGAGTGTGACACTGCTCAGAATTCATCAGTCAGTGAGCCATCAAGCGATCACTTGGGGGGCATCCATAAATTACATACGCACCAAGGGGGGGAGGGGTGGTCTGGCCAAATGCGTACAGATTTGTACATGGGGGAGGGGGGGGGGAGGATCTGGAGCCATTTTGGCATACGCATTGTGTAGGCAACAGGGGTACTTTTTGGTCAAGTTTACTAGAATAAATTGCATTTTTTGGGCCTAAACTCGAGCCAAAATTTCAAGACATTCAGAGGAACGTACCTCCATACTGAAAGATGGAAAAAAGCCACAGTTGTTCCAGTGCCTAAAGTAACTAATGCCACCTCCCCCTCCATGCTCAGGCCAATTTCCCTCCTCCCTATACCGGGAAAGATACTAGAAAGGTTTGTCCACATGCAACTGTATAAATACTTGGAAAACAATAACCTACTGAGTAGTGACCAAAACGGCTTTAGAAAGTGCCGGTCAACCCTAGACACTGTCTTCCAGGTGATTGAAAAAGCCCATGAATCCAGGATAAGGGGAAACAAGATTGGTATGATTTTCCTCGATTTTGCCAAGGCGTTCGATTCGCTAAGCCACACAGTACTGTTGCAGAAATTGGTTGACGTTGGGTTGTGTTCTGATACGGTCCTATGGTTTAAGAGCTATCTGTCCCAGCGAAAGCAGCAGACAGTATGTAATAAGGTGCGGTCAGAGTACCAAGAGGTAACATATGGGATTCCCCAGGGCTCCATCCTGGGCCCCCTCCTCTTTATTATTTACGTAAATAATTTACCCCAAATTAGAACAAAATCAGTCTTGAAAACGTATGCTGACGACACAATACTGTGCTGTGAGGCCAAAAACTGGGAGTTGGTGAGGGCAGGGCTACAAGCCGATCTAGACCTTATTTCCCACTGGTGTAATCAGAACAGCCTGACTATAAACGTGTCCAAATCGAAATATATGTCTATATCGCAGACGGATATTGAAATGAATTTGACCATGAATAATGTAGCATTACAACCTGTGACGCAATACAAATATCTAGGAATTGAGATAGATCAAACTATGTCATTCACAGCGCAGACTAAAGCTATGTTCTCTGCCATAAGGTATAGACTGTGGTTGCTGATGCAGACGCGAACATATGTGGATTTGCCCACCTCCCTTAAGATAATGAAAGCCATGTTGATGCCATATTTCGATTACGGTTTGATATTCACTACCTGTGTTAAAGCTCCTATTATGAAGAAGTTCCAAGTGTTGTACAACGCCTGTATTGGAACCTGTTACAAAATAAGAGATGCAAGGGAGGTGCATGTTAAAGATCTCCATGTAAAAGCAAGTATGTTACCTGTTGACCTGCGGCGCATCTACCTCCAGCTCACCACTTGTTATAGATTAGTGTTCAATGGACTGTTAAATATTGCCCACAGTACGGGTACCAGGGCCACCCAGGCACCCATTATTGTACAAACTAAGCCTAAACTGGTGAGCCTACTACATGGGCCAATTTATCAAGCGTATGCTAGGTGGAACGCCCTGGAGCCTGAGCTGAGGTGGATGGGTAAAGCTGAGTTTAAGAGTAAAATAAAGGAAAGACTGTTTGCCTTCTTCATGAGAGAATGGAGAGCTGACCAGCCAGAACTGTACTATGATGGGAGGAATATCCTACGGCTGGAGAGAGTAAACGGGACTGGGCAGACGATATAAAATAGGCACTAGAATACAGTAAAAGTTATCTTTACATTAACTGTGCCTATTCATTGAGCCTATGCCAAGGCTGAAATTGAATAATTTTTTCTAGTGTTATACCGGGTACCTGTGCTACTGTAGAGAAAAGTAGCACGCTGTAATTCCCCGTATAGCCTGTTTAAATTGAGGCTGTCCCAAGGCCTAAATTGAAACTGAATAGTTTTTCAGTGATATACCGGGTACCAGTGCTACTGTAGAGAAAAGTAACACGCTGTAATTCCCGGTTGTATCTGTGTACCTGACCACGTCCCTACCTGCCACTGTATCAACACGACTCTGTAGATATCACCGAGTACCGGTACTCCTTATAGACAAAGAGTATTACGCGGTGACCCTCCGCTGTTATAGTTACTATTATTGTTAATATTCTTATTGCTAAACATCGGGGAGCAATGTGAGATATCCTAAGCGCTAAAAGTGTAATGTATAGCATAAAATGTAGCTGATACAGATGACCTGAATATCATGTACGCCTGTGATGTCTAAGTAGAACTGTTTATGTAATCATTTATTGACTCAGGTTTACTCTGAGTCTTGTGCGACGGGTAGCAGGGGGTCTCTCAGCCTAAAATTTAAAACAGCTGTCATTCCTTCAAAATTGGAGCTTTTTCTCTCAATTTTGTGTCATTAGATGCGGTACAATGTTGTCCTTCCTATGTAATCGCGCTTTAATCCATTTTCAAACGCTTCCCCCTGAAAAGCATGATTTTAATTTTGTGTCTAAAATGGTGGTAATTTGCTTCAGCATAGAGCCCTATGGGAGCCTGTAGATAACCCTTGACATTTAACAGTTACATATTGAACGGGCTCAGTGCTAAGTCAATGGGACAGATCTCGGCAGCCGACCAAACCGGGGTGAGACACTTTTTTTCAGCAAGCTTTGACTGGATCCAATGGTAATTTAACACAGGGAAGTACTACACTACTTCCCAAAGGAGATGCCATCCTATATCATATACTGGGCCCAACATACGCTGCAGTATGTTAGATACCGGTATGGTAATTTAATGGTAATTTAATATATATGTTGCTGTCCAGTGTTGTTCAATACATGACAAATATTTTGAGAACAAAAACAGACAACCCTGTAGTAGGATATAGCTCAGACCCTACTAAGCACTATTCGCTGTTACTTACAATATGGACATGGGAGCTTTTTATTCAGTGTGTGTCTGACATAGACGTGAGAGGACAAAAGACATAGATAGCCAAGATCGGGGAACATGAAAATTTGAATTTGGGCCTAAGTACCCCCCCAAAAGAAAGTCAATGTCCACATTTTTTTTGAGTATACCCTTCTTTTGCGCGGCTTGCCTCACTCGGTGTGGCTTTCTTAGGGCACCTGCGTCATGCGACCTATAGGTTGTGTGGTGCAGGCCTATAGGTAGTTGTGAGTTCCTGACTTGTGACGCACAATTTGGGTATGCTATCCGAAACAGTCCAGCCAGGATATAATAGGGGGAGCAATGGATGGATATGGATAGTGGACTAGGGTAAACCAAAGGTGCTGAATTCATTTCTGTTATGTGTAGGATGATATCTAGGTCGGAAAAAGGTCAAAATCAAGGTCAAAGGTCACATCTTTAAGAATCCCATTAATACAAGAGTGCACCCTTTCTCTTTCTTACTATGATAAATGATACATTTCCCTTCACACCTCTACCTGACCCTGAGTCTAGTTAACGGGGGAAGGGGAAGGGGAAGGGACTCGGGGTTGGGACTCGGGGGTGAGACTCGGGGGTGGGACTCGGGGTTGGGACTCAGGGGTGGAACTCGGGGGTGGGACTAGGGGTTGGGACTCGGGGTTGGGACTCGGGGTTGGGACTCGGGGTTGGGACTCGGGGGAGGGACTCGGGGTTGGGACTCGGGGTTGGGACTCGGGGGTGAGACTCGGGGGTGGGACTCGGGGGTTGGGACATGGGGTTGGGACATTAGCTTGGGATTTGGGGATGAACAATATTATTATATGTATACTCCTATATGATGATACTACATTTCCCCCCGAACCTGAGTCATTTGTGATGCAGTCACACGTTCGATTTTTTCTATGTCAATTATGTCTCCATCCTTTCTTGTAGTATGATAGTGTGAGTATATGGACGGGAAATATTAAAGTAGAGCACTCCAGTGCCAATATAATAAAATACATATGCCAGTGGCACGCCTCAAAGAGGTCCTGTATATAGTTGGAGGCGACTGTTCTGCAATTGTGCTGCGCAATACATAAATCAAAATATGATATTAATTACGAACAAGACAATAATGTAAGATAAACCCTGTTAGAACCTTAAGCTAGATCATATCATAGCTAGCTCCCAGGAGAGTGAGGCAGGAAGAACAACCGAAAGGATGATAACTGTAAACTACTCTGGTTAAATAAAAACCCTTGAAACTTGACTTGACTTGATACCCCTCATATTTCTACAATTTCCCTCTTTTTATTGGGGGGGGGGGGGGGGGAAGTTGACCCCTCACTGCAAATAAATGACTCATCTGGTAGGTATAGACTAGAAAGGTGCGTCTTTTTTGTTAGGGAAGGGGGTGGGGGGGGTCCAAGTGATTTGAGTATGTACATATATGGGGGTGGGGGTAGCCATAATGCGTACATGGTGCAACAAGGGGGGAGGGGGGGCAATTTCTGCCAAAATTCTGCGTATGTAATTTATGGATGCCCCCTTGTTTTGAGCCTGTTCAACTAGTGAAGATAAGCTCTGCTTCCATGCCATACACAACATAGGTGGGGGGGGGGGGGGGGGGGGGTAGTGTTGGTATGGTCGAAGTCCGAGACTGGGGGGAGGGGGTTAACAACAGAAGGGGGGGGGGGGGGTCGGTCGGTGGATTTTTTGCGTGGGCAGGTCAGAAACCAAAACCTCGCCCCCCCCCCCCACCCACCTCCCGTTGTTAAAAAAATGACCACCCCCTCACAGAGAACTACAATCCAAATAAAAAATATGTATGAAGTTGAACCTTCAATGTAATGTGGTGTTTCAGATGACCTGAGTCGGAAGCAGAAGGAGGCAGTGATAGGCCAGGCGCTGGCAGCAGACCCTGTAGACGTGTCGACACTGCGCCAGCTGGCCATAAGTCGCGGTGGGCTGCTTAACGATGAGCTGCGGCAGAAAGCCTGGGCTAAACTGCTCGATGTGGACATCTCCAACATACCGCCCAAACCAGGTTTGTATATTTTGTTCACATGGTTCATTCGTGGGTTTTTTAAACTTAAGTACCTATTACCCCCTACGTGTATAAGGACATGCACCAAAAAGAGACCTGTTTTTTTTTTAACCCCTGCTCTTATTAACTGGCAATCACAGTAGGCTGTTGATAGGCGCTGACAACAGTATTAAAGACCCTGGACACCTTACCTAACTGGGGCATTAACCAAAGTACCGAAAGAAATAGTAGAAGATGTACAGTGTCTCTAATACAATGTATATCTTTTGTTGCTAGAGCTGGAGGTTCTGCACGGACACCGGGACTACCAACAGGTGGTGCTGGACGTTAACCGGTCACTCAAACGCTTCCCGCCAGGTGGGTTTACACAGAGCATTACATTACTCCTAGCGTAAAAGAACTACCGGTACCGTAAAACCCCTGCTTTAAGACGACCCCCGCCCTATGAGAAAATACTTCAAAAGGGTTTTCTCTTTATATTAACGGTACCGTAATCCTATATAACAAAACGCCACCTTTAAGAAGACTCCCTAGTTAGAAGAAATAAATTCCAAAAATAAGTACGACTTAAAGGAGGGGTTTTACGGTATTACATAAACATGGATGGATGCTACAGTGGGGAGTAACACATAATCCTATCCTCCACTCAAATGGTATACAACTTACAAGGTGCCATACATATACAACAATAGAGTTGTCGAAAGGTTCAGTGCTATTCATATGAGTATTGCATCTGCCATATTTATTTTAAACGAAAACCAATAATTATAGTATTTCTTTATCGGCGTACACAGGTATGGAGACGGACACCCGCATGGCGATGCAGGACCAGCTCGTAGACGTCATCATGAGAGTGCTTTGTGCTAACGAGGATCTCCACTACTACCAGGTAACAGTCTCATCTGGTGCATTTACTGACATGTTTGGGTCCATATATCATATATTAGTGTATGCAGGTTGTCAGGTATTAATAAGGATTCAGCCCCCTGTGATATGTAACATAGCCTACATGAGGCATTCTAGTGGCCCAAATACTGTGCGCATATAACCCGTAATATAATCAATGCTTGTGTTGGATTTAAGTTAATGTATAGGCCTAGTCATAACCACAATTAGTGTATGAATTGTATACATTATGAGGGAACGTGTTCTCTATACTCCATGTGTACGCTGGCACAGGCAGTTCTCGTGATATGTTGGTTCTGCTCTTGGAATGCAGCTTGTTCTTGGAATATCATGGTGTATGGTAGTCTGGTACCTGCCTAAATTTAGATATTCCGAGGACAGACCCTAGATGGCCGCGTATACGGAGGAACCAGGTGTATCCTTATAAGCTGCAACCCCACATTAGGAAAACCCTATAAGCCGCACCTCTACATAAAAATGTATGGTACTGTGTGTACTTTCAGGGTTTTCACGACATCTGTGTGACCTTCCTCCTGGTGGTCGGGGAGGACATCACCTTCGCTCTGATGGACAAACTCTCCAAACAGCACTTAAGGTAAGACTGTGGTGATTTGACATTATGTTAGCATCAGTGATCTTCAAATGTAAACAGGTCTAATGGGGGGGGGGGAGTAAACTAATTATACAACGATCGGGACTTGTAATAACTAGTAACCCACCGGTGCAGCATCGCTGAATTATGGGACCCTTTGGGAGTGTCTCAAATGAGTAGGGTCTATGTGATGCTTGAATACATTTATAGCACTGCATTATCTTGGGTTGTCTGTTGACAGTGTCTGTAACACAAACTGTTGTTCATCAGGGCGTCATTTTCGGGTCTGTGAAGCAGATTTCCTGATATATAACTTACTTTAACATGTCTACCATCATTATCTGTTACAGAGACTTCATGGACCAGAATATGGAGCGGACAAAACACATACTTAGTTATCTATATCCTATCATAGGTAGAAGCAAGCCAGAACTGAGGACATTTCTGGAAAAGTAGGTCCTTTTACACTGGTAAAACATTATTAGTAGATAGTGTAATCGTTTATGTACCTGAATTTAGTACATAAACCCTAATGCCACCATCACATTAAGTAAGTTTCTTGGATATGTGGAATGTGTTCAAATGTGGAGGCAAAAGAAAATATATATTCACTATAGTCGATGCAAATGTATTGGGAATTTAGAAGAAAACTACCCAGAATAATAACTAGGCAAATGATCAAAGTTATCTTAGGCCACTTTAAAAAAATTATCAGCTTTACAGACACCGCCCGCATCACTTAGAAGGGGCCGCATCACTGCTTTTTATTCCATTTTTCCTTAAAAAATTATTTTAAAATCCGCATCAACTGAAAAAATGCTCCCTCAAAAAAAAAGAACTTGAAATCTCAGCTATTATTTGGTGTAGAAACATAATTTAAGTAGCATATTATTCCTTATTTCTATGCCTTTAACTAGGGCATATCAATTACATGGTTAACAACTGGATTTCTGTAAGGGAATATATACAAATAGTACATTAGAAACAATATTGAGTAAATAAAAATAAAAAAGGACCTCCCTCATCAACCAAAAACAAAATAAAAATAAAAATAAAAAGCCTCCCGCCCTCACCACTTTTTTCAGAAAAGTATCCGCAAAGCTGATAAAAAATTTTAAGCGGCCTTATGTAGTAGACTATATTAGACTTGTACATTATTTAACAAACCATTGTTTCAGGTCAGAAGTGGGCACCATCTTCTGTCTGAGTTGGCTCATCACGTGGTACGGTCACGTGCTCAATGAGTTCCGCCATATTGTACGACTCTACGACTTCTTTATCGCCTGTCACCCCCTCATGCCTATCTACATGGGTGCAGCGGTAAGTGCCAGTTTATATTTCTACATACTTTCACTGAATCCTGTATCATGCCAATATATATAAGCTGTATATGGAGACGGACAAATCACATTTTTGGATAATTTTATGAGTAAAAAACGAAGATCCGTTAGACCAATATTTCATGTTAAACTTCTACCCATGTCACCTGAAAAGCACTTTCTTTTTGTTGGGCTTTAATATGCCAAGATGACACCCCCAAGTATAGAGGAATGAATTAAAAGTAAGGGTATAAATCAGAATGCAACTTTTCTAACATGAACATACTTTGAACCAAGTAATAACTCAGATAGCAGCAACATATTCTTTGACAAATTGTCAAAGAATTGCTATCTAGAAGACTTGCTAAATTGCATGTCCCACCTTAGATCCTGATATATTAAAGTAAACTTGATATTGAATCTTGTCCATGTGTTGGTTGTGTGTGTAGGTTGTGTTGTATCGTGAGAAGGAGGTGCTGGCTACAGAGTGTGAGATGCCGTACGTACACAGCCTGCTTTCCAAGATCCCCGACGACCTGCCGTTCGAGCAGCTCGCGTCACACGCAGGCGACCTGTACATCCAGTTCCCACCCGCCGACCTGGCAGAGGAGGCCAAGGCACTTTATGATGACAGGTGAGTTTGTCATCAGTCACCGGTATTAAAAGGAGTTTTAGATTCTGCCTTTATAACCCGCACCATGACGTTAACCTATAATCCATACCTGTAAAGCCTGTGGTTTATACACAGAAATTTACAGTGTATAAGCAATGCAAATTTATTGGTTCAGTAAGGGGATTGTTCTTCGGGGACAAGGAAACATTTTATCACTACTCCCTACCAGCAACCTATCTCTTACGGTTTAATTCCTGTTTTATCATCACAGTGTGGCTGAACAGAACAGTGGGCGGGCAGCGCGGGAGGCTGAGATGGCGCGAAGGAAACAGCTGCAGAATAGGAGCCGGTTCTCGAGTCTGATCCCGAGCGGTAACAACAGTCACTGCGGGATGCTGCTGCGGGTGGGTTTCTGGACGTTGACGGCGGCGCTCAGTGCCGCGGCCATCGCCATGTTACGCTCCTCCTGGTCGTGGCAATGACCCGCGCAGAACCCCTCACAGCAGCCGGGGCTATAGAGCTACACCACCAAGCAGACCGAGGTGCTAATGTCGACCAACAACATTTTTAGAGTTATTTCGATCCGATTTCGCATGTATTTTACACCAAAGATTATTAATTAAAATCTTGTTTAATTTGAGTCAGCTCCTTTCTGTGAATGGAAATTTGACCAGATCCTGCCAAGTTAGTACATGTATAATTTTTCAAATAGAACAAGAATTTATTCAAATTGTCTGGTGCACAGCATCTAAGGAAATTCACCGTTCCCATAGTTTGAATATCAGAGTTCCAGAGACGTCCTGGTCGTTGCAATGTATAGGCGACTATAAGAGTTTGATCATTAGAAAATGCTCCTGTATGGAGGTTTTGTGACGCTGCCATGATTCATCCCATCCTTCACTTCACAAATCATCTAAACGCTACCCTGTCATTATCATTGTCACCGCTTGTCAATCACCCACTGTCATTCTGGGATGTAAGTCGAATAACTATGTTTCCTTAAGGCTGTCAACACATATTTCAACCTAAGTGCAATTTCAAATATTCGTGAAAACGTGTTAAAAATAGTTTGCATCTTCTTGTATTGCTTTTATGAGCACTGTTAATACGGTTCAATGTGAAGAATTATTAGAATGAAACTCAGTAGATGTGAGAGCACAACGAACAGAATGTGCGTTGCTTAAGTGCTGTGGAAATCTGTATACATATAATGTAATATTGTATATGTATGCCTGTCCCAATTGTAACCAGTCACAGAAACTGTCCGTAGAGTAACGTCTTGTGGTAAAAAGGTCAATTGTCAGGATAACATTTAGAAAGGCTTGGCACAACATGCCTCAAGAGTGATATGAGAATAATTTGGCCCCTTTGGCTAATTCACGTGCTAGCAGTAGTAGGTGTTGTTGGTGTCATGGCTTTGCTATGAATTGCTTGTGGGAGAATTTAAATACACATACCATTGACCAGCTGACCGCTAGTCCCGGAGTCATTAAGACCCTTGTGCCTTTATTCAGTGAGTCGCTAATGTGTGTTCTAAGTTAAATGTCTCCAACATGATCTCTTGTGTGGTCAGCTCATCCAAAGTAACATACCAGCAGACATATAACCTGCACTGGTATGCCAAGAATATTATAGATAAAAAAGGTTTTATTTACTCTCATTATGGGATATACCATTCAATATCATAGGGGATATGGTCATCAGTTTACAGGAGGATTATACGGTTCAGTCTTGCCTTTATAGACATTTGTATATGTAGAAAAATATCATGTTATATCCCGTCAAAGCATGCCTTTTGCCATATTTATAAATGTGGAATATGAAACAGTGGAGAGCACAGAATGCTACATCTTTCTTTCCTTTCGAAGTGATAATGTTACCACATATATAAAATGTGTTATGTAAAAGTAATTATTTTTGTCTGGTTAAGGAACCAATACGTCAATGGTAAACTAAGACTGTATACAATATATACGTTTAGGTTTGATAAGATCTCCGTGGCAAAAAAATAACTGATATTTTGTACACGTGTATGGTTCTTCGCGGGCTTTTCAACCACCCTTTTTAATATAAGACAAAAGTGGTGCATGGTGAGCTTAGATTTTTTTAATTGTTTTTGATTGGAATTAGTGTAAAGTGGTCTTGCACGATGAGAGGGCTGAATAGTATACACCGTTAGTCATACATGGACACAGTTAAACTTGGGATGGATGAGGTCGGCATAAATCATTATTTATTGCATCATGTCACCTGTTGAGAAGCGCACCTCCATCTTTGTTACTTTCTAATCTACTTATAAATGACGTGAGTGTTAGTTAATTTATTGATTCTATCTGGTCACAAGGTTTATGATGATTAATAATGCTCCAGCTGGGTTTCTACACGAGTGCACACCTGTAGATAAACCACTAACACTGGAGCTCGTCTCCTCGGCACATCGCAAAGCTTATTTTCGGCGTGCGCCGCGGCTACCTTTCGTTAACACTAGTACTAGGGGACCAGTCATTTATTGTCAGATGAGGGAGGGGGGGGGGGTGGAGTGCTCATTAAAATGTTTAGGGAATGGGTATCCTATTTCTTAAAGCGTATCGCTCGAGAGGGCTCCAAAGATTTCTTTTTATAAAACTCTTCAGCAAATCCACTAAGCCTCCTTCACTAGCAATAAATGTAACCTGTCCCGTCACCCACTAGAATTAAGAACTTAAGGTCACAAAATTTCCAAATGGCAGCATGTGAAGCCAACGGCACTGGACCAGTGGTGTTAAGTAATTATTACAAGTGTGGGAGTTGTTATCGGTCTTGTGTAAATAATTGGACAATTGGTTAATAAGTAGCATAGTTCATTGAGGATCTGTTGCTGGTCTGGGTTTTTGTTTTTTGTTTCCCTGTTTTCAAAACCCTTTTGGTTCCTTGTCCCCTCTTTATAAAAGATCTTCATGAACAAATATACAGTGATTAGTTTAAATTGTAACACCTTAATGGTAAATGATGAATGATTAAAGATCAATACCATGAAGCTCTTTGCTTTCTACATACACATATTGACTACATTGTACTGATTGTACTTTAAGTATTCAAACAGCATTTCCTAGGCCAACTCATTTTGATAACTTGGATTTCGGGTATATATTTTGGGCGGAGGGAGTGTGGATGCTGTCCTACGGGGGGAGCTGGGTCAAAAAAAGCATGGAAAATCCCCCTTTTCGGCTATTAAATAAAGGTACATTTGGAAATATCCCCAATTTGAAAGGCCAGATGTTGAGTTTTAGCCTGTCAGCATATATACTTTTTTCCATTTCTTTTTTTTGTGTGTCAAATTCTTTAAAATAAATCCCACTGGGCAGCGGTAAAATATTAAAGTCCAAAAAATCCCATTGGCGGATCCATAATCCAATTTCATCAGAATAAGACGGCCTTACAATTAGCGGTCCAACGGTCCCACTTCTCAGCAATTAGCATGTTTTTGAATGATAACGAACCTGAACTTAATCCCCAATATTTTCGTTTTAAATTGAACCAGTATGCAGTAGAATGAAGCATCTTTATGCATGATCTTTCGATTGCCGCAATAATCATTCGAGACCAGGATTATACGCCAACACAATATGTTGCATGATACGTGATTTTTTTTTTTTGCAACATCATTTAGACCTCGCTATGTGGTATAGGAAATAAATGGTTCTCTCCACTTAACCAGTGTCATGATGTAAGCCCTCGTGTTGTATCATTTATCCTATGTGTAAATAAAGGAATGGATCATAGATGTTCTTTCTACCTGTTTCTTATTAAACGCCCAAATCAGAACACGTGAAGTAATCTGTGATTGACACAAAAGTAACCCATTGATTGGAGTTGGCTTTTAGGCAGTTTATTCATTCAGTGCATCCAGTGCATAGGATACAATAATACAGCTAATATGTACTGCATATAGATCACAATCATAGGGATGGATATCACCCAGAGGAAGTCTAAACGAGTCTAGCTAGCGTTTAGCCTGGTAAGCCCAACAAGCTCCTAGTGAGGTAGTGCCATACTACACGCAAGGAGGAACTAACCGAACATAATGTCTTGGGAAAAACGTGGTCTACCCCGTAGTCTTAATCGGCACATATGGCAGCCTTGGGCATTGTACTCTATAGTATTGATACTGCTCTATCCCACTAGAGGGTGACACAATCTCCCAGAAAAAGAAGGGATAGTAGTTGGTATGGGTACGGTTATACTTATGTTGTCTGTTTAACAAAGATAAAGAAAGAAGTGGGGGTTCGGGGGCAGGGCCCCCGATATATCCAATAATATTACCAACTGTCCAGCACAATATAAGGGTTAGAATACACCATCTAGTGGGATGAAGGAGTATTAAGACTGCAGTATATGCCTACAACTACACGGTATATGCCTATTAAGGTGGTTGCCTATCTTGGGTCAAAAGTATCTAGATTTACTCCTAATATTTACCCAATATACCTTTCATAATTTGGGATCCAACAGTGAAAAGAAAAGTAGGGGGTCCCGAGCTACTTTTTAAAATATAGAATTTTGAAAAATAAAAGTAGTTCTCTAAGATTAAACCAGAGAATCATTTATTTTAAGAGAAAAGGTAGTAAAAGTATCATCATATTTTTAAAACTTCCTTCAAGTATTCTTCAGATCCTTTCTGAATTATCAGCTTCCATTTCAACATATGATCCCGTGCATAATTCAGTGGTTTTGGACAATTGAAAATAAAAAGTAATAATAATTTATAAAGCAGAAGGTAGTGTAGAGATATTCACAGGTATGACCAGCAGTAGACCAGTCTCTGTGGCGCAGTAGGATCAGTCCTGAACCCACACACCAAGGGTTGTGAGTTCGCTCCTTGGTCAGTCCACTTCTCAGTTTTGCATACTATTGCATAGGGGAGCTATACACGTCAGGTGCGCAGAAATCGTCGCAGTGGACGTGTTCCTGATGGTAGGCAACCACCTTAAGACTACATGGTATATGCGTTTTGCCAAGGCACTCTTTTCTGTAAGTCCCAGCGTGCATACTACACCCACTGATCCTGGCATTGTCGGGCACACTTCACCTCACTCAATCTCTACTCCCCTCCCCCATCAGTGATCACCACTACATATATTGTTTTTAATTTTCACAACGGTAAAACAATAGTTGATATTGGCTTCATATTCACGATGTTACATATTCTAGGTCTATGTTGTGAATCAAGATGACAACTACTGCAATTTGTGTTGTGGTCATTGTCTGTCATTAGTGGTAACATCATATTTTACATCAGCGCTACTTTCAGGATAGCAATTATATGCACACATTAACCTTTGATATTCCTATGCTATGGGATGCTACTCTATGCTTATGATGTTTATCAATGTATTTCATGTCCACACCCATTTTCCATCAAAGATGTGCGGTTCGATACACTATTAGTTCCCATCTCTGGTGCCCCCAGTATCCATTCTCTATGGGCGTCCTGCTGTGAAATTCGCTAAGTATCTTCAGTGGTTCCAGTTGCTGGTGCCACATTGGTGCCCCCAACCATACTTCCTTGCACCTGCAGGCCGTCATCTTCAACATAATACAATGCATACACCTTAGGTACATACATACACAACAACATGATGGTGGCATTCATCAGCAACATAGTGCTCAGGAGAAGAGCTTTCTGGGTAGCATAGAATGCCGAGAAGTAGGTAGGCAGGAAGGCTACCCACAGAAATATAGTGGTGCAGACAGTGAAGAAGATAAAACGTGATTCATTGAAGTTAGCTGGCAGCTTGCGTGCCTTGAAGGCGTAGAGGGAGCAGGATAGGATCAGGAGGAGGTTGTAGGACAGGGCAGGCATTAAGCCATTCATGGGAAGGTCACAGAGCAGCTCGGCGTACTTATCTGTCTTCACTGGCATTTGCAGAGTCACATCCGGTGGTGCCAAGACAGTTGTGACTGCAGTGATGACAATCTGAAATGGTGTTTCACTTTATAGAAGCAACAATGACAAAGCCGCGTCAGGTGTTGAAAGCTGCGTTTAATGGAAATGGATACAACTCAAATTGCTAAGTTCAAAAAATCAAATTTACAGAATAATTATAAAGCAGTGTATCAACTATGAAGGTTTGGCATGATGCCTCAATGCAGCCTTAGCAACTTAAGCGAATGATGCATTAAGCTGTTTAAAGTACTTTGCTAAAGAGCGTCTATGAACAGCCACATAGTTTGCTGTGGAGGTCCATTATGACCCTGAAAATAAATAACTATTACACTATTAGAACATCTGTCAGAGACCTGAGGATACTGGAGCTGTAGATCCATAGATATTGTAACTATGTGAAAAAGATATCAAAAAGGGAATTATTTATTTTTAATGTAGGTGTGTTTCTATGCTACCCATAAAGCTGCATTCTCATGTATAGTCTACATGTAGTTGTTCTAGTACTATTTATAGAAAGGGTGACAACTTAAAGAGTCAATACTCACCTGGATGATGATCATGAAAATGACAATGGAAATCTGAGACCTTGAACTGGTGAACATTGGTTTCTGTGTGCCTTTCTTAGCTGACTGGAAAATCCTGTAGATCCTGCTAGTTTTAGCTAGTAAGGAGGAGTAGACCACGGAGATGCTGATGTTGAAACCTACCCTCCCCAAGTAGCAGGTCAGGGTTGTGGGCTGGATGGCAAATACAATAGCCGCTACATGGGACAGGACATTGCCTGCTAAAGCTATGAGACTCAGCTCCCGACTTGTGGCCTTGATAAGTTTGCTTCTACTGTGGATGATATAAACAGCCAAAACTCCAATACTGACCAACAACCCAAGGGCAGCAACGATGAGGCATGTTCCAGGGAGGACATCAGACCAGTTGAGATAGGTGGGTGGGATATCCAGACACAGAGACATTGTCTCAGGGTCCGGCCACTTAAAAAGTGGGCACTCTTCACAAGAACTGGCATTGTTGACGGTGATCTCATTATTACGGCACTGCCGGCAGTTCCAGCAGCACTTCAACTCCAACTGCACATAGAACTCCCCAGCCTTACAGGGCTTGCTACAGAGGGACTCTGGTGTGTTTTTGGTGCCATCCTCAGATGACTTAGTGTTCCAGTTGGGTGTTTCCTCCAGGGTGAGAGTCCTGGTGGCCTTATCCCAGAAGCCAAGTTTGACAATGGTGTACTCTCCGCTTTGTAGATCGAACTGCAGTTGTTCAATATTGTACTTCCCATCTGCATCTCCCTTCTCATCAAATTTGATCTTGCCATAACTACCATCAAAAGTCACTGCATATAGATATGGCCTTAGCATGCTGGGAACTACACACTGCCGAAGAAGGTCCCTCTTCCCAAAGGCACTGGGACAATTGTCTGAAATGTAGGCATGAAGGGCATGGGCCAAGGTATATACAGCATCAAAGAAAAGCCCAGAGTTTTTTAATCCTGGCTTGTAACCAGGGACATCTGCCATACTCTTTGTGCCATCACACATTGCATATCCATTTTCACCTTTTGGGTTACAGCCAAAGACTTCCTGCCAGAGCTCGACAATCCAAGGGTTGTCACTTGTTGTGGGTGAGAGTTTTTCAAAGTATGGAGAAAAGCTTGGAGCTGCACTGGAAAGCAATTGAACATGGAAGCCCCCAGCACTTGTTTCTTCCAGTCCAGCCAAATCTGCCGAAGGACTCACACCGTCACTGGTTATCCAGATGAAGTGATCTCTATAATGGTAAGAAGAGTCAAATGATTAAATAATTTTGTATTGAGATGATCTCAAGCCAGTTAGCACCTTATGTAAAAAGCATGTCTTTTACTGGTCATATCCACATTAACATGTCAAAATGACCTCATCATGACGTCACAAAGGAGTAAATCCTTTTACATTGTAGTTTGACAGGAAACTGATGTATTTTAACATCTAAATGGCAGTTTGAAAGGGATATAACCGTTTGATATCATCCATACATTTCTTCATGGTCATCTTTTGATGTAATGAGTGATTAAATCTTGATCAGAATATTACATCACAGGTCAATGACCATAAGCTGGAATCACATCTTAGCCACTTTGCTAGGATCAGTCTCCATTGGAATATTAGTAATGTCAACGGGCAAAAAAACTTGATCATGTTTATTGCTTGGATGTTACTTGCTTCTGAAGGAGTACCACACATAAAGAAAATAGGTGCAAATAATATTTTAGGGAGTTAAAAGTTGTCTTGTGTGAAACAGAGATGCGTATATTTATTTACCTGTACCCTGCTTTCTGTGCGGCAGCCACCACACCTTTGAAATGAGTGTTCTGTATGAACATGACCACTGCCCGGGCATCCCGGAACCTCCGTAGTACGGAAGCCGACAAGGGCCACAATCAATCTATGCCAGTATATCATGAGTGTCCATAGCTTCATGCCAAGGCAGTAACGAACCCTGCTGTCAATGCAACAAACGTCCCTGTCAATGCCTAAATATCCAGTGTCACAGTGTCAATTTCTATAGTACATCTATCGTACACCAGGGGCCAGCACCATTGTCAATACTGTCCACGCCTCAGCTTGGAGATCAATGTATAGTGAATATTTGTGCAGTACGCAAGGGGCCTTTCTGAGTAAACCAAAGAGTTAACAATACTAAGAGGGTCCACTTTAGCTTATATCACGGCAGTGAGCATTGTCTCTCACATAGGCCTAAGCATATAAAGATGCATATTGAAATGACATAGTAACCAAGGGGTGACAAATTACTCCTAACAACATATGCTAATGTATATATAATTTTCGGCCGCTGTTTTGGTCTTGCTAGGCTACACTGTTGTATCATAATAGTACGGGCCTGGGGAGACTGACGGCCCTCCAGCATAGCTAAAACATTTAGTCTGTACCTATAGCTATATAGGTTTTGAGGTATCACGTTTATAGTCAATATTATTTTACACAGCCTATATGCATTCAGAACTGTACTAGCCTATCAACATGGCGGCCTTCCATACCCTACTTATCTCACACTGTCAATGATTAGGCCTACTGTAGAAAGGTAATTAGCCTGCTCATGTCACTTTTTTTTTAAATGGGTGCTGACTCACCCACAACAATAATAGTCACATGGCCACCTCGTTTTAAAGTTTGGTCCATGTAAAGAGCAATGGACTATCTTACAATTATTTTCTCTTTGATTTTGTTCTACTTTGCTGGTTCCCAGCAGGGGGACTTTTTGTCCTTCATTCTTCCGGTTACCAGCTGCTTGGGTGCTTGGCAATTTAGTACAACATGACAGAGTCGAGTGACCTATGAGTTAGGGTTAGGTTCCCCCGATGACAATGATCTGTCATAGGGTCCATTGGTCACTCGAGTTCAGTGTGTTGGTTGTACAAGCACGCGCAAGCATGGCTCAGGCTCCAGCTCCAGTCCCATGTCCAGCAGCAGTAAAACGTTATTTTCTTATCTGAAACGTTCTTCTGGTGCTACTTTACATCCTCCTATAATCTTCAATGTCAAGTCGTGCAACTCATCATCTTAACGTGGGTAAGTATGCACTGTCATTCCTAAACACCTGTAATGTATGACCTTCTACCCCTATTATCGCCTACTCTCCATATGATACGGTACTGGTCCCTAGCCGCTGGCGGTGCAGTGTATGAAAGACGCATGAAACACAGTATATAGTGCGACAACAAGGCTGTTCTCAGGATCGCTAGGGTGTTATATACACATCTGGTGAGGTTCCAGAGGGAGTGGGCCATGTGATGGGTGTGGATGGCTAAATTGGATACGGCGACATGGCCATTTCTTAAAATCGACATGTGACATGAGGCCTAGTGACATGCGACATGAGGTTTGAAGAGATAGTGACAGGGGACATGAGCAATTTGTAAAATCGACATGGGACATGGGGGTTATTAAGCGACATGGGCATGTGACATGGCCATTTCTTAAAATCGACATGCGACATGGGGACCCCCCATCTACCCCCCCATGTGGTGCAGACTGTGATATCTATGCACAGGCCTACGATGTGCTTACCACTCTAAATTCGGGACAAAATAAAACAAAATAAACCCCTTTGAACATGTACGTTTTGACTCGTTGGTTGGATGTTCCTGTGCTAAATACACACGGCTTTTAGGCATACATGGTTAATTATCCAACCCTACTGCATGCCTTAACCTACCAATGGGCCCTACAAAGTAGTCGTTTCCTGCTACTTTGTTCATACATGGGGGGGGGGGGGGAGGGGGGGGGTGAAAATCAAAAATCGACAGGACAAAACAGAGTGTCACAGACCTTATTTTAATTGACATGGCCTACACAGAACCTTTAAACTTTGACACAGGTGATACATCCATGTTACTTTTGCTTTCATTCAAGAATTTATTGAAAACATAATTTTTCCAATAAGCCCATAATAAGAGTTTGACATCTCTGTTCTTTTTCTTGTAACGTATCAATGACAATCAAGCATGTCTCCCCATGTTCACTCACCTTTCGATTTGTTATTTCACAGAAGTGTAACAAGCCATGGCTCTACCCAATTACAATGGTGACATTCAGGTAAGTCCTCCCAATTTTACAGGGTAAATGCATGCATACATTTTGACAAAGTATGCTCAGAATATGCCATTAGGCCACACTTAAAAAAAGTTTGTTTCTGGTGGAGCAGCCGGGTGACATTGCTTTACCAGGCCACCCGGTCGGTTTTATTTTATTCTATAAATTTGTTGATAATTTGTCTCTTTGATGTGTCCGGCTATGGTGACAGCTGTGATATGAGCTGATAAGAGAGGAAGAGAAATATACCAATATCAGATTAATACTAGGGCTGTGCGTTACATTGAGCCTCACATCCCAGCCATCAAAAGGGGCAGAAATATTTTGGGGGAAATTTTTTTTAAAAGTATTTTGAAAAAAAAAGGAAAAAAAGAAGAGTTTGCAGCCTCCCAAGTGAGTCATTATTAGCCCACCCGCTCCACCGGAAACCTTTTTTTAAAAGTGTGAACACACTAGTAAATGGAAATCAATACCAAAAAAGCTGGGATGTCGTTATCCTGAACAGAAAAACACCAGTAAAAATGTTCCTGAAATTACTTAAGAAATTCCCGCAATACCCTTGTACAAAATAGTCTACACCTTTTCTCTACACCAGACACTCTTTTGGCGTCCATGCAGATTTTGCCAGTGCATAAGGCTTGAGCTCATACTTCCAATCATGGAATGTGTAGATTGTGGCCATAAGGTCGATCAGCACAACACAGTACAAGGTGAGTCCCCATTGTTATAAGTAATGTAAAAAAAAAAGGTAAAAAAAGGTAAAAAACTTGTGAACCTTTGAGTGTTGATAGCAACTGGTGAACACTTAAACTCTTGAAGGATGGTATGGTGCTTATGATGTGCTACTACGATAATGATGCACACTATGATGCACTAATGCTGCATTGGTGCATCATGCAGGCCCTTCAGGAGTGTGTGTACTGTGTAGGGTCGGCATGATGCTTGCATGCAGCACTGGCGAGTTGCTTGCCAGGGCTGCAATCATGCATCATAACGAGCAAAGGCATGATGCTTTTATGCATTATGCAGTTTCTTAATTGGTTCAGGGAAACATAGTGCTTTACACCTTTAACACACTATGCCTTCTGTGATGATGATGGACACCACTCTCATTTGGCCGATAAAGGGCACACCGCATTTATGCACTCTGCGGCCCTTAAAGGGTTAATTTTCCTGGAAGGCGTTTCACCGTATGTTGATCTATTATTACACATACGGCCCAAATATGCGGACAAGAAGCGGATAAAATACATCTAAACTACTTTTTTTTTCTTTCAGTTGGTCCTCCGTATACCCTCCGTATCTTTTATTAAAATAATACAACATACGGCATCCAACATACGGACCTCTGAACATACGGACATGGTCACCTGTCTCTTTTAGAAAAATGTGCATAAACCAGTCTACATTCTGAGGAACCCCTAGGGAATTCCCTCTGTGACATCATAATATATTTACACCTACGGAGGTGGACTCAGGAGGGTACAGATGGGGTCTGTATGTCTGGGAATGTGAGGGAACAGACAGGATAGGTTGGGCGAGAGACAGGATAGGTTGGGCAAGAGACAGGAGAGGTCAGGGAAGAGACAGGATAGGTTGGGCAAGAGACAGGAGAGGTCAGGCAAGAGACAGGAGAGGTCAGGGAAGAGACAGGATAGGTTGGGCAAGTGACAGGAGAGGTCGGGCAAGAGACAGGAGAGGTTAGGGAAGAGACAGGATAGGTCGAGTAAGAGATAGGAGAAGTCGTACTAGCCGACAAAATAATGGTTTAGGTCCACATGACCTCCTTGAATGTTCCCAATTTTCTTGCGATCTCCATTCCCTTATTAATATGAGAGGAGTTGAGGGCAGCATGACTTAGCCTCTAGGTGGCAGCACCAACACAGCCTGGAATTTGCGGTCAGGCTTTCTGTACACGGTAGGCAACACAACAGAGGTTTCTCCCCTGTGTGGATCCATGTATTTATGCTCCATATGTTGGTACTGGATGTACATTAGGCAGTGGTAGGGGTCGTGAGGAAGTGGTAGGGGTCGTGAGGAAATGGTAGGGGTCGTGAGGAAGTGGTAGGGGTCGTGAGGAAATGGTAGGGGTCGTGAGGAAATGGTAGGGGTCGTGAGGAAGTGGTAGGGGTCATGAGGAGCTGGTGTTGAACGTGAGGAGCTGGTGAGCAACGTATGGCCCTAGAATTCTTTTAGAAAATAGATTTGTAAATCCAACTTCTACCTTTACAATAAAAGAAATAAAATAAAATATATTGAGTTTGAAAGAAATTATACAAAAAAATGTCTTTTCTTCTGTAACTCGGTAAACAATGGCCCTACAGAGCTGAAACTCTGCCTATAGACTCCTTATGTATAAACGGTGGTAGACAATAGCTATCAGAGTACAGAGCTGGCTGTAGTGGTGATGAGATGGTAGTAGTGGCTCCTACCATTTCCTCATGGCCCCTACCATTTCCTCACGGCCCCATACCATTTCCTCACGGCCCCTACCATTTCCTCATGGCCCCTACCATTTCCTCACGGCCCCTACGATTTCCTCATGGCCCCCTTCCATTTCCTCACGACCCCTACCATTTCCTCAGGACCCCTACCACTTCCTCACGACCCCTACCATTTCCTCACGAGCCTACCATTTCCTCACGACCCCTACCACTTCCTCACGACCCCTACCACTTCCTCATCTACACCACATCCAGTACAAACATACGGAGCATAAATACCACATACGACACACAAAACACACATAAGGCGCTAAAAAGCATGGTATATGTCCAGTTACAACCCCCCCCCCTCCTACCCCTCCGTATATTTGGGCCAAAATATACCAATTATGCCCGTATGTACATACGGCCGGCCGTATCTGAATACGGCGGCCGTATCTTTTTCCGTAATATGCGGACATGTTGAGCAGAAACGCAAAAATGTACAGAAAAGCAAAAATAGGACATACGGACCCTCCGGATGATACAGTGAAACGCCTTCCAGGTGATGTGGAGAAAATCGCTCCTAATTACCAAAAATATTAAATTGAATCAAAGGAGATAATTAGCTGAACAAATTCTCAAAATAAATCTTGGTCCAATGTTTGGAAAAAGTGTTGTAGAGTAGTCGAAGTCACCATAATCAGATCTCTAGTGTGGCTTATAGGATCGGCCCGAAGTCGGGGTGCGGCTCATACGCGATTCAGGGTTATACGCAAGGTTTTAGGGTATCTCCTTTTGATGCCATTACGGATTCATATACTCATGCAGGCATGGCCAGTACTGCATTTATGCCACAGGCTTATACTGCTCCCTGAGTGGATGCCTGTATATAGCACAAGGTATGACAGAGCTAAGCGCCCATCATGTTTATACCCTATATGGCCCCACTGTACAATGTGTTTGGCCATAGATAGGTGGCAGCCACTGTCCAGCTGACTGCAATCAGGTGATTGATAATTACAACCACTTATTAGCATGACCACAAAACATAGTCATTATAGTTTTGCCCAACACATTGATTCACATAGCCTGACATAATGACCCACATTGACAACAGATGTGACAGCAATACATGTCGACCCAGGTCATACACTAATTCCAGTAAAGCTATATAACATGGCTTTTTGGTGCATTACATATATTTTCCTATTTCATAGACCTCCTGCCTGGGATTCTGCGAAAGATGGTCCTTTTGGGAAAAACGAATGTGCAGATTCAACGCTATTTACTCCTAAATGGAATCGAATGCAGGTATAGTTTTTTTTCAATTTGCATTCCTCTGTGGTATACAGCTATAGATTCAGTATATTTGTACCAAATAATGACTGTGAACAAATTGGACAAATATATTGGACAAGTACGGTATAAACCTAACTCAAGTATAAGCCCAACTTAGGCGTTGATTGTGGCCATTTTAATCATGTAGTATAATGTAAAAACTCGCTTAGAAGCAGCACTCTGACTCTGTGTAGACTTTTAACCATGGGTCGGCTACAGGGGCCTTTGACCAAGTTATGGTGTGACGGGAAGCAGCCCATTTCCACAGTTCTTTCTAAGCTAGCTATTCCCAGAGAAGCTGCTATGGGGCTGCATTCCGAGACAGAGTGACTGGGTGAAAGTCTCCTCACAGGGGAGAATATGGGTGAATGGTGGTTATGACAAGAAACAAGATATTCCAATATAAAGCCGAGAAAACAAAAATAACAGACCATTTTTTGTATAACACCCAGCAGAACAGGGCAGCAGTTATTTCTATATTATGTTAACTCCAACATACTATCCTTGGTAAAGTGTTTCTACAACATACTACTATATTGGTACATGTATATCATGTTTGGCAAACAAACCTCTTTTAATGTTTTGAAAGTAAATGGTGGTATCTATATTCAACATTAGTCTGGCTTGTATTCAGTCATCCATGTATTTACTATACAGTAATCCTTCTCTTTTCCTTATTTGAAAAAAAACCCACGACATTTCATGCTTTTATCGTGATTTTACCTTTCTTTGCAGCATCAGAACATTGAAGAGGCGACTACGGGAATATAATATCCGTCGAACTGTAGAGTTGGAACCCAGCACTGTTATCAACATGGTCAAGGTATTTTTTTTGTGCTCTTTTGAAGTAGATACTAACTGAAACCTACTTTCAATCAATTTATCAAAAAATGTACTTCCTATGGATAAGCATAACTTTACGGTAGTACTAATATATTAGTTATCAAATGTCATACCCCAGTTGAGGGCTTACCACCTGTCTGATATGTACGAGGCTACACAAAAAATTATCATACTTCTCTCAATTACATGCTTTCAGCTAGCTCAAGAGAAAGCCAAAAATCGTGCTGGTTATCGCCGTCTCCATAGAATGATTCGTCAAGATAACAATATCCCTATTAAAAGGTAATCAGATCAGTTTCATCCTATACATACATTTTGCACTAGTCTCAATTGACCTTAGCAAATTATGTATGTCAAGGAATGATGGCCACAGTAAAATAAGCAGTTCAAGAGCATACACAGGCTGCACAGTATCCGAGAATCTCTTTGATTACATGTTGTCAAATCTCAGATTCAATTTGTGTCTTTCATTTGATACCAAACATGCCAATATAGAATACATGTAATACACATCTTTTTCACTTGAATTTGAGTTTGTAAATAGTTTTTCTTAGATATTTGCATGCTAGTTTAAGTTAAGACTATATCAGCCTTTTTTTGTTTGCATTTGTTAACCTACAGGGATGATGTGATGGCCGCAGCAAGAGCTTTGGATCCTGATGGTGCTAGGGATCGCTTGAAAAGAAGCTGTAAAAGACGTGTCTTTCATAGCCCGGTACTTAACATATTTATTTCAGTCTTCTTCTACAGTATAATGTAGTCTTTGTATAGATGCCTGATCGGTATTTTTTGTAAATTGCTTCACACATTGAATCTCATGGATTATAGCTATTTGATTCATTTGATCTGTTCAACAAGAAACAGCAGTGGGAACCTGTAGCAAGGACCATGTAGCTCATCAAACCGAAACATAGCGTATGCTTTTATTATAATGTACGCTTTTAGTTTAGTATGCCCCATTTCTTTTTTCTTGCATTTTGGTGGCCTGCCTATTTTGAGGAAAAACATGACTTTATCCTGATTGGTGTATTACATTTATACATGTACTGTCCAGCTTAAACAGATGTTTCCTTTGTTTTATTTCCAGGGTCCTAATGACACTTGGAGCATCGACGGGCATGACAAGCTTGCAAGCTTTGGTTTGTATACATTAAATAAAAATAAAGACTACCGTAAAACCTTGCGTAGAAGCCACGGCTAGTACGTGAGTCAGAACATCAGTGCGGCTTATAGGATCGGCCCAAAGTCAGGGTGCGGCTTATACAAGTATGATTTCCAAAATAACCATAGAAATGCCATAGAAGCTGACTGTTCGGGGTTGCCTTTACTCAACTCGCACCTTAGTCTTAAACATAATGCAGCCCACCACTGATCGAGGCTGTTACTGATGGAAGCCTCACGGGCAAGAGGGAGCCTGGGAAGGAGGGGGGGGTAAGTGTCTGACAATGGTGATTGGGAATTGTCAAATACAGCCTCCTGCTCGCACCTCAGTGTTAAGACAATGCAGGCTCATGGCTACCGGTAATCCTTGCCAAAATCTTATAGGGGGTAGAAAGCCGTCCCTACTCATGCAGGCTCCACGGGTCATGGGGAGGCTGTATGGGGGCACAATGGGCCGTCAGGAGGCCACACAGGGCCACCAGGATGATGCAGGAGTTGGGGGTGCGAATTATACATGAGTTTTTACCAGGGGCCATTCAACTAGCAATGTATTCGCACTGGACAACCCTAGAGGGCATTGCAGTGACGACCAGGTGCTCCTCCCTCTGCCCCTCCCCCATTGCCTGCCCCAGTACAATGTACCTTATAAGGGCATTATATGGATTGCCCGTTCAAGCATGTTATTATGCCTGTCACTGCGCTGTACTGCCTATATTATTTGACAGTACTGACACTCAATTGACTGCTCCCAGCACAGGGCAGTGCGTTTGCTTCATCCTGAATTAACCATAAATAGGACCTACTGGCTACTACTATTATGAAGGTCAGGCTAGTTACACCCCCCCCCCCCCCACCCCCAACACTGTGGTAGTACTAGAAGGGTAACCAGTCGGTTCAAACAACCCCACTGGCATGTGCTGGGAGCAGGCAACACGGTCAGTCCAGGTAAAACCAGCTATTGGGGATCAGCCAGTGCTATATATATGGGTGATTGGTGCCAATTGCGGGTTAGTATGGGGATGAAAACACAGCTGTACTCAGTATGCATGTATACATGCTCTACAGAGCACCTGCTCATGGATGCACGTTCAGTTAGATAATTCATGTCTGTAGTACATGAGCTTAATAGAGGTGGTAGCGGTAACTGACCCCAGTCTACAGTACCATTATCCTTGATGACCCCCCCCCCCCTTATCCTCTGTCAGCCCATCTAGCTCTATTATCAGTGCTATTGCTGCAGCAGCCTTACACAACTCTATGAGGGGAGCCTTTGTAAGTTAACACAGAGTCACACCATGTGGCTTAATATGTACCTGTTACCCTTTCACAGAGTGAGAGCTCCACATCCTGTCCAGTTCTGCCATGCTTTAGAAGTGATCCCCACTGGCTGACTTTACCTGGACTGACCCTACTGACTGCACCCAGCACAGGGCACTGCGTTTGTTTGATCCCCAATCAGCCATAAATAGTACAACTGGACAATTGTTATGATCGCCCCAAAGTCGTGGTGCGGCTTATACGCGAGTTAGGCTTATTCGCAAGGTTTTACGGAATGATATATCATCTCCTCTTATTCGATTTTCACACATCAGACACTGTGCTTAAGGTACTGCTGATTTAAGTGCAGGGGTCTCAAATAAGCGCAAGTCTGTTTGGTTAAAGCGCAGATGCAGTAACCCGCTATAGTCCAAAGTCTGTATTTCAAGGGACTCATATAAGCGCAAGCCCCTGTATAAGCACAGGGGGTAAGGGGATGGAAATTGAAAAGCACAGGGGTGCTTAAACCGGCCACTACGGTATCTCATCTCATTGACATAGCCCCCTTATACATGTATTGATGCATGGGGGGGGGGGGAACCGACATGTAGCAAAAACACAGAGGGGGGATTTTAAGAAGCGCTCCTCACCTGGACACAATACAGGTATGTAGTTAGGCCTATCTAGGAGCTGTCAATAAATGATGTGATATGGAGGGGAGATGGGTGTTAAGCCTCACATACATTGCTATAAACAAAATCGTTGCCTAACAGGATAACCTATAGATGTGGAAATTATGATACTTGTTCTTTAATTTTGCAGGCATATTCATACATGGGTGCATTGATGCCTTTTCCCGCAAAGTGCTGTGGTGTACAACATACACAAGTAACAAGAACCCATTGCTCGTCGCCAAGTGGTTCACAGATACAGTGAAGGAATTGCAAGGCAAGTCACAGAAATGCAGTTGACAGTTACCTTCCCTAACCGTTCTTTGTGGGCATTTCCTCTAACGACATTTTAGTTATCACACCCAAAAGTTGCGGAATATTCTTTAGTTCCTGGAAAAAAATATTGTTTCCTTGACACCTTAGGTGACAGCGGCAAGGCTCGGGCTTACAGCTTTCTTGGAAATTACTTATCTGATAAATCTAGATAAATCATCCTATTCACTATACACATGCCCATGACAGAACAACATCAACCCCTGCTTACTACTTTTAATATCCTTTCACAGTTGTTCCAAGAATGGCTCGTTTTGATCCGGGTAGTGAGAACACTCTGACTGTGGAACTTCAAATGTTTTTGAGGCGCAATGGTGCAGATGTGCTGCATGCAGAAGAAAAGAGTGTCATTCTCCACAAATCAAAGTTCAACCAGGTAATGTACATTTCCATGAAGCCTCTGGATACAAATAAAATAAGGACTGCAAATTCTTGCGTATAAGCCTAACTGACATATTAGCCACACCCCTAGTTTGGGCCAATCCTATCAGCCGGACCGGCAATGTGATTATGGTGAGTTGTAGTATTTTATAGTAGTAGCAAAAATTTGTGTTTAAGTCACACCCTTAACCTGAGCAAATCCAATGACCCACACTGATGACCTGACTCATGTACTATGTGTGGCTCATGAATCATCCACTGTACAGCCGTGAAACAAATCTTCTTTTATCGGAACTTTCAGAAAATAGAGTGCTTCTGGTCTGGGCTTTATGACAGAGTTACCTCCATCTATCACGAGCTGTTCACAGTAAGTTAACCCACATTGGTTTCAACACTACGCTAAATTCCTATGTATAACCTGCATGCATATGCAAACCACACCTAAAGTAACTCACCAGTGCTGCATAGATACATCATACCGACCCTTTAAGTTGAGACACTTGTGAAAAGTCAGCATGGTGCATGAATGCAGCCATGGCGAGTTACTTGCCAGGGCTGCATTGGTGCATCATGGCGACACATGTTACCTTTTACTGACATCCTTTCTTAAAGGCGCAAATATTACTGCCCCTCCAGCAAAGGACAGTCCGGAATGTGCCACATCTTGGTCTTCAGGTGTGTCAAAGTGAACAGTTTGTATGATATAATCTCTGTTTCTCTTCCATAGGGCATGGCTCGGAGGGGTTACATAGAAGATCCACAACACCAGTAAGTTTTAAAGCATATCATGATTGAAGTTTTAACATATATTTCTTTTGGCTATAAGTGTTGAGAAACAAAAGTTCCTCCTCGTTATGTAGGTAAAGAGAGTGATGTGATAGGCAGAAAGAACCACAATGATTTCAGTATTTCTTAACAATATTGAACCTCTACCTTAGGATATTGCATACTGAGGCTTAAAGGATAATACACCTGTCGTTTCTGAGGTGCACAACCAATGTATCTGTTATCTAAATAAAATTATGTTTTAGAATCAAACCAAAATAATGATTATACTGTGAGCATATTAATTTTCGCTCAGTACATATTTTTACTTATTTCACGCACATGCTTAAGTGTGTGAAAATAACATGTGCGTGGAAATATCACGTAGAAAATTAGCTTTCAGATGATATACAGCATTATGTATATTTCCAAATTAATCCATTACAGCCCTGGCTATTCCCACAGACCGTTTTAATACGGAAAATGATGCCGGGAAATAATGCTGTTCTTAAAGTATATGATCAATGTTGATCAATATTTTCTATAGTTCACAGAAGACCATTTATTACCCTCTTCTAAGCAGTTAGAACATTTATTCATGGTACCGGTATATATAGTGTCTACATTGCAAACTTTATACTTGGCCCTATTATTCCCTTTGTAAGCCACATGCCCAGGGTTGCTGATATCGAGTATGGGGCCTACACTATCCACCTCTGCCCCCCCCCCCCCCCCATGAGAATTTGTTTACCCTTTAAGGATGGATGTCGCTAAAAGATGACATTTGTCATCATGGTGCACTGATGCAGCCCTGGCAAGTAACTCAACGGTGCTGCATCGGTGCATCAGGACGACCCTTCAGGGGTTTCTGAACCCCATAGGATCGTTATGATGCATAAATGTATTTCTGGCAAGCTACTCGCCAGGGCTGCATTGATGCATCATGACGACCAAGGACATGATATATCAACCCTTTAGGGCCAACCCAAATTTCTACAGGAACTTTCCCTGGGCCAAGATTTTGCTAAATCCCATAGTTATGATGACTATAATATATGCTCGGCCAGCCATGGGATAAACTATAGTCGATGCTCGGCCCTATAGGTTAACTGCATTATGCTGTCCTTAAAGGGTTAACACCATTCAAACATATCATGTCATTGCTTGTCATGATTTTCTCATGTTTTAAAATGTTTTTTTTTGAAAATCACCATGTGACAATACTCTATCAACTCAAAAATATATCGCATGTTAGAAATGTATCCAAATGTAAAGGCTTTAAGTTTTCCTTCACTATCCTTTATATATATGCTTATGTATTTGGAGGTCCAGTCATGATCTGACAGAGGCCATGCATTATGCTGTATAATCCTTAATAATGATTCAATTTACAAACATGTAACACCTACAGCATACAGATAGATGTGTGAGAATATGATTCGCGAAAAGATATATGTTTACAGTAAACAAAGTTATAATAACATATTTTCTTGCTGTTGGTGCTCCATATTTATTAACAGGACATCTGCAATTTGTATACCCCGGTGCTAATACACCAGACCCCACCTGTCTCAAGGAAGTGCAGGCCTGTGTTGTTTGAATGTTTTAAAATGTATGATAGCCTTGTTGCCTAATATGTCGTTGAGAGGCTGCGCCTCCAACTCCTTTTTTCCTCCTTCTTCTACCATCTGACACGCTCCACTTCAGGGTCTGATGCTAGATTTTGTAGGTGGGGCTATAGTTAAGAGATCTTTACAAGAAGAAAATTTCTTCTTTTTCGGAAAAAACACCCTAAATCTGCTGGTGTCACTGACACAAAGGTGGATTGCCTCCAGTAGTACTGGTAGTGCATATAGGCTTACCATTCTTCACTCAGATCTTTTAGGCGTTATGAAACAGTAACACCAAGTAATTTTATAACAATTAGAATGACGCTTATACTGTCAGCACTGAGTCACTGTGTTGAAAATCAACCCTGTGGTAGAAACCACCTTACCCTACAATTATGACATGTGTATTCCGAGGTGGGTGTGCCAAGAGCTGATTAATACAATGATAAATTGTTATGCTCAATTTACAGGGAAGCATTTCTGTATGTGTATCTGCCACTGGTGAAGGCAGACATCGATGAACACATATCGTGGTGGAATAACCACATTATCCGGAAACAAAAGGCAGTCGCACTGCCAACCGGCCACAGTCCGGATGACATGTACTACATGGCAGATTTGTATGGTTAGTTCACGTTGAAATATTCTATCTGTATCTTACAGTGCCAGTGCATAATGTAGAACCTCGCATATAAGCCTAACTCACCTCTTTGCTGCACCTAAACTGTAACAATAGGCCAACAGGGTGTCTGGTTATGGCAACTTTAGTACTGTATCATGGATATAATAACTCGTATATAAGCTGCACCCTTGCTATCTGACTTGCTTGCTTACCGCGGCCTATACACAATATTTAACCGTGATCTATTTCTCTACATTCAATATGATGAAACCCAATACATTTTAATGCTTGATATTCTAAAATGTGTGTTTGGAAAAATTATTGGGATTGCTGTATTCCTTTTTTAAAAGTTAATCATAGACCATCATACACCAGTGCCCATTATTCATTATAATGTTAAGCCGGATAATATATCATTCTCCTTCGGACAGGTGGAGAGGAATGTGGATGTGAGTATACACCTGACGATGTGGCAGCAGCGGCTGACTACCACAACATCCCAAATGAACTATCAGACATTGTTTCAAGAGAGTTCCAACAGGAGGCCGACAACTTCCTTCTTCAGAATGGACTCTCTGTTTCTTATCAGAATGCTGAATGCATCTTCACTGCATTATGCAACCGCGATTGAACTATGTTCCACAGATACCATCACTGGTCACGTCAAAAGACTGGAAAAAAACTTGAAAGAGCTGTGTAGACGCAAAACTTTATTCCTTGTGACGTCCCCATGCTATCATGGGCTGTGAAAATATGATTAACTGGTTGTTCACAAGATGTGGATTAGTTTATAGTACCAGTATAACGATTTCATTGGTGCTCTTAATGTGCATATCGAAATGTACAATAGTATGACATCCTAACATTGGATGACTTAATATTCTTACTTTGCTGATGTAAATTCCTGCTAGAGCATAGTGGAAATTTGTAGATTTTTTAACATATTAGGACCCGCCATTTTGAGTGTTTTTCATTGGATAACCTATTTTGATTCGGTGCTGGTGCAGGTGCTATCAGCAAAGCTGAAAATCGATTTTCAGAGGCCTTAGGGATATGTTTAATTTAGATAAACAGCTGAAATAGAGCCCGATTTCTGTGCTACTTAATTTCCTATGACTGTAATTTTCAAATAAAAGTCACACTTTTGTCTCAGTTTGCTTTGCTCTACAGAACTGATATGCTTCCTAACATCTCTAAAAGAAAATGTGCATTAGTAATAATACATGGAGCACTCACTGATAGTTGGTTAACATATTTTGCTGTGGGATACTTTAAATGATGTACATTAGAAATAGATTCAGAACAACACAGGATTCCAAATAGAAAGTTTATTCAACTATTAACCTACAAAGAGCTAACCATCTCCGATTTTATATCAGAAAGAGTTGTATGGAAAGCCTCATGCACAGTCTGATAAGCAGCTCGCGTCTGAAAAGTTTAAATCACAGTGATGTTTTCAACACCTTGTGCTCCAATAAAGCACCTAATCAGGGTGGGGTTTCACATCTAGAACTAACGACACAACGCATAAAATACTGTTTCCAGACGTTATACTAATTCTTGACCCAAATAATACATGTAAGAAGGCTTACTCTGCTTCACAAAAGGATGTTCTGTCATACACACGTGTTCTCTTTTTCTTGATATACGATGACATAAGAAAAACTAAAACAATTATTGAAAACACATTACTTTATGTAGTGTGTGGAATGAACAGATTTTTTCACCCAGAACATCATACACTTCTTTGGAACAGTATCAGAAGTTCCTTTTGCACTGAATAAAAGCTTATCTGTTAAAAATGGACATGCATTAAAATCTACTGTTTTCAGTCAACACAATAATTTTAGCAATTTAAGCTGGTCCTGTTTGAAAAAACGACTACCACTACATCCTTTACATACAGGGGTAAAACTACATATACAGAAAAAGGTACCTACAAGTTACAATACACAAGAGAATCGTCCTCCCTTTCATCCACCACCTTAAAATTCTGTTACCCTTTCATGGATGTACTGAACTATTTTCACTGAAATAAGTCTTTCTTTTATCTGATTTGTCAGAAAGTAACCGGCCTCACTGGTACCAGACGACACATTGCTGTAATAACTAATCTTATGTAATGCTCAGGGGAGTGAGGGCAACACACAAAGGATATACAGTTGTCATATATATTTTCTGACCTCTGCTCACGAAAGGGCTAACAATATGTTGAATGTACCAATGAAAATAAGAACTCTACAGCTACCACAAAGTGCTTAACTATTTAGAATGAGTTGGAACATGTCCTCATAAACAAATATTTGTTCTTTTTTAACAGCAAAAATGTTATTTTTCTTTTGTATCTGTTAAACAACACAGTTTTGATGAACAGTAAGTAAGCACGAGTGTTCACAATTATATCATGCTCATGCTAGCTTTTCTCTACCACACAACCTTCTGGCCATAGTACAGGACCTCATTGAATACTTTCCCAATACCCTGGCCCAGTTCCTTTGCAGTGGCTCTCTCGGTGGGGTCGTGGTTCAAAGCCCTGATAAGGACGGGCTTTAAATCCTCATGTACCTTTGCTAGCCCTGCTGGTGGCTCCTTTGTGTACATGGTTTTCCAGATATCCTGGTCTGTTACGTGAACCTGTTCTCCCTGGCAGCATAGCTCGATGACGATAAGAGCTATAGCCCAGACGTCACAGGCAGGTTGTCGCTCGGTCTGGGTCTGATTGAATACCTCCGGTGCCATGTATGCTGGTGTCCCAGGACCTTTTCCAACTGCTGTTGTCCTCCGAGTCGCCTGCTGCATGGCCTGCTTCTTGAGACGTGCTATCGAAAAGTCTATGATTTTAACCACATGGTTGTCAGTGACCTAGTAAGAAAAAAGTTAAGAAAGGCTAGTTAACTGCTTGCTACCCTTCAAGGCCAGTAAAAAACGTTATACAGTGAAATCTCGTTATAAGGAGGACGGTTACAAGGAGCAGACGGTTATAAGGAGCACATTTGCTGTGCCAAAACCTTTTCTATACTGTTCTATAGTTTAAAACACCATTAGAACGAGCATTTCTAGCCAAAAATCGTTTATAAGGAGCAAATATTTTCAAGATAGTAAGTCATTCTTTATTGAAATAAGGTGATGTAATGTGTGGGCCTTTGTCAGGACTTGCATTGTAAGGGGGGCAGTCGGAGGCGAGGCCTTTGTCAGGACTTCCCCTGTGATGTGGGTGGCATACAGGGTGTTGGTACGGACCTGTGAGTGGGGGGGGGGGGGTGGGGGGCAGGGGGAGGCGGGGCCTTTGTCAGGACTTCCCCTGTAATAGTGGGCGGCATAGTGGCAACCTGGTGACTTTTGGAAAAGTTTGACTATAGCATACTGGTAGATGGTCTAAAAACGCGACTTTGTGACCTGGGACCCTTTACTTTAGCGACCGTTTCGACCTGAGGGGGGACCCCTCTGCACCCACCCCCCCCCCAAGGGGAGGAGGGGGGGGGGGGGGCTTTGTTATGACTTGTTAATGACCAATATCGGTTACAAGGAAGGTTGGTTACAACAAGCAAATTTCCCTTGCCAAAAGGTGCTCCTTATAACGAGATTTTACTGTATACAAGCATCTGCTAAATCCCATACAGTTGTGCTTGTTATAATCCATGTTCAAATCTATTCCTACTCCATGCATAAATCATTTCAGTCAAAAGCTGTTCTCTTTACACAGGAACTGTTCCTGTCCAGTCATCGGGAGACTCCCCAGGAGTCTGGCCAGGTGATGTTCCAAAGATAAACACAGCTATAAGTGTGCCTTTAAATATGGCCATAAACAGGTTAATGGATTACAAAGTCAGGTGTCAAATTAAAGTTATCTAGTTCACTATAATTTCATACATACCATGATGTTACTTGGTTTAACATCTGAGTGAACTATGCCTTTGCTGTGTAGGTAATTCACCCCCTGGCATACCTGCTGAAGGACGAACCACCCCTGATCGCGTGACAGTATGCGACCCTGGAGAAGGCAAAACAAAAGAGGATCATATTACAACGGCTATGCATCAGTCCAAGTCAGATAATGCTGCATAATACTGCAGTCTCATGTTAATCTATATTCTTATGTCCACCCCGACACATACTAAATACAAACACACGACACAGGACATATTTATCCATACCAGTTTTCGAAATAATGTGGATATGTCAAGAAAATCCTTTAGCATGCACTGGACTCGATCAATAGCCAAACACAGTATCACACTTAACATTTCATGACCTTGTGTTGCTATCTTACTATACCGTAGGAAACCTTTATCTAGACCTCAATATTTACATAATTACCACTTACCTTCTTGTGGTATGATGTGGTTTCTGTCATTTCTGACATGATCTTAGCTAGGGTACGGCCCTGTACTAGCTCCATTATTATATCCACTTCGTCCTTCTTGCTACAAACACCCATGAGCTTCACAATGTTTGGATGATTCAATTTACTGTCAGAAAACAGGAATTAGATATATCTTTTATTATTTGCTTTATCAGAAACTGCTCACTTTAGCTTCACAAAGGCATAACGCATCAATATCTGAAGACACTGTTGCACACTCCCATAGCATACCACTATGGTTGAGGGATTCTTTCCTAGGTCTTAAAAGGGATATCTTACTTGTGGCTCTCCCACTAGGTTGATATAAAACGTTTTATTTAGGGCAGATGAAGATATAGATGGACTAAAAAGGTTAATGCATGTTGACATTATAAATTATTAATTAGTACCCAATTTATATCTTCTGCTTACCATCAAGCCAGTCAAAGTTTGCACCTGGTCAAATATTGCACTGGGTGTAAGACCTTGTGATTGGCCCAATGTTATGGGACTCGGCATTATGCTAAAACCAACAAAGTAGTCAGCAAAGGCTTACCCGGCCGAGTTGACTTCTGCATGGAAAACAGAGACAGGCATGCTGCTCTCTATTGTCTTCACGGCAACCGGCCCATAATAATGCCCACGATAGACAGTACCGAAGAACCCCTTGCCTAACGACTCTCTTGTTTTGACATAGTCAGCAGGCGTAAGGTTTGGTATACCCGCATCTAATTAGTAAGAAATTAAGTGTAATCAATGTTAACCTCTGTCATTCTTAAGCTTACAACAGATATTATCAGGTTATGTATCACACTATCCAGCATTTGAAGACTATTTGAAGTATCTAGATAAAGGACTAATTTCCCTGTACCGTAAGACCTCTCATAGAAGCTGTGGCTAGTACACAATTCAGATCGCCCTCAGTGTAGGTTATACGTGAGTTAGGCTTATACGCGAGGTTTTATGGTAATTAGTTTTAAACATTGTTTTATTGATATGCTGTAGTCAAAAGTTGACTGTGTTCATACCTGCAAACAGTTCCCCTGATTTTTTAACGTTGATTAGGTGGAGCCAGCCTTCACTTGCACTCCCTTCTTGCGGAAAATATGACACCTTCGCCGTGTAGCAGCCCGGTGGGACACAAACAAATGGTGTGGTGAAGCCCAATGATTTGCGCTCTCCATCCTCAACACGCATCCACTGGTACACAATATCTTTACTCATCATGGGGCCCACGACAGCGCCAATGAGGCAGCTGTCACTTGTACACCATGCTTGGTATGGTGTCTGCCAGACGATTTTAAAATCTGAGAAAACAAAGATTAATATCAGAATTATAATGACTACAGACAAGAAGCAATTCTATTACAAATTAATGTTGGAGGACTGGTGAAATAATAGTATTTTACTAGAAAAGAAAGGGCTATGTTGCTAACACAACACACTCAGCGGCCTCACACACCTCCCACCTACCCTTTAATACTGTGGTCATACTTTATTTTGCTGGGTATGTATTTGCACTATATTCACAGAAATAAAAAATTCGCGAAATGTTATATGCTTAAGTATGGAATAAACACACATGAAATTGCCGATTTTCACTCGTACGCGAAAATGTATAACAGTGTAGGGGCATGATATTACATATTAATCTCATACACGGTATTTCCGGGTAACGTCTGTTTACTCGGCTTCTCCACCTGGAGCTAGTGCACACAGTTCCCGGGAGAGGGCGCAGGTCCTCTTCAGGTAACCGTGTGCCGCTCTCAGGTGGGCGGCCGACCCACCCACCTGGCCACGTGATCTAAGAGCCGGTGTTATATAAGACCCGTGTGTTTACCTGGAGCGGCAGTCAGTGCAGGCCCGACTGACGAGAGACTTCACATGTCCAACTGTGCGGACAGAGTTGTATGCTAAGAGTTGTATACTGACCGTTTCCTCTATTTATAGAGAAACCTGATTTACCTGTGTGTATTAATTCTACACTGATCGTTCCCTAGTAAAGGAACTAGAGTTGTTATTCTTGTGAATAAAGACAGATATATTCTCGCACCTGGAAACTGCCGTGATCGTTGTTCTTTAACCTAGAGTTAACTACGAACCACCACAACTGCAAGTATGAGCAGTTTTGCAGTGGACAACCTCTATCGTTACATATTGGAAATAATGTACTGTTGGCTTTATCAAATTGAATCAGTACATTCATTGCAATTTTAATTAGCATTACATTACGTACCGTCAACGTCTGGGTACGCAGCCTCAGACACTGCCGTGCGTGCAATACGTACATCAGGCTCAAAGTGTTTGTCAATGACCATAACACTTTGACCACCTGAAAGTGCAAAATAAGAATGAACTGTCGGAGCAGGTATGACAGCTTATGCCAAAGGAAAACTACTGTAAGAATTTATAATAAGCTATAGTTCAATAGGTGCTAACTGATCATAAAGCACACAAAGGTAATGAAGTATAGAACAGTGTCTCATTTACATTACAATTCATTTGGGTTATGTGTGTGAATCACAATTGTAATCATAATTGTCATTGTACAGCACTTTTTAATTTCTTTTGCATGGAATTACCCCAGGAATTGTCAGTGTCCAGGGCTGTCCACAGTATCAATGAGGAGTTTCTACCCTCACAGCCAAAAATGATTTTCTCACTTCAAGAAGCTGAGACACATAAACTCGCCTGGTGCACAAGTGACGAGTTTTAAGACATAAGTATTTCTTAGAACTAGTCAGTTGTCTGCCAGTCGAGTTTATTTGTGTTACTTTGTTGAAAAATGAAAAATATTTTTGGCTGTGCTTTTCCAGACTTGTATGTCCTTTCTTCCTGTTCTCTGTGTGCTTCTCTTCATACAAAAAAAAACTGAACATACCTGATTTCACTTTCGTAACCAAGTAGGTGTTTTCATCAGTCCTATCTTCCCACTGTATTTGAGGACCAATAAGCTCGTCAGTCACTGCATCATATTTCATGCAATGGACTGAAAAATGAGATAAGTAGAATATATGAAACAAAGATGAAAAATGATAACTAGATAAAATCATCATCAATATGCCAAGCCATCAGAAGTATTACGTCTTCTAAATTAATTGATTTGGTATTCTCATGGAATGCAGCTGGAAAAGGAGGAGGAAGCAGCTGGCTCAGGCTTTTATAGCCTCCATGAGTAGATGGTCGTTTGACACCAAGGGAGGGGTGTTGTATTTCCCATACCCATTCACGTTATTATTAATTCACCAGTTAATCGTAATAATGTGGAAATAGCTGAGCCCCAAACCACTTTTCTCATTTTTCCACGTGTATTTCCTAAATACACAGAGAGAGCTAGGCACAGCTTTTGTCTTCTACCTGTGCAAGTCATTCACAGCATATAGGACAGAATAGCTGAACAATATCACTTGCCTGTATATGACATAGTATGTTGATCACTGAATAAATCATACCTTTCACTAGCCTGTAGCTCGAAAATGTCAATTTCCAAAATAAGAATTATATATTTACTCACCAATTATGTCACTGGCCATTGCCTCCTTGTGGTAATTTGACGGGGCTCTCAGGTTTGGGACTGTGGGAGAAGTGATGTAAATTAGGATGGAACATAAGTTTTGCAGCATATGTATTTGTATAGAACTTCATAGAAACCAGATTGCCAGTCATATATCCTGTATTTCAGAAAAGAGCATAGGTAGGTGATTCAAATAAGCTAAGTCTCTGTAATGACTACCCTTGGAACTATGTTCCCACACTGAATGGACTACATTAGGGCATCACTTAACTTTCAGCAGGGTTCGGGGCCACATACCCCTTTAGGGGTCATACCCCAGTAAACACGCAATGTAACACCAACGTAGCTGAGAGGTTTGTCTAGGTTTCTTTCAAACCAAACGTTTTTTACAAGGTTTGTCAACGTCGAAACATTAGGATTTCTTTACGTACAATAAACGTTTATGTCTGATTTACATTTATTAACCTCATGTAGACATTGTTAAATGTAGGAAATCTATGTCATAAAGAGATTGAATTACTTAGGAAAAAATGACAGGATTTACCTCAATTCAACTGGAGAACGTGGGTTCAAATCCCCAAAGCAACTCCACTGCTATTTATGTCTAATGAGCTACATCAGGTTTGCTAAAGGTCTCTTATTACTGTCATAATATTATTAGAATTGATTGGTAGGGCACAGAGGTTTGCTAAGGGGTGTGTGTGTGGGCAGGGGGGTATGGGGGGATGAATTTTTATATGGTTGTATATTGCAGCAGCACCCCCCCCCCCACCCGTGGTGTCTCACTTTTCCTGTACGTCAATGACCTAAACAAACATGAATCAGAGGTTTGTGAGAGGTAAAGAGAGGTTTACGTTTTGACGTTTACAAACCTTTACGTAGTTCTGACCCTGAACAAATGTAAATTTACATCTGAACTACGTCCAGTCCCCCCTTTACATACTGCATGGATAGAAGATTAAAATGGAACAATGGATTATTTCCCTGTTGCATCAATACATGTATCCGTCATTGCATCATACATTAATGCATCTTGGCCACTGTGTGATGGACCAACAAATGGACGGACAGAACAGGAAAAAGATCCATCCGTCGAGTTTCATATCGGTTTTGTACAGTATGAGGACAAAGGCCATAATCATGGAAAGTGCTATACCAGTTAGTAATGCAGACAATCTTACTTTGTAAACATAAATGGCATGCAATTATATGTTAAATCAGTTTTCGACAAGGTGAAGAAAAAGGGGTGTTCCAGGCAACATGGGTCAAAAATTGAGGGAAGTAGGTCGAATTCTTTTTGCAGTTTTGGTGAAATATTTTTAAAAATGATTTAGGGCTGCTGATGTCAGGTAGGGCTTCTTCTCTCTGACAAACATTTTGCCAAGGGAGCGTTTTTATTTTGTCAAAAAATGGGTGGGATTGTGGATTTTTTGTGAGCAGATAGAAAAGTTTTATTTCATCCCTTTTTCATTAAATATCTCCATCCTCCCCAGGCAGGCAGAAATTAATTGCGCCTAAAGAAGGGACAAAACCCTGAAGTGGTACAAAACATTGAGTACAAAATTGTAAAAAAATGACTGCTCCTTTAAACTAGAGAAAATGTAAATAGAAGAATGAATGAAAAATCCCACGCACACCCCTTTTCTTAAATCACCTAAATAACTTTGTTATGGCATAAACCATGCATGTTGTGTTCATGTTGTGGTATATCATAAAAGAGCATGAAAAGATCAATCAGTATCATGTGTATCAAACTATCACTACAGACTTGCCAACCTCACAACTTTGAAAATCATTATTTTAGCTCAATTTTGGCCTGAATATATATCGAACTCCCTTCATCCCAAAATTGTACTAGAATTGTACTTTAACTTTAGGGTGACTACATCAATAATAACAGGCATAATTCTTCTTTCACCCTTCAAAATCACAATTTTCCGGGAGAATTTGGTCATTTTATGCAATAGTCAAGTTTATAAGAAAGGATATGGGTAGAAAAATTAAAAGCTGCTAACCGCAAATTTCGAGTTCATATAATTTAAGGTTGATTGCTACTGATTAAATATGGACTACTGCAAAGCTCTCTGCGCATAAAGCTTATACCTTCAGAATACTGGATACATATACTTACATAAGTTCTATGTCTAATAGAAAGAAATTGGACAATTTTTCATCGCACTTTAAATATTTGACATATTTGGAGCTACCGTAAAATCTCGCGTATAAGCCACGGCTAGTAAGCGAATCAGATCGGCAGTGCGGCTTATAGGAACAGCCCAGGGTCAGGGTGCGGCTTATACACAACTTAGGCTTGTACGCGAGGTTTTACGGTAGTGATATTTGTTATTTTTAACATAGAATTTAGAATGGTGGAATTATTTACCAATAAATCATTATCGAGATTGACATAGATTTCATCACTGTGCTTCAAACAACCAAGGGTATAAGACATACACATTTTTTACCCCCATCCTTCGCCTTTAACCCATTCTGGGGGCCTTTTAATTTTTTTAAACATTTCAAAATGCAGACCATATTTATATCACATATTATTGTGAAATACCATGGCACATGGGTCGATTTGACTAACAAGCACACTGCTGCATGTATCAAAATTGGCAGGAGTGCAATGGGAAAAGTTGGGTTAAAACATGTTTGTATGAGTCTTAATATCATCAAGTTTGAACATAACGACAGGACAAGGTGGATGTCATGTCCCTCTTATGTTTATAGTGAACTTGTCTTATAGGCTAGTGAACAGGTGAAAATGTATTCAGGAAGGAACAATGAATAGTATTCCCTCACCCGGTGGAGGCTGTTTTGGCCCCTGCAGTTATTACATAGAGATTTGCTTAAGCATATGATACCACAGAACCGCAATCAAAATGTGAGGGAGGGAAACAATATGATGTTTTAAAAGCAAGGTGCGATACCCTGCCTCCACCCACCAACAGACAAAAAAGATGCAAGTTGCAAGTGGAGAGATGCTAATCCAGTAAACCATGTTCATCGTGGTTGTACGTTGTTGGTATACAATGTACACCAAGATGAACATGGTTTACTGGATTAGCATCTCTCACGCAACATTGAGCAAACATGACTCACGATGTATAACTGTAAACAATGAATTACCTTTACACCCACTGAATCCCATGAAATTACCAGCTTTCAGAAATTGGCGCAATTCCTAAGCTATATGGATGACAATGCTGCATATAGAACAAGGGAACAGTTTGTATGTCAAATAGAAGTGACAATTTCCCATTCAAAAGGATTTCATTTCCAAAGATATAGCTCAAGTAGTATAAAAGGTGAAAATCTTTTCCGGATAACTCTGTAATTTCCATCAGAAATTACCCTATAGGAATCTGGGGTCTGTTTTTTAGTATTTCGATATCCCTTGGTGCCCAAAAACATATTTATGCCTTGCATCGTATGAAACCAGTCCAATACAAGCATGGCACCAGTTGTGAAGAAGCAAGGAGTGTTTTACTGATTCAAGTTGATCTCTATATAATTCTCACATCATTCAGTCATTATTCTATCAAAATTCGCATTTAAGAAGTTGGTTAACAGCTATTTCGATCATGTCAGAGGCAATAGAGAACAAGAGTTAGTTTCTCCACAGGGATGTGAAGAACAGCTCGTCCCATGGTGAAACGTCAAATTAATGTCAAAGTGAAAGAAACGTGCTTATAAAGGCAAATACAGTATACGGTTTAAGTTTGATATTCTGTCAGCAAAATGTTCTTGTTTTACATATTTATACAAACAATATAAAGATATAATAAGGCAGCTGTTGCGAATGAAAGCATTAATGTTTGCAAAAAAAAGCATCAATATTTGTATACAGATACTGACCTGCTGTTTAGATGTGCCAACTGAGCTCTGGGATGTACCGGGAACATTGCTGGAATTGTCTGGTACCTGAAGTGTAAATGCAGGCCCAATCTGTCATATTCTGGGAGGAACGCAACCTAATGTGGCCGTTCAAATGTAGGCCCATTCAAAGCTACACATGTTACCCACTAAACTCTGAATATGTAGTCATCTCAACTGTGCAGAAATAGGGGGAGCGGGATACCCAGAGATGCCAGTCCCTTAGTAGTTGGGGTTGGGACGTTCATTATATTCCTTGTTTTCCACAAAAATAAATATACTCACATGGTGTGGATCCGGATGGGTACTACGTCCAGTGCTATGTACAGAGGCCTGCGTCATATTTTGGGTACTACTCTGACTGTTACCACTTAGGTTACTGTTTGTTCCCTGCAGATATACAAGGAAATATGTTAAAACACAATAACATACATGGTAACCCTCTTCAGGGAACAAAGTATGGTCTCATAAGTTGCACACTGTTAAACCTTTGTGGCTTTACATGGGTAAAAATTGACACGGGCGACACAGCGACACCACGGCCCCTTAAAAAATCGACATGGGCGACACGGCCTATTTTAAAAACCGACGGACACAGATATTTTTTTAAGGCCCTAGTATCTTTAACATGCATAAAAATCCACACGGTAACCTGATACTGTTGCTAAGAATTGACACGCAGACATGGCCAAAAAGTTGGGTACCCATGTAGAAGCACACGTTTGTCATGAGCCTAGCTTAGTAATAAGCCTAACATTTGAGTCGGCACCACAAGTTTCGATTGGAATGGAAGAATTCTTAAGTCGTTGAATATATTGTATAGACCAATCTTAAGGTGTGTGAATAACATGGTAAAGTAAACCACTCACAGAATTTGTTACTGACGAAGAAGCAGATGTTCTCACAGCAGCGATAAGGTCATCATCTTCTTCCTGAAAAAAAGTAAAGCATATACATTTTAATGTCCTTACCATAAATAAATTCCATTACCGTCAGATCAGATTTCTCAACTAGACCAGGTTTTTTTTTCAATGTTATGTTCAAACAATTATTTCTCACCATAACACAATAAGAGATGGACTTACTGATGAGATGTCTTGATGGGACACGGCCACAAAGTAGGCCCGGTCGCCTCTCAGTGTCTGGAGGTCTGAATCTTTAGTTATCTCAGGACCCTTTGTTGTCTCGGCTAGATAACACTCGTGGCTTAGTGCAAGTCGTTCATAACTTGCATGTGCAAACTGCTGGCAGCACTTTTCAAGAAGACCATCCACTGTGACCTCTTCATCCTCACCGAAGACGAGCTAAGAAATAGAAAAATAACCAAACTTGAATGGTTCAGGTAAGATGAAGATACAATCCCTTCCTTTTCCAGTGCATTTCGCGTGATATTCAGAGTATTTCGGCGGGGGGGGGGGGGGGGGGTTCTGCATCAATCATGTCAATATCCCAAGTAGAAGTTGAATGATGATGTATGACATTTTCCATGATCTATTCATTGAAAAATCCTTTAAAGGGGCATTCTCACCACTCGCACTTAACCACATAGCAGACTAGAACAGTACTAGAATTGTGAGTGGGAAACGCTTGGTGAGAATGCCACTTTAAAACATCTGGATGAAATCGGGTTGATTTTGCCTCAAGTTTGGAAAGCCACCATATGAAACGAAATCAAGTGAGAGGCAAACAATTCAGAATCCCTAAACAGTATATGAAACAGGTGGGACTGAGAGATTTCATGTTTAAACTAATTTTTGAGGAAATGTCAGAGTGTTCGAAATCTGCCCATAATCAGAGATTCCCCCAACCCCCATAAATGTGCGATTGGTCAGGGAAGAGTTAAGACAGTAATATAGGAGTCAATAGAAGATCACAGGCAAAACTAAAACAACGTTTTGGATCAGTTATTCTCAATGAAATATAGTGTAGCAACAGGGGTGTAAGTGTATGATATGTGACTCACTTTGACACTCTCTATCCCTTTCCTGTTCTTCTTGCAGACAATATTCACTTTATTACGAGTCTTTGTTTGGACACAGCGTGATATGGTGAAAGTCTGTGAGGAAGGAAAGAAAAGAAAGATTTGAATGAATGGTATAGGCGATTGGCATCATGTGTGACCCAGGGGAGAGGGGAGGGGGGACGGAGTAGGGTCGTCAAGGGACGGGGGAGGGGGGACGGAAGGAGAAGGGGGGATGGGGATAGGGGACAGAGGGAGGAGGGAGGGGGAAGAAGGGAGCAGGGACAGGTGAGAAGGGATGCGGGAGGGGGGACAGGGGAGGAGGGATGGTGGAGGGGGTACAGGGGAGGGGGGACAGGAGAGGGGGGACAGGGGAGGGGGGACGGGGGAGGGGGGGCTGGAGAGGGGGGACAGGGGAGGGGGGACGGGGGAGGGGCAATGGCAGAGGGGGGATGGAGGGAAGAGGGACAGGGGAGTGGGATGGAGGGAAGAGGGATGGGAGATGGGGGATGGGGGAGGGAGGACGGAGGGAGGTGGGACGGAGGGAGGGGGGAAAAAGAGATTTTGAAAAAAAAAAAAAAAAATGTTGATCAACATTGGAGCATTTATCATTTGTCACAGCTTTATGTGAAGGCAACAATTGTAATCCTGCAATTTTTATTCACAGAGTTATTGATGGTCAAAGTGATGTGAAAAATGTCTTAATTTTTCTGCAGAACCGTCGTATAAGACCCTGAGGCACAGTAGTGCCCCTGGGTCAATGATGACACAGCAACAGTGTCATTCACAAAATGTCAAGTAACTTCATGCATTTATAATGTCAAATTATAGATCTGCTTGTTCCAAACTTTACAATTTCTTTATATTATTACATGTATCTTACTATTGAAGCAAGCCAATCTGTGTTGCTTGATATTGTGTACGTCCTCGACATCAGTATCATCTTTTAAAGTACATTGATTTGTGTTATAAAACTCTAGAATTTAAACTGATAAGCTACTGACACGGGTGGTGCCCTTTACTTTTGTAGCTGGAACTGACTTGAAGGGCATTAAAACATTTCTCTTGCGCTTGAGATCGCCATACACCTTCATTGCTAGAACATGAAAAATATGAAGAGAAAGGCCATGTAATAATGCTAAAATTACCCCAATTCTTTACATCCTTTACAGGCTATTACAAATGAAAATGCTAGAAAGTTGTTCACAAATATCAAAATGTAAGGAACACCAAAACAATGGCATTTGTGACCATTACACAGACAACTGATATTCTGTATAGGACAAAAGCTGAGACTGTGTTTCATTTTTTTTTGAAAGAGAGAAATTACACAGACATTATTTTTACATTATATGAAGTCGGCCCTCACTTCCTTGAATGTGGAAAATGCAAGGGAACATGTTTGAGCAAGCAATATATCGGAGGAATTAAGTCCATATGTAATGTAACATATAGGGGAGGTTGCCAGGCACCTGTTACAGAAATTGAGGGAGCCAATGAATAAATGTTCAAGGAAGTGGGGGTTGACTGTACTACACTATGTCTAGGCATTAATAGATCTATATGAGATTACACTCTTCACTAATCAGGAATTACTGTTAATGTATTTCAATTTTTTTTAAAGCACCGACAGGATATACATAATGGGCGGACATAATTATTGCAATATAAATTCTGGTCTTACTAGGCCTTTCAACCTTCCGGTGCATCCCTTGCAGGTGTCCACACTCAAAACAGTCAACAGCATCTCCTACCAATTCAAACTTCTGGCAATGGCAGTCGCTGTATGAACATCGACTCAACTCCTCCTGCATTAAAAAAGCACAGCTATTACTGGTAATATAACAGGAATAACACACAATGCAAAAAGCATCTATTTTTATGAGTAAAACATGCTTAAGGTTTTTGCCAAAATATGAGCAGAGGTAGCACAGGTAGCACAGCTAGTACGGCAGCAGGCCACCACTCCCTTATTTTTTCGGCCACCAGCTACTTATTAAATATCATAGCAGATTGAAAGACTAGGTAACGTAGCAACAACTTGACAAACATGTCATACATTTTAATTGGTACTGTATGTCCATAATATATAAATATATGTTTTAGGCTTACCACACCCCTTGGCAGATATAATAATGTGGAGGGCTTACGTGAATCCTTGCAAGGTGGCCACATTGAAAACAGTGGTGAGAATCAAACTTAGGTTTGTATTGGGGACAGGAACATGATGAATTTGCACATTTTCCTCGAGCTTTTCCTTCGTAGTCAGTCACTGAAATGAGTCATGTATGTGATTTATATACCATTCGAAATTAATTTTTAAAATGTGAACAAAATTTATCTTGAAGTTGTTAGCAATACCGTAGCATCGTGATTTAGCGCCGGGGCGCTCTTTGAATTTGGCGAACCTTTTTATCCCAAAACAGGCACTTATACGAGATCCTATTTTTATATGATAGTGCTAAACGAGCATTTCAATACCCCTCTACCCCCAGCGCTGATACAAAACCAGCCTTATTTTGAAATCGGCGCTGTATCACGATGATACTGTATATGAAATTGAATACTACACACACACTCCTGTACTGCCACACATCAGCAGTAGGTGAGGCAACATGGCCCCTGGGGGAGTTGGATCCATTTACTTTGTATCTGCTTGCCACACCCCTCCATATTAACTGATCTGCTTTGAGTATAGGGATTGATTTTTACATGGTATAGAATTACCTAGCATATGGACATGCTATTATTACGATTTTTTAAAGAATTTTCGGCAAAGATTGTTAACATTTTTGGACCCAAAAATACGATTTGGGCCCAGGGTAGGTTGGCGTTCCTGTTGATGTGACTACATATCTGACACAGTGGTCGCATTTATGGAAGGAAAACATAGTTTTGCACTGGAATTTCAGTGGTCAGACAGTGGGGTGGTCGCATTTGAGTGAATAATTTTTTTTACCTTAAAACTAAAGAAAACTAGTTAGTACTATGCAAAAAAATATTTAGGTCATTATCAAGTTTGATTCGGAGCTTCTCCATTGTACTGATGGGGAAGGAATGCAGTGAAATTCCATCAACGAAAGAATAAGGGTTGCTGGGAGGATTCACCCATTCTGCCATTGTAATTTGGTGCAAATATGGGGGTATGAGGGTGAGAAACTAGCTGGCCTGCTCATACCATGTTTCAGAAATGTCACGCTCATTAGTTTTACACAATTTTCTTCTCCTTTACACTTGATACGGAGGGGGAGGCGGTGGTCGTATTGAAAATGGGATGGGAGTACACACATCCCTGGGTTAGCGCTGGGACATTTTATTGATTAGGCAGTGTGGCGAATATGTGCCAAAACTGAATAGCGAGACGGGCTACACAACCGACCACCCTTTACGGGGGTAGGTGACAAGGGTGGGTTCTGCTGATTAGGGCGTCGGCTTAATCACTAAACAAACAGAAGGTCGTCCCTCTCTGTATACATTCCATTCGAGCTATAAAGGCCCTTGTCGGTACTATGACACTTTCTGGTTGGTGATGTGGCCCCAATGTTTCTGCCCGAGGCTGTTGCGTCAGACCATGAGCCGGGACCCTAAGTCACGTCGGTCACCGTCCGCCGCACCCCCTGTACAACCACTATCTGTGTCATCACCACTATATGTGTCAATAACATATAGAGGTTGACCATCCAACCGCTATCTGTGTCAAAAAAACGCTATCTGTAGTAACCATCCAACCGCTATCTGTAGTAACGACCGCTATATGTAATAACTTTTGCTATCCCGTACCATATTGTATGAAGGCACATCCAACCGTTATCTGTGTCAATAAACGCTATCTGTATCATATTAGTAAAGTCTATCGTACAATCATAACAAACGCGTACACAGCATGTGTATAGCTTACCACTCAGCGGGGGGGTGCACTCTTTATCTTTTGTATTATGTAACGTTTTATTGGCATGAGTGTTACATTGTGTTGGTATGTATTTAAAAAAAAATCTTATTATTCTGTTTTAAAAAACGCTCACGTTACCGGACATTAACATCAACAGTAATGTGTCTATCTTAAACTACCCTATATACACTTACATCGCATTGGTTAGTTCAAAACTCAAAGAAGGCGACTTTGAATCGGCAATCATGAGAAGTCTAATACGGGAGTTACCATCTCCATATGTGGAATACATGGTCCTCTGCTGTTTGGACCAATAACGGCGCAGAATCCTTCAACCGACGCACATTTTGTGGAAAATACATAAGAAGGCATTTTGAATTATGATTGTATTGTCGTAGATGGAATATCACTGGCTAACAAATCGCCACCTTGTTTTTGTGTTACTTATGTTGGAATAGATTAGGGAGTATAGCTTAATGATTAAGGGTCAGAATTTGATGTGAAAAACAAGAAAAAAAAAAGGACAAATTTGCTTGAAATGACCGTTCTTCCCCCCCCCCCCCCCAAAACTTGCTAATTGGTACTACAACAGTAAAATTTGCTTATAACGAGCATGGCTACAACAAGCACTGGCTCATAACTAGCATCTTTGCCATATCCTGTTCTTCTCCTATTCATTTCTATAATAAAGAAACTTTGTTACAACCACCTAGACTGGCCCTAAACTTGCTTATAACGAGGTAATTGCTTCAAAAATTGCCCCCAGTATGTAAAAATATAGTGTCATTTAGAGAAGAAGCAATGTAACCCCATCCAACTACCCGCCTACGCCACCCAAATCACATGTAGGGGGAAGTCCTAACAAAGCCCTCCTCCTTTCTCCTTCCCATTACAGGTCCGTACCTACAACACTGTGCCACACACATCACAAGGGGAAGTCCTGACAAAGCCCTCCGCCTCCCCCTGCCCCCCCCCCCCCTGCCACCTCACAGGTCCAGAGATAGGCCTACACCCCTGGAGCCACCCTGCACCACAGGTAAATCCTGACAAAGCCCCCCCCCCCCCCGTCTGCTTACCTCTGTTACAACGAGCACTTGTTTATAACGAGGTTATTGCTGTGGTTATAGGTACCTCGTTGTAACCAAGTTTTACTGTAATTGGCTTGATAGTAGTGTAAACATGAGGGCATTTGGGTGCCATACTAAGCTGTTGGTTTAGCACTGATCTTTCTACTCTGTGCTGTGCCCAGTCGGTCGTCCATACCCAATCCCTGATTAGCCACATTGATAATGTATTCGCCAGATTGAAATGAAGAGAAAACAATCAAAACCCTTATCTACTTGAGGAGGAGTACTATCTTTTCTATGCAAACTACATCACCCTATGTTTAGTATCCCTTATGGCAGGCGAATTTGGCTAAAAACACACCCCATCATCAGGAATATTGGGGGTGGGCGTACACAATGTATTGACAGATAAAGGAGGAGTGTCTCGCAATGTGTGGTGCGAGAAGGAATTGGATTTCATCCATTCGATCATTCAATTTTAATTTAAGGATGGAGAGCACTGCTATTACTACCTGTCTTGGGTTTAGCGTGTCATGTAACCACTTGTTGTCACACGAAATTATACCAATACTTCCCCTTGTTGAAGGGAGTTTATGATTGACCTTAAGGCAGGTACCATTGTTTGCTATGGTCTGTGCTACGCCCCCCTTTCTAGGGCAGCTAGCAGGGCTAAAACTACCCGCCATAGCATAGTCAGACACATCTGGCGCTACTTCGCCAGACTGCAGCTACATAGAGATCCTATAGCGGGAGTAAAAAGAGTGTTGTTCTCATATATGTACTCACTGTCAGTGCCTCAAAGTAGTCAATCTTGTTCCCCCAAAGGTACTCCACATGTCCAGCAACATTATTCTGCTGCAAACATGTCAATGTTAGTGTATGTCACACATTTTGATATCAACAGCAGGGAGAAGTGGTGGGAGGGGTGTCCCAGAGGAGTGGAGTTGACATCAAACAAAGCCAGGATTACAGATCTATTTATGTATTAGGAATACTTTGTGGATGGTGAACAGGTGGGAATACGTTGAGGGACATGTGGCTGGAAGCATTAGACTGAAGAGTGAATACTTCCATCAAACTAGCTACTCTGCCAGATTGGCAGAGTGACTTGGTTAGCCCAAAGGGAACATGGTTTCTACCCCTGTTACAGGGGTAGAAGTGTCGAAGTACCATAGCAAGGCATGTGACACCCATGTGCTCTGATTGATCAGGGCGTTTTGCCGATAGAAAAGTGTGGATTATCAAGGTTGCACTGTATAAGTGGCCACCCAGTAAAGAAATAACGCTATACCGCATCTTATAACGTTATATAACGTTATATGTCAACGTTTTTGTAAGGCTGTTTAGTATGACATAACATTATGTAAAATATAAAACGTTATTTTGATGTAAAATAACGTTTTTTTTGTCAGCTGGGCACACTGGGAGGCGTGGTTAAAATGTCTTTTGTTGGAATCAGTTTCAAATCATTGATCTGCCTTTATTTTACGACCTGAATAACATACTATTTCTACCAAATTTAATCAATATTCATGTCCATCTTATCCTATATTTTGTAAACATATTTGGGAAATTTCAGATGCTCCGTATATCAGAATTACAGTCTAATGGCTGTCTGTCTCTTGATCTTAGCTTTCCAACGATATACTACACGAGGTATCCCCAATTGTCATTTCATGACAATCTCCTGTTGAATTCGCCACTCTGGCGAATGCAATAGGCAGAAGGTTCGCCAGATTGATTTTTAATTCACCACTGGCGATCTAGCGAATGGCTAGCGCGAACCCTGCATCCCATTTTGAATTAGACACACTCACTCACTCAGTCGTGCCACTGGCACTAGATCTACCTACCACAAGTTGGCACAAGAAACGGTGGCTTAATATGGCCATTTCTTACTATGTAGTATCGATTAGGTGTGTACATATATGTGGGAACTTTTATCTCTCCCTTCCTAGCAATTTTTGTGCCCGCCATGGCGTGCGTATGGACGGCAGGGGGTTAGTAACAGGCCTGGTGGCAGAATATAGCGTACAGTAACAATGCAGCGTTACAAAAAGAAGTAGAAAACATAAATAGCAATACTTACTTGTTGCAGTGTGAAGATCAAAACGAAATATGGTTGAAACAAACCAAGATATCCAACAGCAAAGAAACTCCAATGAACGCCTCTCCCGCCCACATGTGCGTGTAGGCCTACTGTGCTTGGAGAAGGATGGTCTGCGCATGCGCAAACAAGGTGAAGGCCGCTAACGTACCAAAAAATACACGTTTTTGCTGGTACCCACGTTCTGTGCTAATGTACGGGGTACCAGCGAATCTTGACTCTTGACGACGAGACAGAAATTGACACTTTGACAGGTAAAACATGTTGTGACAGCAGTGAACAGTTGTATGACGAGATGGTCGTTAGGATGTTGAATGACAGGAGTAGTGAGGCTCGAGGTGGGACAGATATACTATGTTATGGCCCTCGTCGGCTTCCGTACACCAGGCTCTGCAGCACCTCCATAAATTCTACATCAGGATCCTTTGTCACATCTATCTCCCGAGCATAGGCAATACAGATCCCATTAGCATCAGCAAGAGCCTTTACCGCCTTAATGCCTATCTCACCATATCCTCCTGGGGAATTGATAGCCGATATGTAGGTCCAGTTGTAATGCAGCAGGATGTCGATGATGACCTGGGCCTGGAACTTGTCTGATGGCACAACCCTCAGGAAGTGGTTGTACCTGATTTTGTCACTGAGTAGCTCTGAGGTTGAGACGGCACCCACCATGGGGATGCCAAAGATGTTGAGCAGGCCGGCCGCGGTGAGAGTGTTTTGGGAGTTGGAACCACTGACCACACCAACCACGTTGTAGTAAGGGGCTGTGGAGCTATTGCTGCACTTACAGCATGGGGCAGGAGCCACCCAGCTCATGGCACGGGCCAGGGCTGCCTGGAAGTGTAGGGGATCAAATGACTCTAAAGAAGGTATACATGAATGACAAGGGGTGTATATCAGGACAATGTGACTCTTATTCTAATTCTGTCTAGTCTAACATAACATTAAGTTCTATCTATTAGTTATTGTTTTTCATCACATCTATACCTATTTTGTGGTTCAAAACAGCAAACAATTACTACTGCAAAACCTCTCGCATAAGCCAAGTAAATTTACAATTAAGTCAGGTTATAAAGTAATCATAGTAATTCGAGTTTTAGTACAGAATAAAGGCCAACGAATAAGTATAAATACTTCTCTCAAAGTAGGGACCCAGCTGCTAAGGGAGGTCAGTTTTGTGAGAGGCAAATACAGTATATACCTGGTCCCTTGTGCAGTCATCCAGGATGGCTATACCCAGGCTGGTGTTGGGCAGGATGGAGGGGTCCTTGTTGACCACAGACACAGCGTGTACCATGGACTCCTGGTACTGGAACTGTTTCTGGGACTGGATGGTGGCAGAACAGATCTTGGAGGAGCTGTACTGGTGTACCCTGAACAGGCCCCCAAGAACAAGGTCCCCAGACCGGAAAAAGACATCAGTGCGCATGTCAGGGATGATGAAGGATGCAATTGTGATATCACAAATGGCAAATATAGATAGGAATATTGCCAACAGCATGTTGGAGGGCTGTGAATTGGATTCCTAGAAATTAAGTAAAATTGTTTGAAATATTTTGTCAATATTGAGGTATTTCACGCAGCGCAGAGTTTAGGCTTCAACTATTGTATATGCACATGTTGTATTTTATCCCAAAGTACAATAAAGTCTAGGGGGGAGTTGTCCATGACCCGTACATGTATATACTAAAATCAACCTCTAGATGCTTTAAGAATCCCTTAAAGTGGCATTCTCACCGAACGTTTCCTACTCACAATTCTAGTACTGTTCTAGTCTGCTATGTGGTAAGTGCGAGTGGTGAGAATGCCCCTTTAAATCAATTCCACCTAATTGCAGTTATGCGATTCAGAGCTGCATGTACTGTGCCATAAATAAAAAAAATATCAAAATTATCTTCAATTATAATTCATGACCTACCTTACAAGCTAATGTTCGTCCTGTATGCTACCAGTCTTTCCATGGAAACGACGGCACAGGAGCTCTATACACCAAGATGTTCAAATGTCTCCCAGTATGAGTTCACCCTCACACTGGTTACTGAGATCACTGCAATGCCTTATATAGTTACTACCCCTGAACCTTAACACAGTTAGAAATGGGTAGCAACTTAACCATTTAATAGTGCTTCAAGATTCATGTTCATTTGTCATCATGATCACGCTGGTGAGTAACTTGGCATGATGCATGAATCCAGCACTAATACTTATCAGGGCATCATTCATGCATCAGGGTAATAAAATAGGATAGGACATTGAAGTAATCTATATACTACATGTAGTTATTAAAGGGTTAACAGAAAACAAATTTATATATAATCTTGGCCAATTACCACAGAGAATATGGATTAACCACAGAACCTCCTGTGTAAGTTATTCAGATATTAGTATACAAGAGAAACACCGATGTCTATGACCAAAGGGATTCAAACTCACATCAGAGGTGCTACTCATGACACAAAGAAACGGAGGCGATCTTTTGAATTTTGTTCTCAACATCAATGTTTAAAGGCCAAAAAACAAAGGTCGGTTTCCAGTAGCATGGTCTGAAAACCAAGGGTTAGATTTTTTTTTTATCCCTTTCAGAACGTGAAATAGTTAAAATGATCCAAAGCTCTTTTTTATTAATTGAAAAACGCATTGAAGCCCATAGGGTTCGGCCCTGTTTTGTTAGACCCAGTCTGGTGGCGTTGAAACCACTTTTTTGTCTTAGCTCATTAAAGACAGGATGGTTCCTCGCGATGGTGTTCATTTATCAGGTGTTCAGGATCAATTAGTAACTCACAAGCGCTGGGTTGATACAGTAGTGTAGGGTCGGCATGATGCGTGAATGCAGCACTAGTGAGCTACTTACCAGATTCATTTCAGCACCATGGAATCATGGCATCCTGCTGCCCATAAAGGGTTAAGTGCGTTACTTAGAAACAAAGGATGGAATTGATCTTTTGAAACGCCTTGTCATTGACACGTTTTCTCTGGTTCTTACATCAATGAGGATGTCCTTAGATCTCTCATAGGGGTCATGATTGTGTGATGTATATCATAATCCTTCCTGATATGTCCTCATCAATAAAAATTGATCCTCACTTCATAGCGATGTGCCTCTAGTGAGCAGCATGACCAGAGCGAACATGGGGAAGGGGGTGGGGAGGGGTGGTGGAGAGTTTATCAGCCCTTGTTAAGGACAACGTGTTGCCTTACAGTAACAAATCTCCCCTTGATGCACCAACTCAGTAGTTCGCTGCCACTGCATTAGTGCATCATACAAGTGAGTCTTTAACTCGTTTATGTTATGACAGTCACTCAGAAGAGTCTGGAGACAAGTTTACTTTTTCAGTGTGGGGGAATCTTGCGGTTTAGCGGAGATGCAATCCTATGGTTCCCAATTATCCCAATTGCCCACCTGGGAACGATTGACTTTGGTGGAATCGGTGCTTCAGCCTCATTCATGTTGGAAATTGCACAATTGCAGAAAATAATAGGTAACATTCCAGCTCAGATAATTATCTCTGTTTAACGATTTGCCCAAATACTTCTGCTGCTAGTATGATACATGATATTTAGTAGTCCATCACTAATATTTACCTGTATATCAATCTGTACATTCATAAAAACTGTAAATACGTATACCAGTTCCTGTTGACAGCCGGCCCCATTGGCAGGCAAATTCTTTCACTTGTTCCTACCCGCTGAAACTTCATATGCATATGCATTATGGATACAAATTATACTAACTAGCCACTTCATATACATGTGAGCCAAAGACTGAGTTAGGTAGATCATGTGGTCATGAGACGAGTAACTTAATGAAAATAGCAAAGTAAAATGTGAGTGCGGACACCTAGATTTAATGCACAGTTAGGTAATCTTGTAGCCATTGTATCACCGTCAAGCGTATTGCTTAAGATTCTGCATCATTGCCCCTCCCTAGTAAGGGGACTCATACCTACAAGCACACAAGTGTATACTAAGAATCCCACATAATACACACAGTTAAAGTAAAGCATTACGTCCATTCTGGGGACAGAGGTATTACTTTGGTACATGCGTTAATACTAAGAAGTACAATGGAGTATAAAGTCTACCCTAGCTCTAAAGTCTAATCTACAGCTTCAGTCAGTGTCCCCAAACAGGTATATGATTAGGACCATATCAACATCGATGCGGTTCCCATGATGTATTTCAACCGAGGCGATTTTGTTGGGTCCTGGTCGGCACTTACGTTCGCGGCCACTGCCATGTTGTAGACTTTTAAAGTTTCTTCTCACGGGCACCAAATGCTCACCGTATCAACAGCAGCGAAGCTGCTGGTACTGGATAATAATGACAGCATGTGGACTCGCCCTAGTTAATCAGAGTGATGTATTCTTCATTATGATTTCACCTTGAGTTTGCTTCTCATGCTCCCCTTTAGAGACTTTCCGTGTGAACTGGTGTGCTGCGTAGACACATGTAATTACTGACATAGTATTGGCAGTGCTAATAACTCTGTCTCTGTAAAGTAAAAATACACAGTGATTGCAGGTTTTTATTTCACATTGCTTCACACTGTATCCTAACTGAAGTGAATGCTGCTACATGTATATGTATTAATTTTAGGGGAAACACTAATTCTAGCTCAAGTCATAGTGAGGCTAAACCAACCCGACCAACCCTATCATTTTGGACCGACCCTAATCTTTTTATATATTACTAGTCTACTATTACTTTTATAATTTCCCTGGTGTAGGGTATCACTAAAGGTTAAAAGATCCTTAATTAAATGTCTGGTAAAATGAAGACTTACACTATGAATTCTACAGCCAGGATCAGTCCTAGGTTGCTGGTTGGAAGGTTCATGGATGCTGCGACAATCAGAAGTCCTGCAAAAGCTCCATTGCTAGTCCCACATACTCCAAGCATGGTTGTTAATGATAGCAAGCTGAATGATTGAATAATTCCATGATTCTTAATTACAGATTCATTTTCATGTAAGTCAAATGCATCTTGCTGTTTGCTGTATGTGTGTATTGGTTGACCAATATCTTTACAAAGTAAGTATAGGCAGAAGGAGATGCATATCTTGTTTACCAACAGTAGATACTTTAGAAACACATCTTTGTTTCACATAAGATAAATTCTAACTCCCTTCTCTATCATAAGATATTGTGTTAAGTTTTATGTACCGTAAATTCTCGCGTAGAAGCCGCGGCTTGTACGCGAGTCAGACTCAGCTTTCTTTTGATACCAAACATGCCTATATAGGGTGCGGCTTATACGAGAGTTTTTATTAGTATACTACAGTACCAAAATCGCAATATTCAGATCCCCCCTGCGGCTTATATAATTTGTCAAAGTTAGGGGTGCGGCTTATACGCGAGTTAGGCTTATACGCGAGAATTTACGGTATTCGTAGTCTACAAATACATATTATTGGTGCATATTCATTATAATTATGAAGTCTACAATATTCAGGGGGGGGGGATCTCCAATCAGCAACATGTTTTTTTATAACTGCAAATTTGATTTTATTCAAAAAGTAGTCTACTACATTTTATACATAAGACATAATTACCCAATAGTAAGGATTTGTGAGACTGAGAAATGGATTCCCTGTAGAAAGGCCAAAAACATCATTGCCATACTGATAGAAACAGACACTCCAGATGTGTTGGTCATTAGAGCTAGTGGGATTCCCACCTCTGCCTCTGGTAGTGGTATCCCTAGATCCTCACATGACCTGAACATCTCAGGTACAGTCATGAAACTACATGGTATATGGAGAGAAAAAGTGAGAATAACATGGGATAAATAATATATAGACAAAGGTTCACAAGTTTTGGTCTTTTGAAGGGTTATTTCACGAGTTGAATGTCAGGCCGTATTTCACGAGGCCGTAGGCTGAGTGAAATGCGGCCTGACATTCAACAATTTATTTCACAGCGGAGTGAAATACGGCGTTTCTTGGTTAAGTCAATGAGACAGTCGTATTTGATAAAAAAATAAAATAGAATATCTTCTCATTGAAATGGGCTTTTTGGCAATTCTTCCTTACAGGAGCTCTTATTGGTGTGGCATAATTTTCTTTAATTTCATCTATCAATTAAGGGACTGTCTTCTACAATTCTTAACAAGCTCAGTTCTTTACATATAAAATCAAATTCATTCCTGAAGATTTTATTGGATGGATTAAGAGATTTAACTACAAGATTTTGGTATCAAGTGATTTAAAAGAAGAAAGCTCTCATTCAATTCAAAGTTATAAATGCTTATAAATGAAGCTATATTGTAATACATACGAACTGGCAGTTGAAAATACCATGAGCCAAGCACGGCATCCATGATGGAATACAATAAATGGGTTTCTCCGTGTTGCAAGGAAGACCATCAGAGGAAGTATTACAAGCTCATGCAGGGCGATAACTCCAGTGATCATTCCAATGTACACTCCAAGGCTTAAAAATACGGCTTTCAACTCTGATATACTCCCAATTGCAGAGGAAACAAGGGAAATTGTAAATAATGGAAGAATCCTACAGGAGAAAAGTAGTTGTATCATCGATAAATGCAGTCATGATAGAAATATTGAAAATTACATTGAAAGTAATCTAGAATATATGAATCAGCAAGGCGAAGTTACCTTCATGGCTGTGACTAGCAGAGGTTAGTAACCCAGTGAGTACTGGTAATTTAAAAGTAAACACATTTTCATGATGGCTCTGAGTAATAATGAACAAAATTTGACATATCAAGTGAACAATATGCTATTAGAAGGGAGAACAGCAGGTTTATCTGCTGCAGCCTATGATCTTACCATTGATTCACAAGCACCACACTGAAAACCCAGAGGAAAGTTCCTACCGTAAAACCTCGCATATAAGCCTAACTCGCGTATAAGCCGCACCCAGACTTTCGGCCGATCCTATAAGCTGCACCAGCGACCTGATTCTGGTGACTTTTATACTGTACTATAGGAGCAAAAACTCGTGTATAAGCCGCACCCTGTCTCTCTGCCGATCCTATAAGCTGCACTGGCGATCTGATTCGCGTACACGGCGCGGCTTATACGTGAGGTTTTACGGTAGTCATTATGATGACCTAGGTTGTCATAATGACTAATGGAAAGTGCTATGCAGAATGGTGTATGAATATAGTCTCTAATTAGTTCACCTCCTAATGAGAGGCATCCCTTTCACATATTTGGTTTACTCTTGATAAAACTAAGTAGCTTTACTTGTTATAAATAAGTTGTGTATGGGTGAGAATGATGGCCCTGAAGGTATAGAGACTACCCTGCTCCCTATCACCAGTTTATATCTCATGAGAGAAAATTTACTTCAATCAATTTACCCTGGGTGGCAGAACGTGGCAGGGAATGTTCCATGTCCAACACCCAGATATACCCTAGGTTGTCCCAATGACTACCCTATGGTATTGAGACTTGTCATTACTGATGACTTTAGGTCTTCAAATTTACAATACCTAAAACAACAACCGTAAGGTAGTCATTCTGACCACCCAATCCATGTGACTTCATGAGGTTGTCATTATGACAACTTTGGTCTTTATGGATCAGATATGACTACCTTAGGTCGTCACAATGATGACCTAAGGTCGTCACCTTGACCACCTAAAGTTGTCAATTTTTGTATTGTCCATATGACGCCCCTGAGGTTTTCAGTGCAGGTGCTGCACTGAGTATATGATTTACTAAGTATGTTAGAATAGTATAATTGGTAGTCTCCTGCATGTACTGTTGGGTAAACTACAGGGCAGTATATTGAAATAAAGGAAATTAAAAGAATTCTTCAATCCAGCTGGGCCCATGAATGTAGAGTTCAGCATAGGGAAATACCTCCTTGTGTATGACAGATTATTGTCTATTGATTAATACCAAGAATATTATTAGAAGCCATCATGAAAATAAGCTGATATAGGTACTCCAATACCCTGTGTCTGTAAATACCATCAATATTTAGAGAACAGGCAATGTCCTTCTTCATCTTATGACTGCCTGATCTCCCAGAGAGTTAACTACGTGAATTCATCTGAGTGCATTATAAAACAACACTCAAGACGTGGGTAGGGAGTTGTCTATTTATGACACTTACAACCCAGATTTCATCACAATGCTATGAAAGGTACACCAATAAACCCACAATATTCAATACATTTACTTGTTTTATAATGCTAATAGAACTATATAGCCCCTTGTAGTCCAAAAACTCTAGATATATGTCTCATCACTCCCATCGGTCTGTATCTTATTGCAAGTCCCACAACAATGAGATAGCCAAGAAAAAAGTGAGGTTTCAAAGAGATTCAATGGGGTTGTGTAGATTAGCATACATACCAAGATATGTTGGAGAGAATCTTAAGAATAATTTCAGTCATAGCTCTGCACAATCTTACTAAAACCTGAGTCTTTCTTCTCATTGTGCCTGCAGTTATCCCAAATATGACAGCTACAAATACAATGCCTGTGGTGAGAGGAAACAGGTATATTGGTAGAAGTTTTCTACATAATACTGCATGAATGAAATGTTTCTTGGATTATGATTAGACAGTCATAGTTTGCAGAACATAGTTCCATGCATTCTAATTTGTGGTGTGCCGGTCGGGGAAACCGGCAGACGAGGCAGTAGGTGGGAGACCCTGTTGCTAGACCCAAAGTAACACAGAACCAGCATGGGATGCACCTCCAAAACTTCATCTGTACCATGTGACATTAACAGGATAAAGGTATCCAGGTCAGTGTTACCAGTTACTGACATGTGACCTGATTCTAGGCTGCTGGGTAGTCCTGGAGGGCAAGGTGAATGACAGGCGAGAACATACCCTGTCCTTAGACTTGCACAAGTGCCCTAAATGGGGATTTGGAGCTGGAAATTAACCTTGATTTCTGATTTTTTCTTTCTGTTGGAGCCATGTGTGTTTGGTAAACATTGATATGTGAATATTGATATAGTTAATTAAACATGTGCATTCCAATTAACCATAATTAGTTATAAAGAAATACCCTTATAGTAAATTTGAGTACATTCTCTATAGCTTACCCAACATGTTTGGGGTGTCATCATACACCTGGGGAACATCATATTGCAGACTGCTACCATTAAAGCTGGTGTTTCTCTGTGTATCTATTGATACATGGGATATCTGAAACCATAGCAAGCTTTTAATACATTTATGTATATTATCAACATATATACCGCCAGTGTAATAACCCTGATACTTTCATCACACGTCTCTGAGTTTGGCTTCCAAAAAAATGCAGTATTGGAGAGGCAGTCCTAATAGTGATTGAGTATCAAAACCTTAGCATGTCCTAAGAAATCATCATAATTATAATTATTACACAGTGATTGCAGCCTATTTAAGGTGGGTCAAGATGATGCCAATTTCGTTCACTGGGCCGTTTCCTGCGCAGATACTTACTTTACTTTGACCAGAGACCACCAGGGGACCTTTGTTTCATATTTGCATAGGTAATATCAAATAGTTAGAAAATAATGAAAGAAGTTGCCTGACCGTGGCTAGAACCATCAACCTTGGGATATGAAGGCATGCATTCTGCCACTGTGCTATGGAGTCTGTGGTGGTGGCTCTCATTCAGAAGTCATAGATTACTAGCCCTTAGTATATTCCATTTCCTTTCAACTTCTTTTTTCAATGGAAAACACTTTAGAAATATACCTGGGACCATATGTTCAAAAGGGATTCTCTAGGGAGAGAACATTAAAAACTATATCCTGAGAGAGTTATATAGAAATGTTTTATGTATATGTATGGCAAAACACTAGATACTCCTATTATAAGAAACATTGACTTCAGGCTTGAATATCTCAGAAAACAGCTCGGGACCCACCTATTTTCTCAGCTTTGTTGGAAAGTGTATACTATTATGGTTTATGGCAAAAACCTTTTGAGAATCTAGCTACTGTTACACCAAGGGATTGACCCACCTTAACAAAGAGAAAACATGATATACAAACCCTTCATATCAGATGGGAACAGGGTCTTTTTTCATTTCTGCATTTGTTCCTTACTTTCATATCAAAATATAATGCAGAGCCTCCTGAGAAAGTATTGCACTTGATAGAGAAAGTATGTTTTACAATCTACTCATAGTTTATGTTTAACTTCATACCTTTTTTATGCTAGCACCGACCATGTTCATTGGTACCATGTTCCTGCAAATGAAATTATGGCTAAATCGAAATAGCTTACCAAAAATGATGTGTACATGCATAGGACATCTACTCTCTGTAGTATAGGTAAGTCTTTTTCATTAGATGCCGTGTTCACCACGGTCATTTCATCTAAGAGTAGTGCAGCAAAATAAATAGGCCTCCTCATTTGCTGATTCCTGGTTAGTTCCATGTGTCATGCATTAAAGCTGTCCTAATACCTCAGATCTATCAATATTTCACTTTCTGCATAGTTGTAGACAGTCTCCTTGTTGGAGTGTACTCATAGCATTCCAATATATTTAGTGACTTCTAACTGTTCAAGGAAACCGGTGAAGAAAGGTAGAATGCTTCCAACAAAAAATCCAGCTCCTAATTACTTTATAACAGCAGTGCCATTTCTCCGCCATTTCTACCCACACCAGACCCTGATATTCTACACTGTTTGTCACTTAACAGTGAATATTATAAGAGGGAAAGGGGTTTGTAAACATCTGATATACAAATGAAGATCTATACATATCTGAGGTGTTATAGCATTGGTTTGAATGTCTCATAACACATTGGTCCTGGTCATTTCCTTATACATTCACTATCTTCATTGATGTGTCCCATGTGAAGTGTCAGAAGTAAACTTGCATGGTATTCTTTAGCATATTATGATATACAAAGGTAATACGCACCTGAGGATTGTAACCAAGATAGAAGAATAGTCTCCCCCTGATATCTGACTCGTGGAATTTGGACTTGCTTCTGAAATAGTTTGTACTGCATTTCAATTTGTAGTACCAATATTCTGTATCTTATTTTCCCGTTTTTAATTTAACCCAAGAAAGATAAAAAAAATTGTTCTTATAATAATATTTGGTATCAAAGAGAGCTGTTTGATGTGATTCGACCCCACTCCACATAATGTATATTCATTGGTCTGCCAGGCTTACCTATGTAACCTATTAGATTACCAAAGTCTGAATGATATCTTTCTATGTTTTATTCACCTTATACTGGTCTGTGGCAAGATTCAAAAAGTGCATGTCTGTACATACCAATGTGAAAGACAAGGTTCATAAATATAAGTCCCATGGACATAGACAACACATTACTGGTGAAGGTCAGACAGATCAGCAGCAGGGCGAACCACTTCCCTCTCGCCATATCAAGTTCTGCCACACCTGGAAAGTCAACCCTAGTGCTGGCCATAAATGATGTCATGCAGCATTACTGGTTGAGGGGGGGGGGGAGAGCTTTATTTGGCAAGACCAAATATGACAAGTATGCAAGGGTGAGGGGGATGAAAGTGTACATGACATCATTTTGGAAAAATATGAAAAACGAAATGAGGTCTAATTAAGGTGAGTTAGCTTGACTACCTGTAACCCTAATCTTTTATTCTTCAGAAATTATAAGAGGGAGGGGGAGCTCCACTAAACACCCATGTAGCAAAAGGCATTGTTCCAGTTTGCAGTGGATCAAAATATCTTTAGAAGAATAAATTGTTTGACAAGTCCAAAAGGGAGGCGGGGCTCCGGATAGAAGCACAAGAAGAACAAGGGGCTTGCAGAGCATGGGTAGTGTAAGGCAGGAGGAGTGGGATCATTGGGGATGGGAATCAAGGAGGAGTAGGAACAGGGGGAACACTGATAGAAGTAAGTAGTGTTCCTGTACAGAAAATACTGGGGGCAACTTTGGTTCCAGTAGATGCCACAGTGTTCTTAGGTCTACAACCCCCTAAAGACTGATGCCCACTTGAACAATCGGACGCATAACTCGCCATGGCGACATACATCCACCCTATAAATCGGTCAGGGTTGCTGTGAGGGCGCCTGAACTCTATAACACTAACACTCTCCTCTGTGTATCACGGCGCTATAGAGCAAGGCACATTTGTCAATGCAGGACTACTTAATTAGCTGCACTGGCACTCTATCGTTATAACTTCTGCCCAATTGAACAGTGCCCCAAGTCTGCACCGTTATAACTGACTTACTGAGTCTTTCTCTCGAGACTGTGTATAGGTATAAGCATTATGTTAACATTACATGCATTAACGGCGCTCCACAACTAACTGCTAGCCTTGCATTTAAAACACTGTCGTCCTCTAGCTACATCTGCCTTAAATATATTTATTGACTACGTTTCGCCGGAGCCATGACGCCAAATGGCCAAAGTATACAAATGTCATGCCACGTGTGCACCTTAAGTTACTCGCATTAATGCTATGACTTAGTTGATCTGTTGTAAATATGTTCAAGTTAACTTGATAATTAATTAAATATCTGATTGATTAAATAAGCCTCGACAGTTCGAATGGTTTATATGTTCATATTGTGTTCTAAGGTCTTGGCTAAACCGTATCCGGGACTAAACGGATGGCACCCTAGTCATCTGCAAGCCGGCCACTGTACACATGTTACCTTATGTTGCACTGTAATCAGACAGTCTAAGGCTATTACTAGCTGTTAGTCAAGTCATCCGTTCGCGCGTTACAATGATCTATATTCTTATGACTCAAACAATAACAGATATGTCTATATGTATGAGTGATTCCTGACAGTATTGATGCATCTCAGTCTTATTAATATGAACGCATCATTAGTCACCCTGTCTCAGGCTGACGACTGATACGCTGTGTTAAGCAACGGGGTTGCGGAGCCCCTCACACTGACCAATTACCTAATTCAAATACAGCCCTCTATTGAGTGCTGATCTGGTTAGAGTAACACTCACCTGATCGTCATTTCTAGGCAAGACGCTGGTGATATAACTCGCGTCAAGCCCCCCCCCCCCCCCCATTAATAACTCTTGTCTCTGGTAGCTTCTACTCCCGCTAGCCCATGGACGCTCAACGCAGAGCGAACTTGGTTAATACACAGAACTATATCAACTCCCTGAAGGGTGTAGTTATAGCCAGCTGCAATGCAAGAAGCACCAATAGACGCACCATGCTCGACATTAAACTAAGTCTAAGTTGTGATGTGCTGTGTGTCTGCGAGACATGGCTAAATGACACTAGCGATCATGCTATTATTCATTGGCCAGGCAAGACCATCTTCAGACTAGATAGAACAACCCACACGGGCGGAGGGTTAATGATGTATATCTCAGACACCCTCAGCCCATACTGTATGAGTGACCCTACACTACAGTGTATGTTGCCACACATTGAAATACAGGTGGTAAAAATGGAACAGCCAAAACACAAACCCCTACTAATCATGAACATATATCGCCCCCCCCAAGCTGACGTAGAGGAGTTTGATACCACATTATGTGCTACCTTACGCCTAGTAGACCGCGTTAAGTATGAAGTTTGGTTGGTAGGTGACTTGAATGTCAACACCCGTAACAGGAATGACCCGGCTTCTATCAACCTCTTTGATATGTGTCGGGAATTCAGTCTGGTGCGCCTAGTTGATGAAATCACGCGGCCAAATGAGAATGATCTAGGCGGTACATGCATAGATCATATCATTACTAACTGCGATATAGTGAGTCATTCGGGTGTTCTCAACTGCATGATAGCAGACCATTACTCTATCTACGCATGCAGAAAGAAGGACCGGGAGAAAAATGTCAGTCTGACCTTCACTGGTAGGTCATACAGGCACTATGACCCCGATGACCTGAAATCATGCCTGGGTGACCTTGACTTAACACACTTCCGCGCCTCCGAAGATCCTGATGAGCAGTGGCTAATCATCTATGAGTTCTTAATAACTTACCTAGATCGTCACTGCCCTATAAAGACCATTAGCATTAAGAAGCAATCAGAACCCTGGGTCAATGCTGAGACCATAGAGCTCTTAAATGAAAGACAGGAACTGATTGCAGAAAATCGCATACATAAAAATAGAGACACCCTACGTCGCATACGTCGTCTGCGTAACAGAACCCAACGTCAGTTGGAGAATGCGCAAAATGATTATGTAATGCTGGCACTGGAAAATGCTAAAGGGGATCCTAAAAAGTTTTGGCGCATGGTTAGTGCACTCATTAACCCTGTAACCAAAAACTTGAACATACAGCTGGTCAATGAGATAACTGGTGCAGTCATTCCCAAGGAAGAGACTGCAGCTTACATCAATGACTACTTTGCAAATATAGGTCATGACCTATTCACTAAGCTGCCTCCCACTGGTATTCTCATCCCGGATCCTGACATTGATAATGATGCTGAGGAACTGGACCTTGAGGATATAATTGACATTGACAGTGTCCGGCTGCTGATAGGCAAGATTAATGTTGATAAGTCATGTGGTTTGAGGGATATCAACAGCAAGGTAGTTAAAGATGCCATGTCAAGCCTAGTACCGGAAATAACATTGATGTTCAAGAATTCGCTAAAAACTGGCATTTTTCCTCTGTCTTGGTCGAAAGGCTTACTTATCCCTATTCCCAAGAAGGGTAACCTTACCAATATCAAAAACTGGCGCCCTATAACTCTACTGCCTCTACCCGGTAAAATGCTTGAGAAACTAATCCACAAAACTCTTTCGGACCATTTGGAAACTAACAATATTCTAAATAAAAACCAATATGGCTTCAGGCCCGGTCTTGGTACCGCAGATGCTGTGTTCGCTGTAGTAGAAGACCTGTTTGAAGCACGAGATGAAGGTAAAGTAACGGCTGCATGCTTTGTGGACTTCTGCAAAGCATTCGACAGTGTACACCACCCTACTCTCATCCACAAAATTAACCGTCTAAACATACACGCTACACTGAAAAAATGGCTCACCGATTACTTGGCGCACCGCTCACATGAAACGCTCGCGAATAACTGTCGGTCCGCCCCGTCAGAGGTCCACTTTGGAGTCCCCCAGGGGTCCACTTTAGGCCCGCTATTATTCGTATTGTATGTCAATGACCTCCCAGACACCATCTCACACTGTAAATACGCCATGTACGCTGATGATCTGGTTCTATACGCCTCTCATGAGGACCCCCAGACTGCCCAGCGCCTATTGCAGGAAGATCTCATGTCTGTCGGGAACTGGTGTCTCTCCAACTACATGACTATCAACACAACCAAAAGCATGGTGATGCACTTTGGTACCGCATGTAAAATTGATCGGCTTGTCGATCCTGTGATCACTCTCTGTGGGCAGGTCCTCCCAGTCTGTCACAGCTACCCATACCTTGGCATTGAATTAGATAGTAAACTCACAATAAAGCCCCCTATTAACAAAGTTAAGAAAAGTTTCGGCAACAAAAATATCAAATTAACCAGATTAAGAAAGTGTATGAGTAAAGATGTAAGCCTGTCCCTATTCAAGGTGATGATATCTCCTGCCGTTGAATATTGTTCCTTCTACTCAGGTAGTGCCTTAAAGACTGAGCTAGATAAACTGCAACGCATGCAGAATCAGGCCTTGAGGACCTGCCTACAGGCTAGAGTGAGGGAAATAAGCATTATTGCCCTGCACAAACAATGCGGGGTGGAAACGATGCACGCCAGACGCCAGAAGCAGTTATTATGTATAATGTGGAAAAAGGCCAAGCGCGGAGATGCATTAATACAGCGCAATGTCAGAACCAGGGGAGACTTGAAGGTCAGATTTGCTAAGCGCCGCGCAAAATCGGCTTTTTATGAAAGATCACCTTATTATAGAGCCGTCACCCAATGGGACAAACTGGACCACACCACCCAAAAACTGCCCACTTACAGAAAATTTAGAACTGCCATTGACAAATTAAACCTTAACCAATAACCGGCTACGCTTGATTACTGACCCTCATGTTAACCTACTTTACGCTCATGCTTCCTAAATCACACCTGACTGTTACCGCAACTGTACTTCAATAAGTGAATAGTCAATATTTAAAATTATGTTTCTAATGCCTCTCAACATTAATACGTACTGGAGCTGCATAACCCCTACATTGTATCATAGTATGTAATGACAATAACTATCTTATTAACTGTAATCCTGTTATATTATAATCTACACGCTATAGCATCTCATTTCACTGCTTTATAATGTCGTATCAACCAATACTCCAACCTACGCATACAGCCCCACATTCGAGCAAGGAATGAAATCGGTGTGGTGCGCGGAAGACCGTCCCCTGGGGACGATTGTGCATCAATAAATTAATAATAAATAATAGATTGTGCTGTAGACCTACCGCAAGTCAGCTTATGTATATTTACAGCACATATACTGTACAGTAACAGCAAAATCTACTGTTACTGTACAGCAGAATTAATTGTAAAACCGAATCTGAAGGTCCTGGGTTCACCTCCCAGCGCTGGTGATATTTTTAATCATCCATGTGAGAGGAAAACGAATTTTAGGTGGATATAGGTAAAACAAGAGAAGTAGCACGACCAAGGATTGAACTCACGACCTGTGATGTTGGAGACAGTCATATTGGGATATAAGCTACCTCTGCCATGTCTGTAATTAAATGAGCTACAGCCTTGCTGATAAAGATCCCTAATGAGAGGTGGCTAGACCAAGGATCGCTCCCACGACCTCTCGTGTACATATTACAGGGAAAAGTGCTGTAGATCTACAAGTCACTACCGTAACCTGTATCTACAGTAACAGAATTGTACATGTACAGTAAAATTTGCTGTATTATTCTTTACAGTTTAAGTACTGTACATTTACAGCAAATTTTGCTGTTCACAAACAACAACTTTTTACAGTGGAGGAGGATATGTGCGATACACTTTGTTGTCATGTTGCATGAAGGATTGATACACTCCTAACAGGCATGATACACAAATCCATGGATTGCTGGCGAGCTTCTCCCCAACATTGTGTTGGTGCATAACGTTGTTTTGAGGCAACATGCCATGTTTAACCCCTTCACCGCTGGATTTCTCTTAACGCAATGCAATTTTGTGAAATATATTGGCCTTTCGGGTCAAAGGGGTTAAAGGGATTCCTCCAAACAGAACTCAAGAATTAGACAAGCTAGTAATATGTGCATTTCCCGGGAAAAGCACAAGCTGTATACACAAGATAGGCACAGGAGATTCTCAAACGTTTCTAGTGACATGTTCAATGGTGATGTGTATTTTCTGAGTTTTACTTGTGCAAATATCGAGAAATTTCACAAGTAGAATGATGGTGTGTATTTCTTGAGTTTTACTACAAGAAATTCCAGGGAATATGACACAAGAAAATGTCCATAAAATGTTCCAGAAACGTTCTGAAATTCTCGAGTTATGACACGAGAATGGCACAAGTTCGGCTTGAGATTTTGTTTGCAGGGATGGAATATTTTAGGGGTAACTATCAAGAAGATTTACGAAGTATGTGCAGTCTAGCTCTAATTATGTGACTAAATCACAAAAATATATTGCTTGTAATTTAAATAAATAGTGATACTCCATAAAAGATGTCATTCATGAATAGGGGTCAAGAGTTCCCTAACATGACAAGAGGGCGTAGGGGGTGAAAAATGGACATAAATAAACGAAACGTTTTCTTACCTACACTAACAGAAAACAGTGCCAATGGAGCAATAAGCATCAGAAGAAAACGGATATACAGCATCCCAGGTAACCCTGTATATATATGGAAGACAAACAAAACAACTAAAACTAATCTAACTTTCAGCTCAACACTAGAAATATTGAAGATAGTACAAATTATAAATCAAACAATAGGGATGGTCATGACAAATTTCCTGCGGAGTGACACACACTGGACAATTGCCCTCCACCATATTGAGATTGTACCATCCGTCAAGGAACATAAAATCACTGTACACTGTAAAACGTTGGTTGCCATTTTTGTAGGTGTACAGTAGATTCTACTGTAGGTGTACAGTTTATTGTAGGTAAACAGTAGAATCTACTGTAAATCTATAGTAGATTCTACTGTAAATCCATTCTATTGTATATTTTACTGTATATGTACAGTAGATTCCACTGTGTACCTACACTAACTATTTACAGCGTATGTAAAAAGCTCTAACCATGGCTAGGAATATGAGCTTATTTTCAGTTCAAATAAGACTTACTTTTCAGTACAAATAAGACCTTAATTTCAGTACAAATAAGACCTCATTTTCGGTACAAATAAGACTCATTATTCCAGTCAGTGTCAAGTCCTATATTGAAAGTTATAATATCATGTCATTGACACAGTTTGCCATTAGTAGGCTAAGGTGTATTATAATGGAGCGTCATTCAACCTTCTTTCTTGGCACAGAGGCGTTAATATTCTAGAATTTCAAGACATAACTTGAGATAGGTATGTAAGCTAAATCTATAATGAATAATTATATATCTGTCTAATCTCATAAGATATATTGCTTTTATACTATAGTTAGTTATCAAATGATAATAAAGTTAACACAAAGCTTAATTCGCAAAAAAAACACGTTCTATTACCCTCTTCTCTTTAGTAGATGAAAAAGGTCTACTCACCGACCCAGAAGAGTGTAAAGGGGGTGGCATGTATATGGCGCAGTAAGAACCCCAGTCCCAGACCCACCCCAACCCCGAGCAGGTTGAGGAGGAGATTCAGATAGACACGTCCCGACTGTTTGATGTTACACATGGTTGTTCCAACTATAGAATTAAAGTAACCAATACCTGTAGGAGTGAGTCATTAGGGTCCAATTAAATAGTTGGTGAAGGAATTACCATATCTCCCTGTATATAAGCCCGGCTTATATGAGACTGGTTTCTCCTACTTGGCACCAGTGTTGATTAGCAATTGCATGTTGCCAAGAGTAATGCTATATCAAAGATAGCTCCTAATATAAAGTACAATGCAGCTATTTCTTTTAAATCTTTGCCTGGTTTAGATGTCAAAAGCTTATTAAGATTAACATTATTAAAATTAAAAGGACCCTATGCTCTATCGGTTGTGCTTCTCTTGACTTAATTGGTTCTACCCCCTCCTTCCCACACACACATACACTTAAATTTGGGGTCCAACTCAGGATTACTTTTTAAAATCGTTAATAGTATTCATGATATACCACTCCACTAGAGCGACACTGACGGCTGCGAAACAGGGCGATTTAAAGATTCAATGGCAATTTCGCTTGTATTTCATATGCATTTCGTACATGTCAATGTGAACGAGTATGGTTCAGAACATAGGGGTTAGGCCTAAAAGATCGCCATGTTTTGCAGAACCCAGTCCCACTCGTGTGGAGTAATATTTACAATGAAACTGAATGAAGGTGGAACAAACTCGTATGAATAGATTACCTGAATGTCTTTATTACATTATGTCAAGACAAATAATGTAATCGACGTAGAAAATATAAAAAGGAAAATAAGTACATGTCTATCCGTGTCTCCTGAGCTTCTGTACACGCTTGTTTTGCCTAAGTTACTGTTGCCTTTACACTTCCCATTTCACTCATATCGATCAACCGTTTCTCCTCTAATTGTCCTATTATCTATCTTAAGACACTTTATGTAGACAGCCACACTGTTGATTATCTTTCCATGTATATTATTGGCCTTTTCATTGTTGCCCCTTTTAAAACTGATAGCACAATTTCTTACATTGAAAGGTCATCACCGTTTTATATGAAAGATTGGACATGTCCAGGCAACAGAAATTTGACTATTTCCCCCCTGTGAACCACAAGCCATATGAGTGCCCCATATTGGCTCCCTGTTATAAGTTCTAATTCTCCCAACACAGAGAGAAGAAACAGTGTCAAAAGGGAGTCCAGGTTGCCTCTAGAATGACTCCCCTCTCCGGGGGAGTCCAGGTCGCCTAAGGGAGCCTAGGTGACTCTCTGGTTGACCTTAGGAAGTCACCTGGTCATATGACCCAGAGAGCTATAGGACTCCCCCAGGTGGGGGACACTGTTTCTTCTCTCTGTTAGAACGTATTACAGGGAGACTAGTCTGACCACCTTTGCACACCTTTAGTCGGTGGCAACACGTAATACCTTAAGATGGAATAAGAGTTACACGAACACCAATATTCTGAAGATTTGTTGGTTTTCTATTATATAAGAACGTCCAAAAATGGGGACGGCGGCTTATTAGGGAGAGGGTGCTTATTTTGTTGGCTACGGTATTCAAGGAATGTACCCTCCCATTCTAGCTAGGTCTATGTACATTGAAACATAATAAATGAGTAATTATTCGCATAATTAGATGATGAGAATATCCGTTACCCTTTGTGCACGTTGCCAGCCCAATTATATGTAAAGTCTGCCTGTAATAAAAATACGGCAACACCTAAATCTTGGCAGATAGATATGGCACACAGAAAGAAGAAACAGCGTCAAAGGGAGTTCAGGTTGCCTCCAGAATGACTCCCTTGTTTAGTTTAGGGGAGTCCATGTCGCCTAGGGGACCTTAGGTGACTCTTTGGCTGAACTAAGGAAGTCACCTGGGCAAGTTATACGTAGCTGTCAGGGTCAAATGACTCGAGTCATTCCGGAAGCAACCTAGCTGGACTCCTTTTTGACGCTGTTTCTTTTCTCTTTGCAGCCATTTTCGGAAAATTAGTTGATATCCGTTGGATCTGACCGTAAGGTTAGAGTACTTCATCTGAACTGCAATGTGGACTTGATCAGGATGACACCCAAACAATTTATTAATCACAGGGGAGTATTTTGTACGACTGCTTCCTCTTGAGTTTGTTTCTCTTTGACAAATGTGGCTGCTTTGTGTGTAAACTGATGTGAAGTGTAGACACATGTAATTATCGACATCACATTGGCAGTGCTCCTCACCCTGTCCCTGCAAGGAATAATTCACTATTAATTATATAGCAATAACCTACTTCAGTCTGTACTAAATTATACTGTCAGTAGCTGTCAACACTTAGGCAATAAAAAAGGTGTGTTTCTGCCAATATGGTTCAAAAGGTTAGGGTAGGTAGGTAGGATTTTTTTAAATCTATCATTCAGGCCTCTGGTGTCAGTGGGAACTTGTTATTCTTGAAAGGAATTTACCATCTTACTTATCTAATAAGAAAAATGAGCAAAGAATTTTCTTTCTAAAATTGAGAGAAAATGCTCGGGTTTAAATTACCAGGAATGATTCACGAATCATGACATTGACTCGCGGGTCATCAGAATGATTCACTGATTTCTCCAGTAACTAGGAATTTCACAAAATTATTAGAATATTCTTTTTGGTAGCATAGAAAAAACCCGTTCACTCCACTGCTGGCCTGCGTGAGAACTCACTCCTTGGTTATACCTACTAGTAAGTGTGGATCCATGTTATCAAAATCTAACACTGATAAATAAAACTTTACTTTCGGGTTTCAATGTTTGATATTAGAGTTTCTGATTTTGATATCGACGTTTCTATCTTCGATATTAGAGTAAGGGAGTCACCTGGGGGGTCATATGACTCAGTGAGAGATATGACTCCCCAGGTGACTCCCTTAGGTCAGCCAGAGATTCACCTAGGCTCACTTAGGCGACCTGGACTCTCCATAGAGAGGGGAGTCATTCTGGAGGCAACCTGGACTCCCCTTTGAGTTTTTTTCTCACTGTAGGGGTGAGTACACACAGGTGCCTGACCAGAATTCCAGGGTCCTTTGCTAAATATCCATGTGCTTTGGGGTCACAGTATTTTTATACATAGGAGAGGGTTGCCAACCCCAAAAAAATGGTTAAATTTCAATTGTAAATGTAACATTAGTTCCTGGATGGTTAAGGTATAACTGAGGACTGTTAAGAACAACATCTTACACTACGAATTCTATAGCAAGGAGAAGTCCCAGGTTGGTGGGTGGAAGGTTCATGGATGCTGCTACTATTAGAAGTCCTGCAAATCCTGCATTGCTTGTCCCACATACTCCCAACATGGTTGTCAATGACAGCAATCTAAAATATTCAGATTACACTGCATATTAAGCATAATCTCCATACATAGATGATTGTTTCGTCAGTCATACGGCGAAAGAAACTACGAGATAAATTATTTTGAGAAAAAAAAAGTGGGACAATGTTTCGAATTAGCTGACAGCATATATATCTTCAATACAATATCTATGTTTCACAGGTAATTGCAAATCATTGGACCATCTAAACATTTCCTGTTCAGAAATACAGAGAGGAATAGAAATAAAAGGAACTTAAATTTGCCAAGCATTTATCAGAATGAGAATATGGTAATGAACTTATGGTAACTTAGCTTGTTGTTCCTTGTATAGATACTGTAGTATGCATTATGTACCAGCACAATTCTTACCCAACAGTGAGTGTCTCAGCCAATGAGAAATGGATGCCTTCAAGGTAGGCCATAAACATGGCAGACATGGCAACAGAAACAGACGCCCCTGCCGTATTAGCAGTCAGAGCTAGTGGGATCCCCACCTCTGCCTCTGGTAGTGGTATCCCAAGCTGCTGACATGACCAGAACATCTCAGGTACTGTCATTATACTGACCATGTGGAAAAAGTTCAGAGACTCATGATTTTTATGACACCAGCCAGCCCGATTCTGTACCACCATATTGATATTCTATTTGTTTTATGAAAGTATTTAGGGTATATAACCAGAATGAATACGCCAATGACTATGCACTCTAAGTTCACCTCCAACCATTTATTTTTTATTTCAAAGTGTCTTTATTTAAGATCAACTTTTATAACCCCAGATTATGTAGAACATTCTCTATATCCCCATTATATCAACACATGAAGTAATAAGTTGAAAGCTAATAAGAATATTATACTCTTCTTGAAGGAACCCACAGAAATGTATCAACTGTTTATACCACAATAATATGTTCTCTATTTATATTTGATTGAGATAAAGCAATGATGCAATCGATCCAATACAATCAACTACTTTTTGGATGTTGATGCCACTTATGTAAGGCCAGCAGACAATTTCAAAATCAATCTTATCATACATACCTACTCCCAGTTGAAAATACCATTAGCCAAGCACGCCATCCGTGGTAAAGTATAATAAACGGGTTTCTCCTTGTTGATATGAAGACCATCAGAGGGAGTATTACCATTTCATGCAGGGCAATGACACCAGTCAGCACACCAATGTATAAACCAAGGTTTATGAATACCTCCCCTAGTTCTGATATATTGCCGATGGCAGAGGATGTGAGCGATATCGTAAACAAGGGTAAGATCCTGGGGTGAAAAAAACCCAAAAAAACTCATTGATGTGATTTTGCAATGATAATGGATATCTTCTATATTTAGGGATAAGATAACTGTGGACATCGCTAACACTTCTAAGTAAAACTAGTTAGGAGGCACTGGGGCTGTTCCTTAAGAACAGGGACAGTGCCACATCCTATTAATGCCTTGAGCATTTAACAATTGCTTCATATAATCAGTATCATACTAACATAGCTGTGGAATACCACAAAATATTCTAGAACGAATATTTATGTGAATTTATAATATTTATACCTGTATTACCTCAGGGTAATCATAAATAAAAGATCAATCAATCAATCATCAAATTTTTTGAATTTCACCTACCATGACAGGGTGCAGAGTATTTTGATGATCATTTCTGTCATCACTCTGCACAGTCTGATCATAGGTTGAGCCTTGGCCTTCATTGTGCCAGCTGTTATACCAAATATCACAGCCACACTCACAATGCCTGGAAGTATAACTCAAATCTGTCTCACATGTGTCTCACTTTACCTTTACTATAGCAATGCATTGAATTGTGGGTAGCATCCCTCTTTAACACATTGGAATAAAGACCAGCATGCAGTACTTCCTCATACATTTACAGAGATGCATTTTTGAATAGTTTATTGGGCTTTCAAGTGATGTACTCCATAGCTGCACAGGTGCTCTACACATGTCACAAAGCGAATCTAAACTAAGGTGACAGACTTAGAAGTTAGAGGACTTTGGTATTCAAACTGGCCACCTCGCTTTTGAAAAAGAGAGCTTGGTGTTAGATCTATTAGCTATTACAAATGTACAACTATTGTTATTTACATTCTGAACTCCATACTACACAACCCTGTTACTCATAATCATTGTTGACTGGGCTATTGAATGGTCAACTCGTGGAATAAACCAGCCAACATACTAAAACTTGCAAAACTTGGAATAGCATCGAGTTTGAGTTTTACACAAAATAGTATTGTAATTACCAAAGCGCGTAACCTACCCAACATGTTTGGTGAGTCATCGTACATCTGTGGGACGTCATATTTGTTTCTGCTCCCATTTAAACTGGAATTTGTCTTTAACTGTGACGATGCATAGGATATCTTAAAATAGAATGAAGTAATAATTAATTGAGTTGACCAGAATCTTCATTTAACATGCATTCTACAACAGTTGCCTAGTGTTGGGGAGCTGGTGCTAAATTTGTAAATTGTCCTTACCGTACATTCTTGCGTATAGTAGCCGCGGCTAGTACGCGAGTGAGATCGTCAGCGCGGATTATAGGATCGGCCCCAGGTCCGAGTGCGGCTTATACATGAGTTTTCATGAGTATACTACAGTACTAAATCAACAACTTTCATACATTCTCTGAGGCTTATATGATTTGCCAAAGCTAGGAGTGCGACTATAATACACGAGTTAGGCTTTATACACGGGGATTTACAGTAGGTCGTTGTAAACCAACACTCACCTTTTTTATGCTGGCACCAACCAGGTTTTCTGGTACTATGTTCCTGTCAATCAAATGATATGTCTAAATCTAAGGAATTTAAACAAATTTCATAGCTATCATGAAATTCTTTTTTTTAATGTTTATTGACCAAGGATTCAGTAAGAAAAACATGCTCCACCAAATTAGCCAGAAGAATATGCAAGATCATGTAACCAGGGGTTGTGTCTGTTTGATTTGCCAAGAACACATTGAGTCATTCAACATTCCCTTCTATAGCCTCTTATAGTCAAAGTTTTACTGTTCCCTTTTAAACGTCAGGTCACGATCAAGTCATATTCTAAGGTACCTGAATTCAGTAATCTCACCAAAGAAAATGTCATTCATCAAGACAATGTTCCTTAACCTGTGATACAGGAACAGCTAAGATACTTCCTTGGGGTGGTCCATGCTGCACTGAATGGAGCTAGTTGATCTAATGTTGTTTGCTAGCGTATATCCAGATATCCTTTTCAGGGACCTTCAGGAGTCCTTTAATTTCATCAATAGCCGCCCATGATGGACCACATCAAATGTTTGCATCATCAACCTATGGTACTACCCAACCCGACTTAATTTGTGGATATCTGCTTTTTTTAAATGCTATTACTGGTATTGAATTGCTGGTATGAACCTGTAATGTCTTTAAACTGCTGTTGGGATATTTCTGTTGGTTTACATGGTAGGGCCATCCCTCCTTTCCGGATTCTACCTTAAGTCCCTGGATAAAAAGGAGGCAAAGAGAATACATACCTGAAGATTGTAGCAAAGATAGGGGAGTAGTCTCCGAGTCCTGACCTCTGGATTATATCATTCTCTTTTGGTTCTGAAACATATTTCCATATTAAGATATTATTGTAATAGCATGTTATTTGGTTAAAAATATACCTTATAGTTATTACCTATTGTAAACATATATACCAATTCACTTTAAGATATGGAAAATGACAATTTGTTGACACCCTGAGTTGTGTACAAAGTGATAATCTATATATTTTGTATAGCTCAGCACTTTCACGACCCCTTTTTATCTAACCGAGAGCACTGATGGACTGAATAATAGTTGTACATAGTTGGTGATCGTACATTTTTTCTGTAGTATTGGATAAACATGAGCAATAAGCCCCTGTAGAAAACATAAAAGTACATGTACACCATTTAATGCTTCACCCATAAATTTCATGAACAAATTTGTTAGCATCCCATAATCCAGTCAGAATAGATCTTTGCGCATACCATTTTGGAAAACCAGGTTGATAAATACGAGTCCCATGGTAAGTGATAACAGGTTACTGATGAAGATGAGAGAGATAAGCAGAAGAGCGAACCACTTCCCACTCTGTAGGTCTAGTTCTGCCACACCTGTTACAAAGGATATGATGGATATCTCAGTCAGTCAGTCATTTTAACAACAGGGAGTGTTGGTGGTGAATTCATTTGTTGTTGTGCATCAACGCTAATTTTTGTTATCCCTGCGAAAGGAGTCCAAACATGTTTCATTATTAATTTTTTTTAAACACTTGTTTTTGGTTGTAGGAGCTGATGATTATACCTAGTCAAAATGCTTGTAATAAGTAATTGTCCGTCATTATTTTAATAAGATAAATATTTTGTATATATACAAAAAATGTTAACCAAGAATCCTTGTTAACTAACCTGCAGTTATTGAAAACACTGCGAATGGAGCAATCAGCATGAGCAGGAAGCGGATATAAAGGGACCCGGGGAACCCTGTATGAAGGAAACGCGCGTGTAGTTTACATGACAGGTGACTCATGTACAGTTATTGTGGGCATGATATATGTTTTGAAATGTCAATCTTGAAAGTTGGATCTTGGGAGTGAAATACTTCAAATTGTGTGGAAAAAAATAATATCTCAGTATGATAATATTGGGACTATCAAACGGATGACATTCAACATCATTATAGAGTTTTCTAACTTTATTAGTCACAATGCATTGGTCGTATATTTTGCCACTGGGCCCGCATCCCACACTGCTACCACCAGTAAAATTGAATCAACGTTAACTCAACGTTAGTACATGTATGCCTAATCACTAGATTACAGAGCAGCAAGAACGTTTACAATAGATGTCTGTTTCGCTAATGGTACACCCATGCATGGCTTGGGTTTTAGGTGGCCGTGGGTTTGCTATTGCTAGCTTGCTCGATATATGGTTATAAAATGTAATTTTGACAGGAATTTAGCAGAGAATTTGATGTCATTATCATTTAAAATGATAAAAGTTGTGAAGGGGAAAAAGTGATAATGGGATCTTTAATTTTGTGAGCACATCATCCGCTGTAACATATAATACGAATTATTCATAAGCATATCATGAACAAGTATGCATCTAGCATTCTATTTAAGGACGTATTATATGGGAGTATGTATAAATTGACCGGTAAATCACCGGCCCTGCTTTCAGAATCCCCTATAGGGGATGAGCCATGGCAAGTATGAGGCTCATTTGGAGGGGCAGGGTCTATCAGTGATTTTTAGTAAGCTATACATGTATAGAGCTGGAAAAAATGTGATAGACCTGTAGAAGTGGTAGCTTTTGCTTTCTAGCACCATGTATATGCACCAACTTCTACATGGATATACTCCTCCCTGCAATATTTAGAATGGCTCTGAATTTGTCAATAATTGAGATAGAGACTTCAGAATGGAACCAAATGAAACCCCATGCATTGCTTCTCGTCCATGTATACCATTGGTATACGTAGCTCATTTGCATATATTACATAATCAGGAAATAAAGGTTTTTAATTGAAAGAGTTTATTATGCCTACCTAACACAATGCAACATGCATACATAGTATCATCTAAATTATGCAATTATAGGTCAGAGTAGATGCCACCTATGTGTTGTTCAGCATAGAAAGTGTTTTGGAATTATAAGTTCACTGTTATTATATAATTTTGAGCTCTTCCCAGGTTGAGCATTTGTTAGAAGCAGTTGCGGAGGTAATGGAATTAGACAGCGCATTCCTAATAAGTTTCTCACCTAGGGCTGCAACATTTTTTTGTGAATTGAATTTTATGCAGTTTTTCCCAGAGAATCCAAATCTGCAAGCGGCCATTATGGATTTTGATTGATAATGCCCCTAATTAGCATATTATAATTAGGTAGGCAAATTATCAGCTTGGACAGGCTAAAAGCATTGTAATGATCCGTCAAAACCTTCTAGGAATGATATGATGCCTTGAGATATGAAAGATGTTCAAGAATGCACTCTTCCAAGATTTTTGATTGACGCCTAATTAGCATAATTTATGCAAATATTGAGATAGCAGCATAATTTGACTCTAAAATTATCAGTTGACACACTCATCCCTTGAACATAACAGCCAATTTCAAATACAGGATCATAGCAGATAATGGCTGTGGCCATTATGGTAGCCATATTTCAAGATGGCCGCCTATCGATACTTCTACATCAGTTATCTCCTCTTCTAATCAACTAAGAACCATGATCCCAAATGCTGAGTATATATTTCTGAGGGCAAGGAATACAATGATGTTACTCTTGAGTTGATGGATGGCAGCCATCTTGGAATTTAACTAGGTTATTCTTAGAAAACCTTTCAATAAGTGTATTCCTCTAATTATTGCCTCTCTAGTATAGATGTCTATGCCAACTGTGTTGATAAATCAATAACCTGCACACATACATTATTATTTCCGATGGTATTATAGGTAGGGTAGCAATCTAGAATTTGTTTTATATGCTCGCAATATACCAAATACTTGTGAGTGGCATCACCTGCCTTTTGGCCAGCCCATTTTGACTGGTTTTGTTAAGTCGACACTCAATTTATGAATCCCCTTTAGACCAACTACCTAACACAAATAGCCTTTTGTTAGGCAGATCTAGAGTAAATCATGGGCTATCAAATTCAATGTAGAAAACTCCTTCCAATGCAACCAAGTTTCTACTGCAACCATCTTGCCCTGCTACTAAAATAGCTATCCCAAATTTTCCTCTTGTATTGTGATCAGTCTGTCAGGAGAGTGTAATGCAATGCAAGAACAATGTGTAGTAAAACTTTATTACAACGGAGTCCCTGCAGGCCACAGTAATTACCTGCTTGCAGGCCACAGTAATTACCTGCAGGTCCAACTGTCATTAACAGAATATATAGACAAAAGTGTACGAGTAGAGTTTCTCACTGAGGGTTATTTCACGTGGCTTCGCCGCGTGAAATAACCCTCAGTGGGGAGCTCTATGAGTGCTGCTTTGTGTTTATTTCATGTCATTATTAATTATATTCGTGTAAATTCAACTTAATTACTCTGAAGAGCCTAATTTATAGTGGTTGAATCAACAATTTTGATGATTTGACAGGCCATGAAATACGGATGAGGGTTCTTTCATGGGGGTGTTGAATACAGCCTTCCTTGGTTAAGTCAATGGGAGTGCCGTATTCACCATGACAGTTTAAAAAACTGTCAATACCAGGATAAAATTCCTGTATTGACAGTTCAAACTGTCAGTAACATAAAAAGATTCCCTTGAAACTGTCGATAAGAGAATTTTATTCTGTTATTGACAGTTGGAACTGTCAATAAGAGAACTCTTTTCTGGTATTGACAGTTCAAACTGTCAGTAAGAAGAGTTATTTCGACTATTGACAGTCTGTCCTATCAATAGCCGACCCATCATGATTTTGCCTATGATTGTTCAAACTGTCAGTACTGATAAACTTTTGACAGTTCAGACTGCCAATAATGGGATATTTCTCTCTTATTGACAGTTCAAGCTGCCAATAGTAAGCAATTACATTGGTATTGACATTTCTTCACCAAACTGTCAGTAGTGTAAATTTGCTCTCTTATTGACAGTTCCTTGCCATCACAATGGGAACCTTTGCAATCCAAAATCTATTTTGAGTGGCAAACAAATCTTGAGTGCAAGTCAATTTTGAGGGCAAACTGTCCAAAACAGATTTTGAGTGCAAAACAGTTTCTGAGTGCAAAACCGATTATGAGTACAAAACCAATTTTTGAGTGCAAACCAATTTTGGGTGTAAAACATTTGTTGAGGGCAAGACAGTTTTTGAGGTGAGAACTGCCAATTAGGAACAAATCCTCCAGTTTTTAATGTACTCATAGAGACATTAAAAAGGTGAAATAGGGATTCAGGTTATTGATTTATTAACACAGTTGGCATAGACCTCTATACTAAAGAGGCAATAATTAGAGGAATACACTTATTGAAAGGTTTTCTAAGAATAACCTAGTTAAATTCCAAGATGGCTGCCATCCATCAACTCAAGAGTAACATCATTGTATTCCTTGCCCTCAGAAATATATACTCAGCATTTGGAATCATGGTTCTTAGTTGATTAGAAGAGGAGATAACTGATGTAGAAGTATCGATAGGCGGCCATCTTGAAATATGGCTACCATAATGGCCACAGCCATTATCTGCTATGATCCTGTATTTGAAATTGGCTGTTATGTTCAAGGGATGAGTGTGTCAACTGATAATTTTAGAGTCAAATTATGCTGCTATCTCAATATTTGCATAAATTATGCTAATTAGGCGTCAATCAAAAATCTTGGAAGAGTGCATTCTTGAACATCTTTCATATCTCAAGGCATCATATCATTCCTAGAAGGTTTTGACGGATCATTACAATGCTTTTAGCCTGTCCAAGCTGATAATTTGCCTACCTAATTATAATATGCTAATTAGGGGCATTATCAATCAAAATCCATAATGGCCGCTTGCAGATTTGGATTCTCTGGGAAAAACTGCATAAAATTCAATTCACAAAAAAATGTTGCAGCCCTAGGTGAGAAACTTATTAGGAATGCGCTGTCTAATTCCATTACCTCCGCAACTGCTTCTAACAAATGCTCAACCTGGGAAGAGCTCAAAATTATATAATAACAGTGAACTTATAATTCCAAAACACTTTCTATGCTGAACAACACATAGGTGGCATCTACTCTGACCTATAATTGCATAATTTAGATGATACTATGTATGCATGTTGCATTGTGTTAGGTAGTGTGGCTAGGGAAAACCCTTCCACATCAATGAGGGCGTAAAGATGAGGTGAGACGTCAGTTTCAATACTTGGTATCTTTTATTAATAATAATATTAATATCAGAGTACCAGTCACTAGGGCTCAGTATATAAGTTACTGATGGTTGCAAGATGATAAGTGATTTCCTCCTCCATCTGACCGGGGTATAAGTACAGGTGCCCGGCAGGTGGAGGGGGTGCCCATGTGACCGGAAGTAGATGTAACAGTGGTTTTCATTGGATAATATACATTTGACATTTGATTGGATAATTATATATTCATGGCTTTAACATGTGGTGTGCGCTGGACCGCGGGTGGGGAGCCTGGGTCCAGTGCATTATGGGTAATGGATTACATAATAAGTAGCATGCACACATGGGGGCTTTGTCGCCTGCCTCCAGGTGGTCTCCAGCCGGCTCAAGTGGCTTTGGCGGTGCCACACTGATTAAGGGTGTCCAGCTTTATAGCATTGTTTTATGTGTTGACAGTTAATCCTTGGGGTCAACATATAGTTCATTTGTTTTGTGTATAGGTGACCGGTCAGTGCCTTGTCGTCTGGAGGGGCTGACCGTTACCTATTGTCCCTGGGATAAGGGTCTGCTTGTGATCTATGGATTAATTATGCATGGGGGTTAGTTTGGCTTGGCTTAGTGAGTAATATGTATGTCTGACGTCTAGGTGTACTTTGATGGACATATGGATTGAAAATATGTATAAAGTATTGTGCGTATTACAAATAATAATAAATATGAATATTAACAATCATAAATCATAATTATGACGTAATATGACGTAATATGACGTAATACAATTGATGAAGGTATAATAAGGGGTTTTGTGGCGTGACAGCACCCCCCAATACAACTCCTGCACGCCCTCGTGCAGGCCGAGAAGTCATAGAGGAAGAGTTATGTCACGCTTCAAAAGTATTTTGTATGAACCTTTTTTTTTTGTTTTTTTTATGGTTTTTGATATCTCTATCTTATGCTATGAATATGTCTCAATTCTTAATCACATTTTCTAGGTTCATACAGTGTTTGTACATACATGTTATGCAGTGGTAAATTAATAATATTTCAATGGTAACGTACTGGTACTATATGTCTCGCTTCCGTTCTATTTATATGATTATACCTTTTGGAAGCTTTTAACCTTACCAATTATTTACATAATACAAGTCGTTGTACAGTGGTAAATGTAATGTGACGTACTGATTCTATATGTCGCGCTTCCGTCCTAGTCTGTAATACAATCGATTCGTACAATAGGAAGCTGTAAGAAATTCATTTCAATAATAATATAGATGTACTAAGCGTTTACATAGGCCATGTGTAATACTTAGTATGGTATGATAGTACATGTAAACAATAGGTTTTGAGCAGTGTATTTTGTTTATGCAATGATCTTTGGCAATACTTGATCTTTGATATTCATTCTCAAGGTCGAGGGGCAATGGAGGAAGTTCGTTCTGAGTTATCACCTTCTATACTAAATTTTTATGTTTCATTTCCTGTCTCACTCTTTTTCATAACAATGGCTGTCAATAGTTCGGTAGTGGTCATGTCTTTGGGGTTTTTGATAAGTGACGTAGTGTTGTCACCGTCAGGGTCAATGTCAATGTTGTCTTGGGTTTCCGTCGGATGTAGGGATGTAGTCATTTCAATAGTCTTAAGGGTTAATCCTGTGGTGGTGGTGTCGTCTTTCAGAGCCGGTATGATAGAAAACCGTGCCGCTAGGGGTAGTATGACGTGGTTGGGTAGATAGTATGACTTCTGTTTTCCGTTGATGTTGAATGATATGGGGCCGTTCCATGTCATGTTTATGCGTGGGTATGGGCATGACAGGGCTGAGATGGCCGTCAGGGTTGGTATGAATTCATTAACAATAGAGTCACGTTCGTAGGGTAGGGATAGCAGTGGGATGGTGTGATTGACGTGTCCTTGGTAAATTTTGAGCGTAATAGTAGGATTGGTTTTGTGTCCAGAGTTTGTCATTCCAAAGTGACGTGTAATCTTGTCTTTACACTTGAAGATGGTTTTGATAATAGCGTATACGATTAAAGCTACAAATATTAGGGTAAAAATGTTATGGGCATCAACGTATTGATCTAGATTGATAGTGTGATTTTCTTTGGTTTCACTCTGGGGGATGGGGTTAATAAATTTCCAAGAAATGTTGTTGGGTCGAGCACTAACGGTCGGGATGGTCGCGAACAGTGCTTTTCCTTTGGATACATATAATAAGTAGAAGAATCCTACGGCGTTTAGAATGCAAGTGACTGGTACTATATAGTTCCATACAGGGCTAGCGAAGAAGCTAGCTATGTTCTCTCGTATGGGTGTGTCCTGGATGGGTCGGTCTAAGATGTCTGCTGCGTTGGTGGCTTCTATTAGGATATTCCTGGTGAAGGGTTCCAGGTCCAATGTAATGTCTGATGATAATTTGCTGATGTTCGTCATCGATTTGATGATAGCTTGTGTATGTAGATGTGGTATGTGTATTGGGTCGTGGTGTAGTGATGATGCTGTGATGTTGAGATTGTTTGTGAGTGCGAGTAGTATGGGTGTGTTGGCCGCATGCATTAGGAAATGTGTTGAAGAAGATTCGTTACAAGGAATTTTGGTGTTTGGGAGGTACAATGAGTCAAACTGTAAGTGGCACATACATGGGACACCAATAACTGCGTAGGCCGAAGCTTTCTTAGTAGTTGGTGTCATGTGCTGACAGATAACGTGGTAGTACTCCCTGCTAGTAGTTACTAAATATTTATCTTTACCAATAGCTATAGCACGGGTTTGTATGGGTCTTAGAGGGTGTACTTGAAATGTGCAGAGTCTGGCTATGTCTGCCTGGTCACCTTTAAAGGCCGCCATGAGGCAGGTTGGCTGGTCACTGCGTATTCTAGGCATGGTCCTAGCGCATACTTTCAGTATCGAGCCTTGGCACGTAAGCAGATCTGCGTTTGTCATCTCTAAGTACAATGTCTCTGCCTCGTTGACAGCGAGGAAAGTTTTGTCAGTGTGTAATAGGGTAGATCCAGAACTTGTCGTATTTTCGGTGTTAATGGGGACATGAGTTGTAATTACTTGATATAAGTTAAATGCTGCGTCTGTGGCAGAAATGATAACATTAATATGAATGTATAAGTGAGTTTTGGAATAGGTGTATAGTGCAACTGGTTGTGAGTAGTAATATGCGGTGTCAATAATGGTTACCTCGGATCCTGGGTTCCTAATTTTGAGTTGTGTGTCTAAGGTGGCTAGCTTGAGGGCTAGTTCTGTGGGTTGGATCATATCCGGTGCTAATATTCCAGTGGACAATAATCTGAGAGAATTTTCCACCTTGTATAACCCTTGTTGGTAGGCGATCCTGGTCATTAGGACAATTACCTGAGCCGATATGATGGCTGACTGGGTAATCCTACGATCCTGGTCGGCTTGGATGGAGGTTAGGGTTGTGGAGAAATCATCAGACCACGAGTCTATGGATTCGGTAATATTAAGTAGGGATTCCTGTACAACGTCCTGTTGTTTTATATAAGTGTCTAGAAACTGCTGGTGTTGCTGGGTGACATCATGTAGTCCTTGTGCAGTTTTAACATTGACGTCGGCCAGTGTACCAATTCTAGCATCCAGATGATGTATGACGTTGATAATAGAATCCATGTCTCTAGTAGTTGCCAGGCCGAAGATGGATTTAAAGAGCTCCCCTAAGAATCCTAGGATAGCTCTCTTTGGCCTGTTGGTAATAGGATCCGAGAGGAAGTGTGCAATGTTCTTTAAAGTCTTAATAATGTTAATATCTACGTTTTGTAGTAGTCGGTCGAGGTCAGCAGCTTGTTGTAACATCTTGGCGTCATGGCTGTCATGGGGTCCTAGTGAAGTCAGTTGAAGAGTCCTGATGGTGTTGTAAATGAGTGGCTTCGGACGAGGAGCCATTGGGATGTTGTAGGGGATGGCCAGTATGACCTCGTGTAGGTCATGACCGGTGATGATTTGTCCCGGCAGCTGTTCATAGATGAGGCCGATATTTTGCCTCACTATTGGTTGTGCTGCCGTGTAAATGATGTGTGTGATGATTAATAGGAGGTAGAGTGTATACCTCATGATTCCCGAGTTGTCGGGATTTGATAGTAATAATAGTAGTAGTCGATCGTTTGTAGTAGTAATAGTTGATAGTCGATAGTTTGTGAAGGATGAGTGTAAGTGCGCAGTACTGGCGGGGATCTACCAAATTAACTGTGGGCTGCTCCTGACTGAATCGATGTGTGTAGGGGTGTGGTCACTGGGTGACTGTGGAAAGATGGGGGGATGTGTGGGAACTTATACCCTTTGGTCTGGGTACAGGGTGGTGGCTATGTCACCCTGCCATGTTGGTCGTTATCACACTCCCATAAGTGGAGCTTTTGTTTGCGCGCTCCAGTGGTGGCGCCATCCAGGGCTCAGATTGCGGTCATCCTCCTGGTGTTGTTGACACCTGCAATGCATGTGGGTGGCCACCCGCATACAAGGCTTTTCCACCGGTCTATGGGGGGGGGGTTAATAAGAGTGTGCAAACTGTCCTTTCATGTCGGATTTTGACATGTTGATAATAGTTCTATTTGAAGTGTCAGTTTGTTAAAGGAGCAGCGATAATATGGAGTCGCCCTGCCACTTACTTGTGTGGTGAAATGGGTATAGATGGATAATAATAATAATAGTAATAATTGATGAAGCTTGTGCGCTTTATGGTGATAAATACTGTATTTCCAGTATTTCTTTTGATGATCGGTGTGTAAGTCGTGATTCTTTGTGAATCATTATAATAGTAATAGTGATAATAGTAGTCGTAGTAGTCAGTGTTGATCCTTTTGATATTAAAGTTGATAATATATGACAGTTGATGTCTTTATAATAGTAGCGATGATATAGTGAGCTTTTTGTTGTTTATGTAATATAGGTGATAACTCTTTTCCTCTTATATATCCTATAGTTTATTTTATGGTTTTAGTCCTACCGGTGTCCTCCTCTTGACCTTGGAGTGGGCCGGCTTTGCTTTATATATATTTTTGGTTTGTAGAAGCGCTGGTCTCGCTTTATATGAATCTCCGTCTTTCTTCCATAGTTTGGTTATGAGGTCGTCGTTCGGGTCAATGAGTCTGTGTATGAAGTCATTGTTTCTCACGTGACGTACGAGTTTCAGTCTGTCTACATGGACTGGGTTTTTCATTGTTTTCATTGTGATGACAGATTTGAGGAGGACAGATGTTTTTGAGACGAATTTGCACACTATGTATGGACCAGAGTACACCTTCTGAAGTTTCAAACATTTTGTTCTATCCATCAGTCGGGGTACCTTGACATACACTAGTGATTCTTTCTGCACTTTTGTAGGTTTTGCCTTTTTGTCGTGTTGTTGTCTCATTTGTTCTGTCCTCTTTTCGATGTTTTCAATGACCTGGTTGTATGTGTAGTCTATTTTCTTTAATTTGTCAATGATGTGGAGATTTAGACTTTTCTCTTCTTCCTGATTGAGTTTGTTGTCTATTATGGTGTTTGGATTCCTTCCCTTCATAATGAAGAACGGTGTGAAGGCAGTGGTGGCGGACTCTGTGTTGTTGATGGAGAACACGAGGTGTGGTAGGAATACATCCCATGTGTCCTGGTGTTCCTCACAGTAGGCCCGTATGCCTTCAGACAGCGTCTTCACATATCTTTCAGCCTGGCCGTTCGATTTTGGTCTATAGGCCGAGCTGAAGACATGTTTTATGTTGAGGGAGGATGTCATGTTTCTGAATTTTGAGTTTTTATATGACGTTCCATTGTCTGACTGGAGGTATGTTGGTATACCCTCGGCCAGAACAACCTTCTCTATAAATTCTGCGGTAGTTGTTTCCGCGTCCAATGATGTAGTAGGGTAAGCTATGCAGAATTTAGAGAACCTGTCGACCTCTACCTGAATGTATACATTCTTTCCTGGTGTTGGTGGTAGTGGGCCTATGGCATCTATGTGGACAAACTGAAATGGGTAAGAAGGGGTACTATGGGCCGTCATTGGCAGGTTGTTGGTTAGATTCATCTTTTTGGCTTTCAAACAGACGTGGCAGGTCGCTGTGAATTTCTGGACGTCGGCCGCCATGCTCTTCCAATATACTTTGGGAAGCATGGTCGACAGCATTCTTTGTGCGCCAGCGTGGCCTGCCATTGGTAGGTCGTGAAAAAGCTTCAAGATGGGAAGTCTCATGTCATCTGGGATGACGGGTTGGAATGAGAATTCCTTGTGTTTCTTCCATAGTACCGTGTTGATATGGACCAAAATATCATTCAGCATGATGTGATCATCAGCTATCCTGATAAATTGCTCCGTCTCCTTCTTGTTTTTGTCGTTGGGTACCTGTCCGTTCTCTAAATACGTGATGATAGCTTTCGTGTGTAGATTATATCTTTGTTCTCTTTTGAGGTTGAGTATGGAGATCTGTGGGTCGGAGAGGCTCTCTATCATTTCAATCAGATGATTAGTCTGATTGGCCAAGTGTTTTGCCATGTCTGTGGCATCTCTTCTAGGCTTCTCATTTTTCTTCTTTGGTTTTGGTTTATCTGTGGTTTTCTTAGGTTGCGGTGCCGGGGTGTGGCCTGGGACCGGTCGGGTCGCCGCAACCTGCTCTATTTGTTCTGTTTGAGTTTCTTCTATGAATGTTGATAGGGCTTCTAGGGATGTAGAGGGTACTGTCAGCTGCTGTGGGGCGTGGCCTGGGACCGGTCGTGCAGCTGAATCCACTTCCTGTTGTACCGAGGCCACTATGGCTGCTAACAGTCCTTTGTATTCTGTTTGTGGAAGCCCAAAATGATGTAATTTGGTACTTGGGATGTCAGGATTTGCTCTCAGGTTGGGGGTTAATCGTTTTACTTCTTCTATATCTTCTGTGCTTTCTTCCATACATTCACAATAGAAGTGATGGGTGGAGTTTCTCTTCAGGATTGATTTGGGTAGACGTTTTGGTAGCGTCAATGGTGGTTCGTCTTCTTTGAATTTCTGTGTGTGTATGTCATCCTCAAACATAATTCTATGTTGTACCCTTATGGCTTTGGGTTTTGGTGGAGGATCTGTCATTGGTGTCTTGTCTAGTGGGTAGTCTCGTCTTGACATAACGTCTGATGGTATATTTAATTTGCCTTTTATGTGTCGGATATTGAATTGAAATTGTTGAATTTTGAGTGCCCACCTTGCCCACATGTTTTTGTTATCTGATTTTGTCAACATGTGGATGAGGGCTTGGTGGTCAGTATATAACTCGAATGGTCTTCCTTCTAGGTAGTGTCTGAAGTACTCTATTGCAAATACTACTCCCAATAGTTCTCTTTGGGTGGCACCATAATTCCTTTCGTGGTCATGGAGTGCTCTGCCCGTAAAGGCTACTGGTCGTAGAACGCCGTCTTTTTCCTGGGAAAGAGTAGCTCCCAGGGCTGTACCAGATGCATCTGTTGTAAGATGGAACTGTTTGTTGTAGTCTGGATACAGCAAGATGACATCATTGCATATAGAGTCCTTCAGGGTCTGAAATGCAGTCTCACATTCTTTGGTCCAAACAAATTTGTTCCCATTTTTGAGTAGGTTGAATAGAGGTCGACCAATTTCACTGAACCCTTTGATGAATTTTCTATAGAATTGGGCGAGTCCAGTGAATGATCGCACCTCTTTTGCGGTCTTCGGTGTGGGGAAAGTCTGGATCTTGTGGACTTTGTCTGGGGATGGTTTGATACCGTCAGTGGTGACTTTCATTCCTAGGAAGTCTAGTTCTTCTAGGAAGAATTCGCACTTGGTTTTCTTCAACTTTAGTTTGCCATTTCTTAGTGCTTCGAATATGTTTCTTAAATCAATGAAATGTTGGTCTATGGTAGGTGATAAACACAAGATGTCGTCTAAGTATGGGATTGCACACTTGTACTGCAGGTTCTGTAGGATCAAGTTGACTACAGCTTGGAAAGCCTGAGCACTGCTGGCGAGTCCCATGGGCATGGTCTTGTATCTATACTTTTTGGTCCTAGTGAGAAAGGCTGTGATGTCCCTGTCGTCCTCTCTAATTGGTATCTGGAAGTACCCTTGTTGGGCATCCATTTTAGAGAACACGGCAGGTCGCATCTCACCTATCATTTCTAGGCTGTCGTCTGCTCGTGGTGATGTAAGTGCTTGGTTGATGGATTGGGAATTCACATATCTTAGATCTGTCACTAATCTGTAACCCTGCCCGTTCTTTTTCTCTACAAGAAAACTTCTGGATGACCAGGGACCCGTTTTGGTTTCCTCCAGAATGTCCTGCTTTACCAGCTTCTGACATTCAATTTCAAGTCGTTCAGCTTTGTGCGGGGCCATTCTGAATGGGTAGAACTGTAAGGGTTTGGCGTCTGGGATCAGGTTGATTTTATGGGTGTACAGATGGGTTCTTCCAATCATATTATCTTTTCCCACGAATATGTCATCGTATTCTTCTATTAGTTGGCAAAATGTTGAAAATTGCTCTTCTGTGAGGCATTCTGGTTTTTGGAAGACGTGTGATTTTTCTTTTTCTGGTTCTATGTCTATGTCCTTCCCTATGTACATGTCTTTGTCTATGTCTTGTTCGTCGTGACTTGTCGTCTCTTGTACCATATTTATATGATCTTCATCGTCTGACATGGATTGATCCATGTCAGAATCAGAATACTCAGAATATGTTGGTGTTGGTACATAGAATGTTTTGTCTGACCCTGTTGATGATGCACTGTCACTGATAGTAGAGTTGTTGTCTATGTCTATGTCTATGTCTCTGTCTGTCTCCTCGGGTTGTGTCTCGTCGTAGCCTGTCGATAATATATTATTTTCTTTGTCTGTGTCTGTTTTTGTATATAAGGCTACGATTTCACCCTTCTGGATTTTACAGATTCTAGATGTGATATTCAATAATATCAGTGGGTGTCTGTCTCTTTGGTCAGGTGTCACGACTGAACGTTGTACGATGTAGTTTGGAAGTTTGTCTGATCTGTCGAAATTGTCTGTTATACCATTGATTTGACTGACTGAGTGGTAGCATGTGACTTGGCCTGTTATGGCCATTTCGGAAAATGGAGGTATCGAAATAGCTCTCACTGCCCTGATTGGTTGAGATTTTGGAGTTGGGTCAGTGGAGTAATTGATTTTGCTTTTAGTCTTTGATAGAAAATCTGTTCCCAGTATGATTGGTGAGGAACAATTTGGAAGAATTGCAAATTGATGGCTGAATGTTTTGCCTTGAATTTTGAATTTGATTTTGATAGCTCTTTTGATGTGACACAATGCTCCATCGGCAAGATAAACTTTGGACCTGATTCGTGAAAACTCATGAGGAACTAGTTTCGATAGAGTGGAGGCTAGACCCTCTCTCATGCAAGAGACGGTGGCTCCTGTGTCTACTAGACTGGGGATGTTGGTATCTTTGAATTGTAGATCTATATTGCCATTGACCATGTTGATAAACAAAACACTCTGCTCACCTTCTTCCATGTGTAGGTCGGGGAGTGGTGGGGGTATGACCTCCAGGGTAGCTTGGACGTCGGCAGGTTTCCCGCGCACTGGTGCAGCGTTGTGGATTGTCTGTGGGTCATGTGGCGTGGTGTCGATGGGCAATGCTGTGTCTTCTGTGTTGGGGACTGTTTTGTCATCCTGATGAGGCCTATCCATAGGATGACAATCTAGTTTCCCGTCGTCTTGGTGAGGTCGTTCATCATGCTGACCAGCTGTGCCATGGTGTACTGTGGAGTGGGGTTTTGTGGCGTTGGTTGAAGTTGAAGTTGTTGTTGTTGTTGTGGCCATTGTTGTTGTTGTTGTTGTTGTGGCCATTGTTGTTGTTGTTGTGGTGGCTGCCATGATTGCTGTTGTGGCTGCCACCTTTGTTGTTGTTGTTGGCTCTGGATGAGTTTGAAGTGATGTGGAGGTAGGGAACCCGTTTGAAGAAGGGTTATGATGTCTTTGGGTCCCCCTTTAAATCGATGGGTGGGAGGGATGAGGCCCATTGAGCGTGCCTTCCTGATGTTGTCGACATAGTTGATGTCGAAGTCCTCTCTCCTCCCCCTATAGTTAGGTGGTAACGCGAAGTCAGTTGGTGGAGACTGATGTGTAGGTGCAGCTGCTTGTTTGTGGTAGGTGGGTTTTGGTTTACCACCCCCCATAGCAGCTACTGTATGTTCAGTCTCCATTACTTCTTGTTGTTTCTGAAGAAGGTCTCTCAGTTTTTCGTTCTCCCTATCCTTCTCCCTTAGCTGAGCCGCTATGACTGGGTCTAGGGTGTTGTTGGATAGGGATGATACCTTATGTGTGGAGGTCTTCTTATAAAGGTACGCACACCTGAGCGCTCTACAGAGGGAAGCCCATGTAGTAGGACTTTCCGCTCTGATCGCCTCTCGGTAGTCCTCGTTTAATACTGTGGCTACCTGGATGATGGCAGCTTCTATGTCCACCCCCTTGTTTTGGAAGTGGGTGTTGGCGTCCTTTAGCCATTCTTCCATGGTGTGTAGGGTGGGGTCAAATTGGGACAGTGTCAATAGCTTGATGTCATTTTCGACATCCTTGAAGTGATGAATAAGTCCCTTCTTTATGAGATCGTAATCATCCTGTATGCTAGTGGGCTGCATACTGTACCACTCGTACGCTGGTCCAGTTAAATAGACTGCGCAAGTGACGTGGATGGGGTGATCTTCTTGGGGATATTTTAGTCTAACAAATCGTTCTAGGTCTGTGAACCACTTGCTGGTGCTCATTTTAATGTCCGGTTTCGAAAATCTAATTGGTTCCCGGATGGTGTATTTGCTTGCTTTTGATATGGCGCTAGCCAGGTCGCTAATGGACTTGTTGTTCCTATATTCTGCGATATCAGATTTCAGTCTTTCTAGCTCTGCCTTATGGGCCGCTAGTTGCTCATCTAATTTTCTTGATATCCTATCGTCTAGCTCTCGTTGTCTTTCTACCTCTACCTGATCGTCTCCGGCCATGTTGACAGTGGGTTCAACACGAATGGGAGAGGTGGGTGGGGTAGCTATGTCTATAGGTATAATAGGTACAGTGTCTATAAGTGTTGTTTTAGAATGTCTTACTGTGTCCTTGTAGATGCAGGAGGTGGACTTGGTGATGTGCTTGTTGTTGCTTGGTCCTTTCCTCCTGGTGGGTTGTAGACCTGATGTTGGTGCTGGTCCCTGGCTCCTAGTGTGCCTCCGTGATGATAGGTCACTGAGGGACTGGTGTCTCTGCATTAAAAAATTTCTTCATGGTCGCAGGTAGCTGAAGGTTGCCCGGTTCTCTACCACTCTGTGGCTAGGGAAAACCCTTCCACATCAATGAGGGCGTAAAGATGAGGTGAGACGTCAGTTTCAATACTTGGTATCTTTTATTAATAATAATATTAATATCAGAGTACCAGTCACTAGGGCTCAGTAAATAAGTTACTGATGGTTGCAAGATGATAAGTGATTTCCTCCTCCATCTGACCGGGGTATAAGTACAGGTGCCCGGCAGGTGGAGGGGGTGCCCATGTGACCGGAAGTAGATGTAACAGTGGTTTTCATTGGATAATATACATTTGACATTTGATTGGATAATTATATATTCATGGCTTTAACATGTGGTGTGCGCTGGACCGCGGGTGGGGAGCCTGGGTCCAGTGCATTATGGGTAATGGATTACATAATAAGTAGCATGCACACATGGGGGCTTTGTCGCCTGCCTCCAGGTGGTCTCCAGCCGGCTCAAGTGGCTTTGGCGGTGCCACACTGATTAAGGGTGTCCAGCTTTATAGCATTGTTTTATGTGTTGACAGTTAATCCTTGGGGTCAACATATAGTTCATTTGTTTTGTGTATAGGTGACCGGTCAGTGCCTTGTCGTCTGGAGGGGCTGACCGTTACCTATTGTCCCTGGGATAAGGGTCTGCTTGTGATCTATGGATTAATTATGCATGGGGGTTAGTTTGGCTTGGCTTAGTGAGTAATATGTATGTCTGACGTCTAGGTGTACTTTGATGGACATATGGATTGAAAATATGTATAAAGTATTGTGCGTATTACAAATAATAATAAATATGAATATTAACAATCATAAATCATAATTATGACGTAATATGACGTAATATGACGTAATACAATTGATGAAGGTATAATAAGGGGTTTTGTGGCGTGACAGTAGGCATAATAAACTCTTTCAATTAAAAACCTTTATTTCCTGATTATGTAATATATGCAAATGAGCTACGTATACCAATGGTATACATGGACGAGAAGCAATGCATGGGGTTTCATTTGGTTCCATTCTGAAGTATCTATCTCAATTATTGACAAATTCAGAGCCATTCTAAATATTGCAGGGAGGAGTATATCCATGTAGAAGTTGGTGCATATACATGGTGCTAGAAAGCAAAAGCTACCACTGCTACAGGTCTATCACATATTTTCCAGCTCTATACATATATACCTTACTAAAAATCACTGATAGACCCTGCCCCCCCAAATGAGCCCCATGTCTCATATATGGGGCTTTGGCTCATCCCCTACTAAGCTTGATACACTCTCCAATGATGTATATGCACCAATGCTATTTCAGACATATGCACTTATAAAATGTGGTGTTAGGCTGAAATTAAGACATGTTTTCTATTTTCTCTCTGATTATTTCTATTAAGTGGTTAGCACCCTCCAGCATACTATTGACAGACTCTGTTATGTATTACTCAGTGTAGCCTATATACCATACTACTGTTCCATTCAGTTGCACAGCTAAAGTTATAAAAGTCAATGACTTACCGACCCAGAAGAGTGTGAAGGGTGTTGCATGTAGATAACGCAGTAAGAATCCCAGCCCCAGCCCCACTACAACCCCAAGGAGGTTGAGGAGAAGGTTCAGATAGACACGTTTAGACTGTTTACTGTAAGCCATGCTCATGTACCAGTTATGGTGCCACTGATAAAACCATAACACAGCCATGGGATGGGTTATGGTCTAATACCTTTCAGGCCTGGTTTGTCCTATATAGTTATGTAGGGGAAGAGTCATTTATTTTATTGTCATAAGATAGGGGCTTGGTAGATTCAGTAGAAAAGGTCGTTATGCTTCATGTGGAAGGCTTAAACATGCAGGTACATGTACATTCAGAATTGGGGTAGCTATATACAGACAAAAATGTAGGTCTGTATATAGCTATAATGATAATCTCATATACATAGTACATATTTAAATATAAATTATATAATATATAACATGCCCCCCACCCACCCCATTCTAGTAACAGATGCCTCGCCCCTAGCCCACCTCCATGCATGGTGTGAGTGTGAGTGTGCATTTCAGCAAAAAGGATTATCCTAAATCATGCCCACATCAGAAGTGATGTATATATGCATGCATGTGTCCTATAACTTGAACATGGCATGTAGGTCCCGACCTTGTCCCCCGTGGTATGAAACAGGTTAGTGATGTGGGAGGAGGGACAAGATGTTAGTTCATACAGTTCAATGTTCTTTTACAGCTCCTGACATGAGTGTAAGTAGTGCATGTCAAATGCTTATGAACTACTACACCCCTATATACCAGCTGCTACCAGTTGTGATCTAAAGTTGTTTTAATACATCTTTGCCATTGTGTTGAATTATTATACCTGTTTCAATATTTATAATATATATGTTAACATGCAACCAGTCATCTCACTACAACAGCTAATACATATGATTCTATGTAGAATTCAATAGTGAGACAAAACAACGTGAATATTTTGATATATTGTAGTGGTCTTTGTTTACTCACAGCAAGTGACATGTTTACCCTCTACACTGATATTCCTTATGCTGGAAACCTTAGTCAGTACTGTTCAACCTCTTTAGTCCTTTTTCTGGCTCCCTACACGACCAACCCAGATCAGTCGGGTCAGTACTGATCAACCAACGTAGTCTTTTCATTTTCAGGAATGCCAACCTTGTAAGTCAGTAATAAGTTAACCTAATTGGTCATAATTTGTTTGGATTCAAGGATGTAATTGTATAATCCCCAGTGAGATTTAATTTACCCACACCCAGCAGTCTCATAAGAAGCACATCTAGTGCGTTACATTACATGTACAACCCATGAGGAAAGTTATTACAATATATCTGTTATTTCTATCGTAAATTTGAATTGTAAAATCTCAAATGGATGAAGTAAATTGAAATCATTTCAACATGTGTAGACCACTTAGAAGTGTAGACCCCAAAGAAGCACACCTACAGAATATCATTTTAGGTGTTTAATTACTGAAACTTCGATATCGAATGTGGGCAGGCAGAGGCAAAAAAATATATGTAAAACTGCCCCAGCCAACACATTGGGAACCAACGTTTTCCAGTGGTTAGAAGCAAAAATGCATGGGAAAACGTTTTAAGCCATCAAATGAAGCTAGGTTCAGGCACCCTTTCGGATGTTCCTGGAACATTCGCAGGCCATTACTTTTGCAGGGATATACTTGGGAATTAGTGTCTGACATAGTGAAATCCGACTCTGGGTGAAATTGTATAGTCAATTTTAATTGGCTAGAAATAAGAATCTTCTAGTAGACATGTATACCAACTACTGTAGGTGGGTTTTTTTCATAATCATCAAGAGAAAGTCAGGATATTTCATCATATATAACGAGGCTTCAACCAGATATCACATAGTTCCTTTTGAAGTCTAAACTCATAAGTGTCCGCCTTGAGTGATAGTATGGTAAGTTGTAGATGTAACATTACCATATCCATCTTCCGTACAAAGTGCATACTTTGATATTCAATTAACCATTTAAAGTTTACATCTGTAGCTCTACATAGCTCCTCTTACATGATTCAGTTATGAGGAGAAATCGTTGAGAGTGAGTTTGACAGAGCATTTTATATGCCAATACATGGTCAGCGTTTAGAAATGATCAAAATTAATACCTCTACCAAAACACCTTACTTTGGACAGTTATCATCTGATAACCACTGTTTTGATCCTTATGCACGTTGAAATGTATGATGTTCCTTGGAAATATCTCATAGGATTAATGATTAGTGACCTGAATATATTGTAAAACGTGAGGCCCTAAGATGGTACAAACTGGAAATTGTCGTTTTTTGACCACCTGATGGGGCATAATCCCCCTTACAACCTGATACAAAAATAGCAATGGCCCTCGGATTCTTTCTATGCAAAAACGTTCACTGAATACTACTTATGCATTTTTAATGTGCATTGACAAAACAATTGCTGTTTGACAAGGCCAACTTTAGAGAGCTGTAAGTTAAAAAATGATGCAATAACTCAATGAAAAGGGGTACTTGAGGTCTGAAATCACATACTTAATACACATAGCCTGACATGTATGACATATGTGAGGGAAGACTTTTCATTGTGAGATGATCAGGCTGCGAATTTCCTCAGAGTTTGCTCATTTTGCTCAAAAAAAACCATAGAGTAGTATAATGCCATTTAGTATATGCCGTATTATGCACAACCCATTCGTGATGTCTGTTGTATTCGAAGATCATTTCATGAAATGAATCACAAACTCAATTTTCTTTTCCTTTGAAAATGTCTTATATATATTCACTCTGTATATATTTTCGCAGATTTATCCGCAAAAATATGTACAGGGCCAAAATTTATCCAGTATTGAATTACAATGCCAAAACCGGAAATTCGTGAATTTAAATCCATGTGTAATTGCGTTTTTGTGAAAATCCACGAAATTTTATACACGCAAAAATATCTACGTTTTCAGTATTGTTAATATCACACTAAGAATATAAAAGTTATCGTGGGACATTACAACATCTCGAAATGTGGGCTGGTCAAATACTCCCATTGAAGGTGTACTAATGCCCTTGTCGATCAGAGTGATGTTTTCTTCATAATTATTTCACCTTGAGTTTGCTTTTCATGCTCCCCTTTAGAGACTTTCCGTGTGAATTGGTGTGCTGCGTAGACACATGTAATTACTGACATAGTATTAGCAGTGCTAATAACTCTGTCTCTGTAAAAGAAGAATAGATAATGATTACAGGTTTTTATCTAATATTGTTTCACACTGTATCCTCAATGTTGCTATGAGTAATGTTACAGGAAACACTAATTCTAGCTCACTACATAGTGACCTATATTATCATATACATGGTGCTTGAGAGAAAAACATCTTAAAAAGAGCTCTTTGACAGTAGTATATCCTAAATGTTACAAAACAATCATTGACACTGTCCTACTAATTCTGAGACTCCATATTTTTATTTCAACGTATATCTTGGTAATATGAAGACTTACACTATGAATTCGGCAGCCAGGATCAGCCCTACGTTGGTTGGTGGAAGGTTCATGGATGCCGCAACAATCAGAAGTCCTGCAAATCCTACATTACTGGTCCCACATACTCCAAGCATGGTTGTTAATGATAACAAGCTAAAAGTTTGAATAATCCCATAATCTTTTTATTACAACACAATAGTAATTTTATCACACAATACAAAACTCCCTTCCCTATTATAAGATATTGTGTTAATTTGTATGTATACCGAGTCAAAATTCAGGGGTGGAAAATCACCCATCAGAAATATGTTCTTTATGTAACTGCAAATATGTGGCTTTTTTTAAAGAAAGTAGTATATTACATTTTATATGTAAGACATATTTACCCAACAGTGAGGACTTGCGAGGCTGAGAAATGAATTCCCTCTAGGAAGGCCAAGAACATGATAGCCATGCTGATAGAAACAGACACCCCAGAGGTGTTGGTTGTCAGGGCTAGTGGGATCCCCACTTCTGCTTCTGGTAGTGGTACCCTTAGATCTTCACAGGACTTGAACATCTCCGGTACAGTCATGAAACTGCACATGGTATATGAAGTGAGATACATGAGGTTAATGATACTATAGAATATCCTCTCATTGAAAGGGATTATTATACAGCTCTCCTTAGTGCAGCATAATAGTTCTTCAATTTCATCTATCATTTAAGCAGCCATCTTTTGCAATCCTTAACAAGCTCAGTCCATAGATGTAAAAATAAACTCATTAATGAAGTTATTGTTGGATGGATTTCTTTTTGAAGTTAAAGTATGAGATTCAACTACCATAAAACCTCATGTAGAAGCTGCGGCTTGTACGCGAATCAGAACCAGCTTTCATTTGATACCAAACATGCCTACATAGGGTGTGCCTTATATGACGGTTTTTGGAAGTATACTACAGTACTAATGGTACAAGATTTTGGTATCAATTGTTGTTATAAAAGAAAGTTCTCATTCAATTCAAAATGATTTAAAATGGCTGTAAAGCTATACTATAATACATACGAACTAGCAGTTGAAAATACCATGAGCCAAGCACGCCATCCATGATGGAATATGATAAATGGGTTTCTCCATGTTGCAAGAAAGACTATCAGAGGAAGTATCACAAGTTCATGCAGGGCAATAACTCCAGTGATCAGTCCAATATACAATCCAAGGCTTAGAAATACTGCTCTCAACTCCGATATACTCCCAATGGCAGAAGAAACAAGGGAAATTGTAAAGAATGGAAGAACCCTATGGGAGAAAAATAGTTAGGTTTATAGAAGGTTTAATACATGAGTGCATTATAGAACAACACCAAAGGTGTGAGGAAGGGGTTGTCTATTGTCTTCTTAAAACGGTTTAGTATATGTATATTCAACCATTCATAAATACTACTATAACCACAGCTCTTACACTCTTATTTACATCTTATCACCCCCGTTGTTTTGTATCCTATTGCAAGTCTCACAACAATGAGATACATTTGTTGGATTCTTCACAAGTTGGACATGGCTTGTGTGGGCTTTAATGTTACCAATATCTTAAGAAAAATGGTGAGGCTTTCAAAGAGATTCTAATTGGGTTGTTTAGATTAGCCTACATACCATGATATGTTGGAGAGAATCTTGAGAATAATTTCAGTCATCACTCTGCATAATCTTACCAAAGGCTCTGCCTTTGTTCTCATAGTTCCTGCAGTTATCCCAAACATGACAGCCACGGTTACAATGCCTGTGGTAAGGGGAAATAGAACTATTGGTAGACTTTTTCTACATAATAATGCATGAATAAAAAGTTTCCTGGAGTATTCATGGCTTATACTAAATGACTAAACATCCTATTCAACCCATAGAATAGTGTGACTCATTTTACCTTATATGTTTAAACTGTATACCTATATGAACATGTTGTAAATGTAATTGGGAAAGGCTTGAGATTGCTACTTCTAGTTGGAAATGTGAAATGGAACTTTACTGAAGGGTCTAAGATTGTTTCTGTATATTGAGATGTGCATTCACATTAATCTTAGAGTATACAAAGAAATGTATACACTGATAGTAAATGGGAGTACTTTCTCTGTAGCATACCCAACATGTTTGGGTTGTCATCGTACACCTGGGGAACATCATATTCCACAATGCTGCCATTAAAACTGGTATTCCTCTGGATATCTATTGATGCATAGGATATCTGAAATTATACCAAAGCAAGTTTTTGATACATGTATTCTCAATATGTACCATCCATCCTCTGGTAACCTTGGTGACTGCTGTGTCTCACGAGAACTGACCAATGTGAACGTCTTTGACTGGGTGCCATCTTTGACTAGGTGCCATCTTTGACCGGCTTGATAGAAAACAGTTTATTTAGGGAGATACAGATATAAATGGGCAACTTATTACTAATTTAAAGAGTTATGATATCCATTAATCTTTTCAGCCCATTTATATCATGATGTGCCCTAAATAAACCATTTTCTATCAAGCCGGTCAAAAATATTCACATTGGCCAGATCTCGTGAGACACAGCCTGGTACCTCATAGTGAGAGGGAGAGGGAATTACAAATATTACAGCCATATCCAAATTCCACACTATTTAACAGAGAGAAAACATGATATACACGCCCATATTACATGGTGGATATGGCAATCTCCATGTTGTTAAACCTATCAACAAACTTTGTTGATTTTCTTCATTTTAAAACAGTAGGGACATGAAATAAACATAAAACCTCACTTATTGATATACACATTTAACATATGTCACTTGTTGATGCCAACAACTCATGAAGTGAGATGGACATGTGTGTCAATGGTGTGGTGTTTTGTCAATTTCACATTATATGGGAACACAATCTCATTTTTTATTTCTTTTTTTTATATATCGAAACACATACTGCAGAAACCCCCAAGAAAGTATTACAATTTTCAGAGAAAGTACATGTACATGTTTTATGATTTGCTTATAGTTTATGTTGAAATTCATACCTTTTTTATGCTAGCACCGACCATGTTCATAGGTACCATGTTCCTGTAAGTGGATATGTACATGCACATGACAAGGATGCTTGTACATTATACACTTGTGTTAAATATAAACCTCTCTCTATGCCTCCCAAATTTGTAGCTTCCTAGGTAGTTCCATCTGTCATAAGTTGGTTCGTATTACTCTTAACAAATCGGATCTGGTCGGTTCCTTATACATTCACTATCTTAATTACTGAATTCCAAGTGAAGTACCAGAGGTAAACTTGCATGGTTTCATTGAGCACCTAAGCATATAAAAGGGGATACACACCTGAGGATCGTAACAAAAATAGAGGAATAGTCTCCACCTAATCCCTGGCTTGTGGAATTTGGACTTGGTTCTGAAAGTGTTTGTGCTGCATTTTAATTTATAATACCAACATTCTATGTTTTATTATTCCACTTTTCAACTAACCTCAGAAAGACACATTTGATTTTATAATGATTATTATTTGATTACAAAGAGAGCTGTTATATGTGATTTGAATATAAGCCCACTTCACATATTGTATACCCATTGGGTCTGCAAGGCTTACCATGTAACCTAGTATGTTACCAAAGTCTGAATGATCTCTTTCTATGTTGTATTCACCCTATACTGGTCTGTGGCAAGATCCAAACAGTGCATGTCTATACAAACCAATATGGAAGACAAGGTTCATAACTACAAGTCCCATGGACATAGACAACACGTTACTGGTGAAGGTCAGACAGATCAGCAGCAGAGCGAACCACTTCCCTCTCGCCATATCAAGTTCTGCCACACCTGGAAAGTCAACCCTAGTGCTGTCTATATAAAGATGTCATGCAGCAGGAGAGATGGCAAGACCAAACATGACAAGTATACAATGGGGAGGGGAGTCGAGGTGTACATGATGTCATGTTGAGAAAAACAAAATGAGGTCTAAGTTGAGCTAAGTTGAGTTAGCCTTAGAATTAAAAAAAGGAGGGAGGGGTCCACTAAACACAGAACTGCTGAAAAGCATCCTGTCAGATAAAAATCCAATTGTTTTAAAAAGTCCAAAGGGATTGGGGGGGGGGGGGGGCTCCCGATAGAGAACACAAGAAGTACATGGGGCGGGCAGAGCAGCAAATATGGGATAGCTCTCCCAGGTGCGCGGACAAATGTTAACAGCACAATCTTAATCTTACATCTTAATCTTACATCTTAAAATGTCTTAATCTACCCCCCTTTACATACTAGTCGACTAGCCTATCCTACAATGGACCGTGTAGTTTAAGATGAGATTAAGATAGATTAAGATAATATTAAGACTCATTTTAAGATAATTAAGGCAATTTTAATTCTGTGTTAAGGAAGATTTAGACTAATTTTAAGATAATTAAGACGATTTTAATTCTATGGTAAGATTGCGCTGTTAATATTTGTCCGCGCACCTTGGAGAGTTATCCAGGGCGTGCGGCAGAGCATGGAGAGTGCAAGGCAGGAGGAGCAGGATCATTCTGGATGAGATTCATAGAGCCGTGGGAACAGGCCTAGGGGGAGGGCAGACTCACTGAACCAGTACCCTTTTCCACCACAGGGGCACTAACTGGGACTACTGGAACTCCCTGTCAGACTGTGCGAAGGAACTGGTGTAAAGGATTTGATTAGTATTGCTTATAGTTTAGAAATGTAGTAATACACCATAAAAGGAGATGCCCTCCGTGTGTTGTCGTTTATACATTGGGGTCAAGGGATGTATAACATGACAAGAGGGGGTAGGGAGGTGTCAAATATGGACATCATTTATGGCAGGCCCCTCTGTTATTTCATAGCAACACTGTGATTAACTATTATTATGATTATAATTATAACTTATACATTTCAAAAACCAAAAATGATATTCAAAAACAAACAACTATAACTTCCACCGAATGGTGTCAAACACTTGAGATCAAGCACTTGAGATCCATGAGTCTTGGAGTTATGTAACTCCCTTGAGAGAGCCATGTGACTCCCTAAGGGGAGCCAGGGCTCACATACGGGTGTCACATAACTACAGTAGGAGAGTCAAAAAGGGGAGTCATTCTGGAGGCAGCCAGCACTCCCTTTTGATAACAGCTATGTTCATACCAATGGAAGGCTATGGTTTCATTCTAAGGGTTTGCAAGTATTATTACAGTCTGAGAAGTTATTATATGAGTGAGTGAAAACTAGGAAGTGTAGGCCTAAACTGTGTGTGAAGGCCCAGTTTTTGGCACTGATAATTGATTCATTGAACTCCCCAGAATTACTATGGGTACTGGAATGGGTTCTAGGAAGATGCCATTTAGGCAGTCAACTAAGAGTTGTTTGAATTTGAATGTCAGGATAAAGGTACATGTATCCATCTAGATGGACTGTGCCTCTATATGGGTTAAAAATCGACACGGGCGACACGGCGACACGGCCCTTTTAAAAATCGACACGGGCGACACGGCACTTTTAAAAATCGACGGACTCAGACATCTTTATAAGGTCCTAGTATGTTCTATATACATAAAAATCGACACAGTGACACGGCCCTTTTGCTAAAAATCGACATGGCGACACGGCCAAAATTGTGGGGACCCATGTAGGGGCACTGGACTACGTAGTAGTTAAATCACTGCCAGACCGTTGTACTCAGGATAATGGCGACAGTCAAGGCTGATTACGAGTGTAGACGATTGTGCTCAGCCGTGACTAAGCCATTATCCTCAGTACAGGGGTCTGGAGTGGTTTAACTAACTTATGCCACACACTATGGGTGTTGTTTTTCACACCTTTTGTATGTCTTATACAGTCAGGCAGTTTCTTTTGTCTTTCCACCCAAGTGTGGTATAAATGTATATATATATATATATATATATATATATATATATATATATATATATATATATATATATATATATATATATGGAATCCGACACCCATGGCAGATTTACAGCAAAAACCTTTCCTATTTGCAAAGAAATTCAATTTAATAAGTTCTAGTGGAGATGGAGTTTCAATCCATCTAGCATTACATTACTTGAGATCCCCACTATCTAATTTGCATATAAAACACAACTTTTCTGAATCACTAAAAAAAGTAACCTGAACACCCCTGACTGATACAGTAGCTACAAGTTGTAACTGTTTGCGCTTATAATAAAGAAAATAATTATGTTCTTACCTAAGCTAATAGAAAACAATGCCAGTGGAGCGATGAGCATCAGCATGAAACGTATATACAGCATGCCAGGCAACCCTGTATGGATATAAAAGACAACTAAAACAACTAAAACTAATCTAACTTGCAGCTCAACACTAGAAATCAGCCATATTGAGGATAGTACAAATAACGATGTAAATATGTCAATTTTTTTTTTATCCATAACTGAAATTCATAATGTCGGTCCTATGTAACACACAATTTCTGTATACCTGAACACCTTAGACTAATACAGTAATACAAGTTGTAACTTATGTAATGAATTATACATGTAATGAAAATTATTGGTGGCTACATGATAACCTTATATTTTACAAATAAGCACATACAATGTCTAGTTACCATAGTTTTTTTTTGGTAATTAGGCTCGTAACTGTACCCAACCGTGGCTCTCTGATTTTGGTGGAGATTGGTTTCAGAGTGGGCTATCCAGTTCAGGTTAAGAGTGGGTCTCAAGGGCAAACACAGATTTTTTCGATCCCCCCACTGGAGGGATGCAAAGTCTTTAGGTCCCCCATATTATAATTTCCACTATTGACAGTTTGCATGAGAAACTGTCGATAACAGGAAGATTTTCCACTATTGACATGTTAGACTGAATTTGAGACTTATTTTCTACTGTTGGATTCTGTTGTACAGCTAAAGGTATAAAAGTCAATGACTTACCGACCCAGAAGAGTGTGAAGGGGGTAGCATGTAAATGGCGCAGTAAAAAGCCCAGTCCCAGCCCCACTCCAACCCCGAGCAGGTTGAGGAGGAGGTTAAGATAGATACGTTTAGACTGTTTGCTGTAACCCATGCTTATGTACCAGTTATAGTACCACCAATGAGACCATGACACAGCCATGGGATGTGTTCTGGTCTAATACCCTTCCAGTTTCAGTTTGTTCTAAATATGATGGGAGGTGTCATTTACCCTATTGCCATAAGGTCACACAAAAAAAGCACCATCCCCTGTCATTTAAGGTGGAGCATGGACTCATCTTAATATGTATGAATTTGCTTTAACACAGCTGACTAGGCAGGTATGGTTAGCTATAGACCTACATTTTTGTTCATAAATACCCCATCTTCAATTTAGTAATAGATGACTCATCCCGAACACACATCTGTAACATGTTGGTGTGAATGTGTATGTATCTGTTTAAAAAAAAAAGTTTAGTATCCTAAAGCAAGTACAGGACTTTTAGATGATTTTTTGGCCAAATCTGGAATAATGTATAACATAAAGCTGTAAACTTCAGAAATTGGTTAGCCTAATATCAGATTTACACTATGTGCCAGTGAGAATGATTTTGACCACACCAACCCCTATGTAATGCCATCCCGGCCCTACCTAATGAGCACTAATGAAGACGGTGGTGTTATTGGTTTGTTGCTGGGAAAAGCGATTGCTTAGCAACAGCTAATTTGCATAGCAATCGTATGCAAACATACACACATGTATACAATCCTATAAAACAGTCTTGAAGAATTTATGAAACCAATAACACAAATGGATTTTTAGTGCCCATCTTTGAGTTGTATGTATATTTAAGATCCTTCTCAGGGCATTTTTCAAATTTCGGAATATGGGATTCATGCTATTTAGCAGCCATTTAGTATTTAGTACTTTTGGTGAAACACACAGGAGACAACCAGGTACTGTTGGCAGCTTAAACCGCTTTGAAGCCAATTCCTGAAGTTTACAGCATTTAAAAAAAATAAATCTGGGATAGTCCTGTACTAAACATGCGCACATCAGGAATGTTCTGTATATGACTGTGTCCAATAACTCGAACCTGTATTTAAGTCACCACCTTGCTCCCAGGCATGATACAGCTCAGTGATTTTAGGGGAAGGTGTAAATCTACACAGGTCAATGTGGTTTCCCTGCAAGTAGTGCATGTCAAGTGCCTTTTAACTGCTATACCTCTGCATACCAGCTTATACCACTTGTGATCCAAAGTTGTTTTACTTCTTTGCCACCAAAATGAATTATGATAGCTGTCTCAACAGCTAATATATTTTATCATGTAATATCTGTACAGCAGTATTGTAAAGGTCCCTATATAGGTCTATGGCTCAGGCTCAGGGATATACAATGTACTACAGAAACCCCCTAGTAGAATGTCACAAAGTGAAACTTATATTTTATTCCCAAAATTTAATCAGATTTAGTTAATTTATGATACACTTTCCTATTTTACAATAAAATTCAAGATCCAATTTTGATATAAATTGACATTTTGGGAGATTGAAAATACATATTTTTGACTGAATTACAAGGATTTAATCAAAATGTCAAAAACGACCATGTTAAAGGGGCCGATCTCTGAGAGTGGAGGAGAGTGGATCATGTAGTTCATGTAGTAGTAGTGGTCTGCACGGATCACTACCCACCCCTGTGGTTATAATTACCTTGAACCAGTGGACCCAGCCTGGTCAGGTGAAATTGGTAGGGGGACCATGAATCAGGCTTGGCTTGGTATGAAACATTCTATAAAACCAGGATAAAGCTATCATGACCTCCTTAAATTAATCATTAAGCTAGGCTTCTAGGGATACACAATGCAGAAAGGAATCCTTGTGTATTTAAGTGTTTATTTTTAACCGAATCCATGGGATGTGGTCTATTCAAGGGGTAGTACATGTATACCGTTTTCTGTGGACACACAAGTGGTAGTCTAGACAGTTAGTACACTGGTGGGTATCAATAGTATTGTATACCACCACTGGCATAGTCTAACTGCTGGTCACACCAGTGCAACTTATGTAGAGCAGTGAATTGCTGGAAGGGAACAACCAGCATCCTATTTCTTGGTTGCCTGAGCCATTATTTTTGGGGTACTTTGCTATACTAGGGAATATGATCCTACAGGGCTGGGACATGCCTGGCTCTCAGGGATTGTGCTTGGGCGATTCTAAATTTAACTGATGTGTTATATAAACTCAACAACCCTGCCAGAGGATTTTACGATTTGGTTTAAGAAGTCTTAGCCTTTAAGGGTGTCCGTTACGCTATATGGCGCCATATGTAGCTATATGAAGTGCAAGAGATATTAACATATGGCAGGCGCTAAATCGATGTCAGGGATTCCAATGAACACATTCATTTTTGTCTATTCCAAGTGGTTGCTTAGCAACAGCCCCTTTCATGTGAAAATTGATATATCTTTTGGAATTGGTTGAAATATGTGATTTTGCATGGTATTTTGGTGGTCATTTTTTTTTTTTTTTTTATTTAGTCCTCATACCGTACAACATGGTCTTCCTGACTAATTTTTCTGGCTCACCTGTATATGTATGCTTAATTAAATGTTACATATATCAATATCACATAAATGACTTCATCGGAACAGGTGAACACATTTGGCTGTCAAGAGAGTCATGATTCCCTAAGAAATAATAATAGCTATATCACAAAATTGTATGTGCATGTTCCCAAACACCTTTATTTCCTATTGCAATTGATAAATAATGAGAAAACTGAAATAAATTATTTCTTTTTTTTTCACTTTTAATTGTTGCAAAGTCATGAGCCTGAGCCCTATGTGGGATTCATTCAATAAGGAGATTATGCCCTAATTTTCTTTTAAATTACTTAAGTTTCTACTGTAATGATATTAAGGTGATCAATTGGGAATGATCACCCTAGGTCCTCTGTAGGAATAGGCCTACTTTCATTTAAGCCTATGTTTTCAGTGTATGCCCCCTTCCCCCTATGTAGGCCTATAGAAATTTGGCTAGAAAAGTAGTGTTTGTTGAGCCCTTTTTAGGGAGTGTTCATTTATTAGTTACAGGGTGTGGGTTTGGGGGGGGGGCGTAAAAATGTCCAACCCGTTCTGAGGGGGGACGTAAAAAATTCTGACCCCTCTTGAGGGGGGGTGTGAAAATTTAAGCCCCTTTTTAGCAAAAAAAGCCCGCACATTACTAAAGTTCAAAGGGGGGGCCGAAAAAGTTTTGGCGCCTTCGGCGAGGGGGGCCGCGATACATTCCACGCTCTCTCGAGGGGGGCGTAAAATAATTTCGCCCCTCCGCGCTAAATCTCACCACCCCCCCTGTAATTAATAAATGAACACTCCCTTAGTTCCGATTGGAAGCATGGAAAATTAAAACAAACTCAATGCTCATCGGCCCCTACTGCTACCACCTGGTAACAGCCAATGGAACGATGATTGACAGAAAAGCTCAGTCCCGCCAAGTTAGTGACCCCTATCGGTACTGCCGTGTAAACTCCGCCCGCTGCGACCCGGCCACCAAGTCAGGATGCAGTCCCGCCACCTGTCATTTACAATGTGAACTAAAATGGTGGGAGGTGAATGGAAGAGCCTTAATTTGTTCCGCCGCTAGGGGAGGGTGGCCAGACGTTAGAACAGCCTTGTTTTGTCACGTGACTTCCTGTCGACCCCCGACATCCATTTTCCCGAAACGGAGCTGAAAACGTCGAGAGCGCGAGTCTAGCCCCAAATCGTGGATACCGCGGTCTGGACAGCCCTGCTCGACCCTTCAGCACCCGACCATGGATCAAACACAACGTCTGCCTCGAGTGGAGTCTACCTAATTTTGGATTAGTGTCAGTAATTCGACTCAAACTCCAGTTTTCTGCAGGCTCCCTCTGCCACCCAGCCGGGCGCGCGGCCCCCCGCACCGCTCGGACGGCCGCTGGGGTCTCGCACCGCGCCGACTCCTGGATTTACTCTGATTTTAGTTTTTTAAAGATAACTTTTTTAGCGATCGCAGGATATTTACCTCTCCAGCAAGATGGATATCCATATCGACAAGGAGTGTAGTGCCCTTGGGGGCCTGTTTCAGACCATCATCAACGACATGAAAGTGAGTAGGATTCAGTGATTTGTCACAATTTTGGTACTCAAACTGAAATGCCTGGGGAACAATCCCAAACTTGAAACTCGATGTGGATTGGGTGTGAAGGAAGCAGATGTTTGAGATGCCGGCTCATTTGGAGATAGCACTATTTATAAGCAGTACCTGTTTGACATAAAAACATCCCAGCAATATGATCTGTAGAATTACGGATTTAGAGAGTGGTTCTTTATCAAGTTGTTGAAAATGGGGAGGGTGTATGCCGCTGCCGCTGCCCAGCCCCAGTGCCAGCCAGTGGACTATACTATATCTAGTCTAGAGGCCTTCCAACTTCTAATTACCAATTGGTCTAATATTTCCTGCCTTGTGTCCACTATTAGTGTTATTAAAGGGAGGGCATGTATATATGCACTGCGAGTGCGACATTTTTTAATAACTGGCAGCAGTTGATCTTTAGTTTTGCCACTTTTGGTCATGAATTTAACCCCCTGCACATTAAAATAGTCAATACATATTACATGCTCCTAAATGCTCATAAGATATATTAGCCATCTGCCGGTAGTCTCACTCTATCGTAATCGTTCGTGGGAACGTGTTGTATCTTATCGATATCCTTATCAATCAAAGGTTAGGCCTACACATTTTGATAACAAACAGGGAGTGTAAACTGAAGTAGTTGTAGCCTATATAAATCGAATGCAATTATGTCAATAACAATTTTATCATCTTTGAGGTTCAAGGAAAGACAAACCTTCAATTAAAATTGAATCGGGAGTCGAATTTAGCCACATTCGAATCCTGACCCACGTACTTTCCTACAAATATTGGAACATATTCGAGAATAATGTTTAGAATATGGAGATTATTAAGCCGGTAGTTCCATGTACTTATTATTTTACATTCTCTATTTTCAGACACAGGCCCCGGTATGGGAAGACTTCATCAGCAAAGCCGGCAAACTACACTCTACTCTGAGGTAAGACTAATTAAGTGTCAGTGCTTAAAGTAGCACTACACATGTGTAGGCTAAGGCTAGTAGCACTAGTAGCCTATATAGACAGAGGTCCACGATAATCTGTCTGAACGATAGGTTTCTTCATGAGTGGGACCTTGGGTCGTATCACACGAGGCGCAGCCGAGTGTGATGCGACACAAGGTCTCACGAGTGGAGAAACTAGGAGTTCAGACTGATTTGAGTGGATTTCTGTGTTTATTTCATGTGAATGTTGATCAAATCCATTTTAAAACAACATTTAAAGATTGGTTTCACAACTATACCATGGAGAATGGAGCTGTGGAGAATGAGATTTAGTTTCTCCACAGGGGTGTGGAGAACGGCCCTTCCCATACAAAACAGTGGTCAATTTGTTTCTCGACATGAAATGAATGTACACGAGGAGCAGATTTTTTTTTAAATGACAAAATCATGTAAAATATTATGTGTGTTTTTTTTTGGCTCAGTGACATTTGCCTCTTCCATCTCATCTGCAATACCAGTGTTGCCGAAAACTTTTTCTCAACGCAGGCCAAGGTGGCCTGCGTCTTAGCATCTTACGCGGGCCATTTTCTTCTCACGTAGGCCATATGAATTTTGATATTTCAAGGTACCTTAATAAACTTCATTACAACTTGTTTTATACTATGCAAAAACTTAGAAGAAAATGAAATTTTTCATAATATAAAACATTTTTACATATATGGCCCTATCTTCGCTTCTAATAGGCCGATTTGAAAAATTCTTTCACCATTAGGAAGCTGAGATCATGGCAGACCATTCTGGCCTGCGCCCTAAGTCCCTACGCCGGCCATTAAGATTCTACGCCGGCAAAAGCCGGCGTGCCGGCGTCATTTCGGCAACACTGCATTACTAAATGCATGCTAAGTTCAGCAGCAACCAAAATGTAAAGACAGTTTTATATTTTAAGGCTCACATACTACCAGTAGATGTATTACAATACAATGCTGTATCTTCACATAATGCTGTATCTTCACATAATGCTGTATCTTGTGTTGTCAGGATTACCATCGTGGCTATAGGAGGCTTCCTGGAGGCCTTCCAGAGGGTTGCAGACATGGCTACAAACACTAGAGGTACGTGCCTTGTACAATACTTTTACATTTATACATCCCATAACTTATACATGTGTATTATGAAGACCTACATCTACCAAGTACAATGTACATCTACATGTACTATGTGCAATGTACATCTACATGTACTAAGTACAATGTACATCTACAATCTTACAGCCTTCACCAGGTGGTAGGTCCTACCAAAGGAATATAATATTCATGACCTGATGCTTCTTACCATTGCACTAAAACATCAGTCTACCTGTTTTGTACAGTCTAGCACCAGGTAATCTGTGTGTGTATTAGGTCCCAGGGCGGCCTCTATTTCTGGGTCTACTTGACCCACATACAGAGGGAGTCAGAGTGACTTGAAGTTGACAGAATAGACTGTATAGCTGCTTTGTGATTTAACCTGGGGATGTGTGTATTATGTGTGTGCTGCTCCACGGCATGACATGTACACATGTCTACACACAAAGCTGTGTGTTAATGAGGTTGTGATTCTACACACTTCAGGTCTCTCTCCAGGCCCCAAATAAAGGACACCCCACAGGTGTTGGTGTGTGTGTGGGGCAGAGGTGGGGGTAATCCTTTGTGTGGCCAGGTGGGTAGAGCTGTATTATGGCGGGATGTGGGGGGGGGGGGAGGGGTTGTGTGAGTGTTGGAGGAAGGAGTGGGGTAGATAATACCATAGATTGTGTTTGTCTGTGTGTTCTGGGTTAGGGGGAGAGGGGGGGGGGGGTAATACAAGTGAAAACAGCCAGACCGGAACATAGTACCCCAACCACCAGCCCCCCCCCCCCCCCCTAGCATGCATAGCCAATTCCACAACCTGCAAAAGATAGTGAGGTGGAATACCACCTTTAATACCCCCCACCCCATCCCACCAACAAACAACCCCCACCAACCTTCACCCGCCCGGCCCGGCACCGTCATTAAATTCGCCGTCTCTTTTCAGCAAATACAGCTGTCTCTGTGTTAACTTGGTTCAGACTTTATTTTTCCTCCTCCTTCTTTCATTGCTTGTTTTATGGCAGCCATAGCTTCATAATATTAGTCCTATGGTCTGTGAGAGGTGCCATATGGGGGCCAATAGGGGCATATTGCTAGGGTATCAGTGTGGGGGATCTGAATTCTGGTGATGGCTATCGACTGCTCTGATAGGTGAACTCTACTGTAACTCTTTCAGCTCGGTATTTAATGGTTGAATAACAACACCAACATTGCATACCTACGGTACATGGGAGGGAAGTTTTGTTTTCAGCTGAAGGTTAAGATATGACATTTGTGTAAAAGTAAGGATGGAGCTGTTAGATATTAACCCTTTACAGCCAGCTGGG